>VXAA01003556.1:27473-56757 GCA_013399115.1 Anseranas semipalmata
TATCTGAGAGTGTTGTCCAAATGCTTCTTGAACTCCAGCAGGCTTGGTGCCATGACCCCTTCCCTGGGGAGCCAGGGAATTTAATTTTAAAATTAAAAAAAAAAATTAATTAAAAATAAATAAATAATATATAATAAATGAATAAATAATTTTAATTTTAAAAATTTTTAAATTCTCTTTCTTTTTCTGCCTGCCTCATGCAGCAGGAGCCATCAGGGTCCAGAGCTTCTGCAGGCAGTGCTACAGTGAGGACTGCCGTTCCAATCCATCTTTTTTTCCGTTTGAACGCCATAAAACCCAATCCTAAAAACTGCTGGGTGAATAGCTTACTGGTCACTGCTTCATCTCTGCTTTCCAGTGGAACTGCTTTGTATGGTAGCAGTGTGTGACTGGGCCCTTAGTGCTATGTAGCAGGGAGTTCGTTATACCCAGGAGGAGGAAAATGTATCATGTGTAGGCTAAATATTTGTGTATAAGCTTATAACATGCAGGTCTAATTACAGCATGAGTGGTATGACAGACAGCTTTTAATGGGTTCAGCTCAGGATTTGTCATCTCACTGGGGCTTTTGCTAGAAAACAGAGCTATAATGCCCACAGGAATGTTGACAGATTCGATTTTTAATTATGGACTAAGGTGGTGGTCCAGTAGAAATAAGTGATTTACAGTACTGCTGTCTTGGGGTTCTAGTTTCTGTAAAACTTGAAACGAAAATAGCTGGGAAGAATCATATTCTAACTTCTCATGTTAACGTACAGTTAACTTTGTTAGCTTTACTTCTCACTTGGTGAGCAGTTTGTTTGGTGTAAGCATCAGAACATCATACAATGAATTTGGATTATTTTCAGTGACAATGACAGTGCTTTCTGGAGAAGCCTGCTATTGCAGGAGTAATGACTAAAATTTTGATTAAAAGCAAGAGATTTCAAAATTATGGAAATTACTTTGTACTGAAGAAAAATGATTTTTTTCTAAAATGAAAATGTTGATAAAATTTAATTCTAATGTACATTTACAAACAGGTTAGATGTGAATACCAACGAAAATGGCAATAACAAAGAAAATGCCAGTCTGCGTGTTATTGCCAAGTCAGGAAATGCTGTTTCTATTTGCACAATTCTGTACATTGGGCATTCTTCCTTTCTACTTTTCAATACTGAGAATAAAATATTGCATTTCATCTGCTTCCAACATCTCTTGCAAAGATGTTACTGAAGGGGAACTCAAATCACTCTGTATTCATATCTCAGTTCCTGGAACTGCTCTACCAGTTACCTGGGTTGATTATATAAGAAAGCTTAATTAAAATTGTTTTTAGACTATATATGGCTTCCTTGTGCACGAAAATAACCAGAATATTTTTTCTGTGTTAGCCTTCTGTGTTTATTCCACCTTAGTGATGTATGAGCACATAAACAAGTTACTGTAAAGTAAGCTAGTATGTAAATTTACAGTGCGTGAACTGAGCACTGCTGTTAGGAATGTAATGGCAGATACTGAAATTATCAACATTGTATGCTGATGTGATGAATGGTCAGGCTGTAGTCTGTTCTGCAGTACTTTGTTCATGTATTTTTACCTAAGACAATCTCATTTAGACAAGTCTGCGAGTGTGAACCAAGTTAAAAGCCTGATAAGGGGCACTCTATCAGCTGGTTTACAAGGACTTGCAAAAAGGGTGGTATCAGTCCACATATATCTATTTAATGCACTAAATTTAAATACTTTGTTTCATATACAAACTAATGACTGTCTTATAAAGACATGTAAGAGGATTCATGCAGGTATTTAACCTGCCTTGTTACACAAGCTGCCTTAGCACCTTCTGGTGATTTTCTCACTTTCTTGCAATTCTCTGCAGCTGTAGTACAGAATAAGTCGAGGCTCACCCAAGGTATCTGAATGAGAGAAATTTATATCCTCTGTTTCCCAGTTGTTTGTGCTGTAGACCATCCCTTAAATAAACCAAAGCAAATGTCTTTGTGGATGTGCATATTTCAATTTAAGTGGTGGTCTTTCATTTTCAACAATAAATGCTTAAATTAAACCAAAACAAGCAGTTTTAGTTTTAAAATATTATTTAGAGAATGCTTGCATGGATTTAATTGAATTAGATTATATTTACATTCCCTTTAAAATGGTGCAATTTTCATATGTAAGAAAAGTCATAAAAACAATTTCATATTACCTTCATTAAATCAGTGCAAATAGTGGGACCTAAATTTTTATGCCTGTCTGTACAGCTGTATTTACACTAATGCTCTTGAGTTGAGCTAGGTAATTAACTGAACTGCTTCATTTAAACTCTTGCAGGTAATAGACAAACAATAAGCAATACACTCAATCTATTTTCATTTGTGATATGAAATTGTGTCAAATATATAGCATCATCTATCTATATTTATTTGTCAGTATTTAAAAGAAATTAAAAAAAAAATGATGTAAATGTTTGTAATACCCTCTGTCCACTACATCCAGCAGACTCTCAGACCGGGAGATTGCTCCTTCATAGCTGTTGAAGCCCAGCCTGGTGCATTTTGAGACCCAGGAGGTATTTCTGTCTCAGTCCAACGGATGTGACTGCTGCTGTTCCCACGTGCAAGTTTGCCTGGTAGTGAGGCTGAGCATGTATCCTAGAGAGGTGCACACATACTCTGAGGACACTAACATGGCCACCCACACAGGCTGCCACTGACAGAGCATGGCTTTTGTAGCACGCACGTGTAGTTAGTACTCATAAAAGATGAGCACAGCTAGCCAAGTCTTGCTCATCCTCCTCATGTTTGTGGCCAAATAGGTGCATACACTCACACTGTACAGTCTACTTGCAGTCTACAACTTCCTTGCGAGGGGGAGTGGAGGGCCAGGCGCCGACCTATTCTCCTTAATCACCAGTGATAGAACCCGCGGCAATGGTGTCAAGCTGAGGCAGGGGAGGTTTAGGTTGGACATTAGGAAGAGGTTCTTCACTGAGAGGGTGGTTGCACACTGGAACAGGCTCCCCAGTGAAGCAGTCACTGCACCAAGCCTGTCTGAATTTAAGAGGCGTTTGGACTGTGCACTTAGTCACATGGTCTAAAATTGTGGGTAGACCTGTGCAGTGCCAGGAGTTGGACTCGATGATCCTTATGGGTCCCTTCCAACTCGGGATATTCTGTGATTCTGTGACTCTCTTCTCACAAGCACCCCTCTCACTCAGGGATCTTTCACATGTAAGCATACTTAATTACCTACTACCTGTGCTTGGACCCTGGGTCCTTTATCCAGGCATTAGCTTAGACCTTGGGTATTTCCAGATGCAGGTCTCTTCCTACTCACCATCCAGTCCAGATTGATGTTTGCTAATGAATTTCACGTACAGATGTGCACTCAGGATTAAATTTACTGGGAAAAATAAACACAGACAGATCCTTCCATTTGTTGACACATAGACCTAGGGCGCTGTGACCCACTTGTTTCTCCACTTGCTGTGACCTGCAGCCCTATTCTCCAGTTGCTGGCACTCTGACCTTGCAACATGCATCCCAGTCCCTCCAATTACTCACACAGACCAGTTGCTGGCACCTAGACCTGCAGGCTCTGCGACCCATAGCCTCTTCTCCAGTTGCTGATGCTTACACCATGCAGCACTCACACACGGGATAGTGAGTGAGATTAGACACAAAAAATAGTAAAGAAAAAGATTTAATAAGAAGAGAGGATAGACTGCTGATTGGGTGCAGAGCTCAGAAAAGCAAGCATGTTGATAGGCAGCCATCATGTTTCCCCTGTTCTTATCAGTGATGACATTCAGGTTAACTCTCCAGGGCTGTGTCTGAGTAGCTCCTTTTATTGGCCCATCAGTCAGAAGCTGAAGAGTTCTAGTCTTTGTTAATGTCTGTTACCACCAGCTTGTTAATATCTGGGTGTTTAATTTATCAAGTTCCTTGTTTGTTACTTCTTTTGTACTGAATAATACTTAACCAGATAACTTGACGAAGAAGGTGCTTTCACATTAAGCATACCCCCACATGTCAGAATAAGGAAGGATTAAAATTAAATGAAGGATACTGTCCTGGCAGGGTGAGCTCTATTTAAAATATAAGAAGAGTGGCTATCTTGAATGCGAACTTTCAAAGGTGCTGCAGAGATTGAGAAGTAAGTCATTACCTGGATTTTCATTATCTGGACTGTTAAAACTAAGCAAGAAATACTTTCTCTTGGTCTTTACATCTACTTCTGGAATTTTAAAAGCCCTGTAAATTACAAGGTGAAATGAATAATACTGAAGAACGAAGTAGTCTTTCAAAAGATTAAAGAAATATTGCAAATAAATTAGAAACCTAAAAATATTATTGTAGCATAAATTAACAGGTTGGTACTTCAGTTATGGGTAGTGAGAAAGATGCTAATATTAGAAAACTCCCGTCTTAGCCAACTAAAGCTGTGAGTGTTCTTTACTATGAAGGTATTTTGTATTATTTTTTCCTACTCTTCGTTTTTTTTTTATTATTTACTAGATGCCTTTTTTAGCAGAGTTAGTCTCTTAAATTATATCTGGTAATACTGATATAATACACATTAAAAAATACGTTATATACAACACTAAGAAACCAGTGACGCCAAGAATAGTGAAAAACCAAATTGTGCAATGTAATGTCAAGTCCTGGCAAAACATCCGTAACATAAAAGGGAGTGAACAGACTTTTATCAAGTAGGCCTGTATTTTCAAAAAAAGTATTTCGCAAAATTTTTTGAATTTGGACTGGTGGACAATAGTTTCTAATGCTTTAATTCTTGGGTGATTTTTTTCCCCTTTGGTGTAAGGAAAAGATTTGCTCTCTCAAGTACAAATGATGCAGGATTAAAATAATTAATTTTATTTCTTATAGAAGTAGTTCCCAGCTTGACTTCATTTTTGCACATTTATTTGGTTTAGCAAGTAGATCTCGTTTTTTATTTGATGTTGAAACATCAGTTATATAACTGGACATATGCCATGTATGTGATAGTTCGTTTGGGGATTGGATGCAGGCATTTGTTGTTTGTTTGTTTTTTCATTTTCAAATCTGCTTTCAGTTCAGTACATTATGAGCAAATGAAAATACAACATGCTTTCTAGACCTCCAATAGCAGGCATGTGTGTACCAGTTGCAGATGAGGAGCTGGGGGTGGTTCTCTGCTGTTTAGTTTTCTGTGCTATCCGGGCAGATTTCCTTAATTTTTTTCTCCAAAATATTCTGTCTTATTCTGTGTTTAGGAATATGCATGTGTTTTGAATATAAAATAATCTATGTAATCTCTGATGGGGAATTCCCCTTGCCCTTTTGTTTTACAACTGTATACAAATGTAATTAACTGTGTTCCAAGAAAAGGCTGTATTCAAATTTGGTTATTCATTAGAAGCCAAGAGCAAGTTAACCTGTTAAAACTTTGTTTTAATCAAATACAGCAGAGCAGTGCATTACAGGGAATATGTTTATATAAATCTGCAAGGTTAAGACATTTTGTTGGTCTGTTCACCAAGATGCTGAAAAAGCTAAACAAATAGAGGCTTTGTTTAGTGTGTTGAAGATTCTAGTGTTATTGGAAGGTTAAACATCTATATGAATTATGCATTTGAAAGGATGTGTGTATAAAGAATTCCTAAAGATAGGATTCAGATATGGTGTAACTGGATTTTGAAAGTACTTGCATACGCTGATGTGGAAAGAAATGAGTATTTTATTTTGCTGTACCACCAAACTACACTTATATATCATGATATTAATGGGGAGTGCGTCGATATCTAGAGTTTGAAGTCTGTCCTCTAACAGCTTTAACATTTGTTTTCCTCACTGTAGAGCCAGTAAATTAACCTGTATTAACAGAATCCAACATGTCTTAGGGTACCACCTGATATTCTTGAGGGTTAAAATTGTTGGACTTGAAGACAGCTAATTTAAAATGATTGGGGACTAAAAGTGTATCCTTCGATACATGCTCTGTGAGTTTTTAAAGTCTTAGCTCCTTTGGAATCTTGTATTTCTTTAGTAATTGATTTTTGTACCAGAGTGTCTGGATACCTAAACTGTATTTTTGAACCATATTTAACCCATTTATTTCCTATAAGGAAAGCCTATGAAAGTCCAGTTGCAAACTTGTTACAGCCTTATTACAGTTACTTGTTTTCATTTTATTCCTTCTGTATCACTTAAATGTTGGAGGCTGTTTATAATTACATCAATGTAGTTCTCTAGACCAACGATAGATTTCAGATGACACATAATAGTCCATTTCTTTTCATTCTGTTTTCAACATGTGAAACTTCACGTTCTGGGCTATGTGGGGAGGTGTACCTTCTGGTGGTCATGTGAGAAAAGATTCCAGTTTGGTGACATGCAGAGGAGAGGGTCTATACTTTTATTCTGTGGACAGAGAATGCATCTTCCTGATGGGTTCTTTTAATCATGAAGTTTTGTTAGGAGTTGGACTGTCCTGGAGCAACGAGGTAAAATAGCCTCTCATCTTGGAGATCTATGTGAAGACATTGATCTTTGATCGCAAATCACTCTGTAGCACTTTTTCGCCTATGTGGTTGAAAATAAGAGAGGCATGGCGATGAATGTGGTGCAAATGTAGAGTGCTGTAGCTCAGTCTCAGTCCAAACTCCATTGTTGAGTAAGCCTTACACTCTACATGATTTCCTAGCACCTACAAAGAGAACAGAACTTCAGCTAACTGCGTGTGTAATTACTGGTGCCTGTCATTAGAAGAAAAATCCTCAGATGCATAGACAGAATTTTAAGAGACAGAAACATGTTGCATAGCCTCGATTTATATTGTGTGTAGTGAGTGTCTTTCATTGGTTGCTTCTTTGAATCTCTCTTAACTGTCAGCATTCATGTGTTATATATATACACAAACACACACACGTTTACGTATATATAATGTAGATGTTTTTTACTGCCATCTTGTCAGGTTAAAAAAGTCAACAGAGGTGAATACATAACCTGACTTTACATCAATCCATTGTGAATTCAAGCAGCTTAGTTAAAGCTGCCAGGACAGGTGGAATGACACCTACTCCAAACTTTGCACCTAAATCATAGGTGCAATTGTAGACAGATGTGTTTCATTCGAATGATGCTGTTGGGTATAATAATCTGGAAAAGACAACTTTAGGTGATAAAAAGCCACTTGACTTCTGAATAAAAGAACCAATGTAAAGGTCTAATGTGTTTTTGAATTTTTGCACGTGGACTTAACATCATTAGTTGATTGGCCTTTAATTCATGAATATGTCTTCTGAGAGATGACCTAAGTCTTTACAGAATTGTAAACAATAGTTTGAGTATTTCGAAGTTTCAGGGAAATATGAATATAAAAAGGAAAATATTTGTTCCAGCTGTGAAATCCTCAGCGTGAAAGGAGAGCCTATCGTAAGATATCACTAGGGTATTCCTTTGACATTACAGAGTCCAAAACTATATTCAAGTTGAAGATGTGTTTTGGTTTATTACATATATATATATATATGTGTGTGTGTGTTTGTAACATTAGTTACCTATATATTTATGCATATTAGTTGGGCCAGTTTTACTTGCTGGCCTGTTTCAAATTGTTTCTGTTGTCTTTGCACATACTTGAATTGTGCAAACTTGAGAATTTTAATCTTTAGTTTGATAATCACTAGAGTTCTAGGAAGTCATTTTGCTTTGTTTTATTTTGCTGGTAGCACTTAAAGTTAAGATTGCTCAATGCTTTCTATTAAGTGATTGTGTTTTCAGTTTTTTGTAGCTTCCAAATTTCAACTCTTCCAACTGGAATATTCTGTCTGCCATAAGCTGTCACCTTTTTTAAAAGCCTCAACAAAAATGCTTCAACCATTTCTAAATGAGGTTAGAGATGCAATATGGTTATGCCCTGATTAAAGTTTGTTTTTCTAAGCATACAGTTAAGAATGTCAAGAATCATCATGTTTTGTATATTAAATACTGTGGGAGTTAGTTATTTTAGGACTGCTGGAGGACAAAACCACCCATATTTTTTCAAGTCTGTGAAAATACTCATGTTTACTTTCTCCATATGGAGTTTTTAGAATTCAGCTGCTAAGTTCGCTGGAGTTGTGTGTGCAGAGCATTTGTCGTCATACATCCTCAGGCTGAGAGGAGCTGAGCTAGGCTTTTCTTGTTGCTTGAATCTGTTGTGGCACCAGACTTTAGAACCAAAAGCAATGTCTGCTCAGCTGTCTCCTAATTTCCGAATGCTTGGATTTACAACTTTAAATATACTTTTAATGTAGTTTTTCTATGTGACAATCTGCATGTTTTCAGAAAAATTCTCATGCTGGTAATGTGTTCCTTAGTGATGAACGATTCATACCTGACTAAAAATTGCACTCCACCTCCTTTTATCAGCGCTGCCTCTGCTGTAGTTGATTTACCAGTGTTTGCACTTTTAAGCCGTCCACTATGGCTTATGGCATCCTTAGGTTGAATTTCCACTGTGGATTGCAGCAGCTGCAATTTCTAGGGCTTCAGCTTTCTGGATTAAAGGATTAGAAAGGGAGCTTGCACCTATTTAGAGCAGCTGAGGGGCACTAAGCCTGACTACATGAAGTGAAGATTGAACTGAAATTTAATCAGAGCCACTCTGAAGACAAACAGAAAAGCAATTCTTTAAAAGTTTCCTACACAGAAAAAGGGTGCTCCTGCAGATTGCTCATTGTGGAAAGCCAATTGGTATCCAGAACAACTAATAGCAATAGGGTATGTAGATTTCTTAATGAAAGTTAGTATTAGCTGAATCGCTTCACTGTTCCCTCCTAGTCACTTACCTTCCCCACTCTTGAACTCCTTTCCTGTTTTATTACAATAGTGCTTTGTTAAAGATAGTGTTCACAATCCTGAAGGAAAATCAGCCTCACCTTTTACTACTTTGTTCTTTTGTTACAAAGTAGTTCAGTATTACTACTTTTTTCATTGAAATGAATCAGTAGTTGTTCACCCTGGTGTTTCCAGTCTATTGGCTATAGAGCATTGTATGCAGATTTAAGTTAGTTTTCCTTTTTGCTTTAGAGTCATAATTAACATTTCTCATTACAAGAGTTGAGTTTCTTTTATGAATTCCCAAATTTATAATTCTTTGCTTGTTCTTCTCTGTCTGTACTTAAAAATATTAAGTCAGTGTTATAGTTGCAAATTCGTGAATTAAAAATATTATCGTTATGGTTGATCGTCTTCTCTGGCTGCTTGTGCTTATGTACTGGTAGAGTGTTGGGCACACGAAATTCAGTTCTCAGCTTTTTATGTCACCTTCTTCACACTGTGTGAACTAAATAAAGCATGAGCTTTATGGATGCAGAGGCAGTGCAGGAGGAGGTGCCTTGGGGTCAGGAAGGGACAGGGCTCGCTTTCAGTCTGCACTGCTTTAACACAAAGCCTCACCCAAGGTGTTGGGACTGCTGTCAGTTCTGCATGACATCTTGTTTTTAAAACAGCGCTTGGCTTCTTTCTTTATTCCTGCGCATTGCCAGGAAATGACAATTGTACAATTAAGGCACAAAGCAGAGAGGGGTTGGCAAATCATGAACTGTTTTTAATTTGCCTCATTAAGCTGCTGTTAACTGCTTAAAGCCATCTGTTTAAAAATAATTTACACATCTTAAGTTTGCTCTAGAGAGCAGGTAGACCTTCGTTAGAGCAGGTTTTCTTATTAATGTTATCTTTAGGGGGCTCTAAGTTGTTGTGGAAAATATCTTATTGCTTACTGAACCAATCTTTCACCGTAAACTAAAGGAGGCGGCGTGCTTTTAACTTGCAGTCTGCTGTCATAACTGTATTCTTGGGAACCACTGTGGTTCATTTAGAAACTGTCTGGCTCTGAAGGAAGTTATTTACAGCCATTAGGTAGATCTGGGTGTGAGAAGAAGAATGAGCTGAGTAAATGCTTAGTGTCTGTATTATTTTCTTTAGACTAGGGCTACCATCCAGATTTGTAAAGAACCAATTTCATTTACAAAGAACAAATCATCCAAGAGTCACTGGCTCTGCCTCCTATCCCAAGCTCAGATTTATAGTCATTGCAGTTGGATACCATGCACTCTCTTTTCTGACCTGCTGTATATTTCTGTGGTTTGCTGTGAAATAGTTGTCCTTGTTCACTTCAGAGGAGGCTGCTTCAGCAGTGAGCTAATTGATTGCTGATATGAATAAAATCATTTGAAATGAAACTAGCCTTAGAAGTACTAGACAGTGATGGAGTGAGAAGTTAAAGAAGGTCTTCCACTCAGTCTGTAGGAAGGAGGTGAATGTAATTTTTGGATTATTAGCTGAGACACAAATAATATCTGACTAAATATATGTCTTCTTCTATTGGTAAATGCAAAGCTCACTAAATACTGCTATGAAATTGAGTGATTTTTTTTCAATTCTGTGCTGTTTATTAAGAAGGAAAATGCCAATATTTTACAGGATGTAAATCTTTTGAACTATCTGAGCAAAAATATTGCTATGAACTGTAAATATTTTTGTTCTTCTATTAAGATTTTATTTAGCTTTTTCTGGCAAGGAGGATGCCTACAAACAGACTGACTGTGCAGGTTTGCACATACTTTCAGATGTATAACAAACAAGGAAAAGTGCAGTGCTTTTTGTAACTGCTTTTGGTTGCAATTGTTGAAGGTCTTAAAATGAGTCTTCCCAAGGAATCCTTGACTGGAATCCTTTTTTGAAAAAGGTCACCTGGGCCTACTTTAAGAAAAAAATAAAAATAAAAAGGTGGGTGGGGAGCAGAGGAATGAAAAAACATCTTAATTTATTTGCCACTGGAAGAAAGGAATGTTCTAAAAATATATACTTGTCATTTAATAGAATATGTGGCTTCTGCCATATTGGATATACCCTCATACTTCTGTTCTCTTTGCTATATTTGTCTTTATCTGCAAAGAATTTTCCTTCAGGATTTCACTGTGAAATAGTTTTTTCACAGTAAAAACCTTTAGATGTCATGCAGCTGATTGAATAATTCTTATAGATCAAATTAGTGAAAAATTAAATCCATTTTCAAATTTGCAAAATACTTTAAACATAATACCTTCACAGCTGTCTACTAAAGAGTAGCTAGCGCCAAGACCCTATTACAAACTCCATTTTTCAAATCATGAGCTGTCCTTTTTCATTATCTGGATTGACATGCAAGGTTAGGGTTGAAACTTCAAAATATTTTACGCACAAAACATTTTTGAGTAAAACATTTTGACTTAAGCTGAATTAAATCTCTGAATCTGTCTCACCTGTGGCTCAAACAGCAGGAGAGAATGATAACCAACATAGACCTTATGATGATAAGTTTGGGTAGGGAGCTGTGTTTATAGGAGAGAATGGTGTGTGATGACCCAAATCTACAATTCTCACCAGTTATATATTTGTTAAGGGATCTTGAAAAATATTTCTTTGGCATTTCCATGCAAAGTAAGAGCAAGTTGTCAAAGTCCTGCAACCTGTCCCAAAAAGTTATTTAATTTTCAATCATTTCTAGTTAGAGTACTTACACAAAATGAAGCAAATTCTGCTTTAACAACATCTTCTGACCCTAGAAGATGGCCTGAGGAAGACATTGCCAGGGCTGTAGATAATGCATCTGTAGAAGCTGGAAAACTTGCTGTGCTTAAACCTCAGCTCGGTTGCTGTGGTGGCTTCCTTTTCAGTCCCAACCCTTTTCTGCTATTTTTTGCAGATGGGAGAGGTCAGGGAAATATAGACAGCTGTATCTGGGTGCAGCAAACTCCCTTGAAATACTTCTTCCCTCCTGTGTGAAAGATCTCTGCCCAGCATGTCTTGTCACGTGTGACCACAAAATATATTTTAGTTCACCCTCTCCTGCTGCTGAAGAGATAGCACAGAATCAGTTTGCCCCTTCTGACAAGTCTTCCCTGTGGTCCATCTGTGAAGGGCATCAGCTGGGGAGTGGTGGAGCCCAGTGTTTAATGAATGAGGAGCCTTGAAAACTGCTAGTAGTTCAGAGTTAGTGTGAGGTATGCAAAATGTCAATAAACAAAATACTACTGCAGAGAGCTGTGAGGCCCTCAGAAACTCTTAACCTTACCATATTTGTGTCTCACTGGTTGAGTGGGAGGAGAATCTGCATCTGAGAGGCTTACACAGCTCTGTTCTCTGAACACATGAAGAAGGTGCAAAAAAGGCTGCCTTGGGGGTGGTTCTGTGCTGTGTCCTGATGCGACTCACTCTTGAATTCCTTGTACTTTCATCTAAGACAAGAAGGAATGTGGAGGAGGAGGAGAGCTGCTGACAGGACAAAAATACAGTTCTCAAATGACTGAAGAAGCAGAGGTGAAACATGGAGTGTTTCTAATAATCGACTTTGGAAACTCACCTGCACATGGATTTCTGACTTCAAGAAATATACCTTTTCCACTCATCTTCCTACTCTTTCATGCCCTGAACCCAGCTGGAGCCTCTACAAGAGGAACGCTGCTCAGAGATGTTCAAGCAGCCCTGTCCTGGCTGGGGACTGAGTGCATCTGTGAAGGAAACCTGGTGGAGTAGCAATGCTGGCAGCAGTCTCTGAAGTGACAGAACTTAACTGAAGAGGAGGCTGCAGCTTAACAGAAGTAGTTTAAAGCTGTATCTCTTGTGAAGACAGTACTTGAGTCTGGCTTATGTAAGCTGTAACTTTGAAGTCTTGAGATGGTTTGTTTATTTTTTCTGAAAACCACAGACCCTTAGTTCTCATGTCTATGTGAGAATGTGATTGTTCTTTGATGGAGTAATTTCTAGTGTTTGCATTTGTGGAAGAAAATGACCCGAATGCCCTCTTACAGCTTAGAACTAGAAAGCTTATGAAAGGTCATTGTTTCTAGTTAAATGACCTTATAGCTGGGTGTGAAAAGACTCTCAGAGATACTGGGATGTAAGAAAAGGGCATGCAATTATTTCCTTGAAACTCACAAACTGAATACAAATGAGGAAGCTACTGGCTTTCCATTTGCTTCTACATATGTCATTCTAGGTCATGACAGTGCTTGCAAGAAGAAGGAACAGAAGGAAAGCTCTACTTTTTGTTTTACACCTTTATCTCAGAAAGGCTGCAAATAATACCACCTTTCCGAGGAACTTTAAAAAAGGATTTATTTATTTATTTTTTTCAGTAAAAGGGAAGTTGTGTGACTATCACAACCATGCTTAGGACAGTGAATTTCTGGCATTGTGATAAAGTTGTTCTTAAACATTTCCTTACCCTGTATTGAGCTGACTGACTGCTCTGGTGCCAGCACTTTGGGGGCCATAATACTAAGAATAAAGAGGTTATGCACTTTTCTGGTTGGAATTGCGTGTTAAATCTCAGAGGTCATATTACTTTTTGAATGAAGGGTGTGCTGAGGGAGGGCTTACTGTAGTTGGAACAGGAGGTCTAAAACTGAGTCAGACCATCAGTAGGCTTTGTGCGAGGATGTGTGATAGTCACCCAGACAGCAAACGTGTACTTCTCATGTTGTCAGCACAGAACAGCAATGACACTACTTGTGAAAGGCCATCTCTGCAAGAAAAAAAAAAAAAAAAAGATGACAAAAAGTAAATCTGTGTGTTAGGTTAGGTCTAGGTTATGTGGTGCTGGATTCTAGTAGTCAAGCAGCCTTGCAGTGTAGCACATGACGTGGTTGCTCAGGCACGATGGAACAGAGCAGGCCTTGTGTGTATACTGCAAAGGAAACTTGCCTCCCTTTCGACGGGAGGAATTTAAGTAAGAACATTTTCTTCAAGTAATTCCTTAGTATGTTAAGTAAATGTCCTGTTGGAAATAAAAATCTCCTAGAAAGATTAGATTCCTTATAGTTCATGGTGGTTTATAGCAAGCCACATGACCTAGTTGCATCCTGGATACTGAGCTCTTATGTTTTTTTTTTTAAACATATGCACATATATGCACACAACCTTAGCAGCAAAACAATTACATTCTGTGGAATTAAGTAAAAGCTTTAGTTAAATTAAATTTTTGATATGAGGGATAGCCTGTGTAGAATGACAAGTAGTGAGCACGGAAAATTGTACTGCCTGCTGTGAGTATCAACAGCTATGAAATAAGTTCAGAGGGGAAACAGTACAGCTTTGTCCTACTAAACAGGATTAAAGTATTGATAATTCTACAATGGTATAACCTAAAAATGTAAATTTATATTTTGAATTGTGTTTAAGGTGCTATTATGTAACATCTTCAACTTTTCTTTTGCCTCTTTCCCTCCTGCAGATCACACATCCGTGGGCGGGCTGGGAGACAGTTTTTATGAATATTTATTGAAAGCATGGCTTATGTCAGACAAGATGGACACAGAAGCAAGGAAAATGTACGACGATGCAATTGAGGTGATTATAATTCATTGAGTTTTCCTGTACAGTGGAACTTAAAAAGCATCTTTGATAATTGAAAAAAACCAACAACACATAGGACTTGTTTTGATTATGTAAGTTTTAAGAAATCAAGTGATGAATATGACTAGCTTTCACTCTAAGTAGTTTAAAAAGTATTATTGTGAAATATATCTGATGCAGATTATTGTGCTAAAAATAACAGCTCGTCTAAAATGTTACGATGTAAAAATCCAAAGCATATTTTATTAGAAGTAGCTGTAAAAACCGTAAGATGTACAGAATGACCAAGTGACTACTATCCAGTGTTCAGAGTCATTCAAGGAGTTGAAGATTAAAAACAATTCAGGACTTCAAGTTATTTTCTAAAGTGTTTAGATGTTATATTCAATATTTATCATGTAAAATGTAATTCGTACCTATTTCTTGCTCTATAGGTCTTTTGTAATATGGTTTTGCTCCCTCTCACAAATCAAGTAGTGCCTGCCCAAGCAGACCAGTACTGCAGAGACGGTTCAGTGGGATTTTGTGGGGGCCTTTTTGTGGTGGCTCTGAGCTTTATGCTGCCCAACTGTTATTTCTGAATTTCCCCATACACAAGCATCTTCTTTCGTCAGGCTCACTTGTACCCATATATACCCATGTGCCTAAGCTACACTTAGGAGCAGCAGAAAGTAACCAAACTATCTTTAGTCTAGTTAGCTGTGATGCCAACAGCAACAGGGTTTGTGTGATCTTGTCCGCATGCAGATTCATACTTGGTGCCAAACTTGTTTCGTGCTTTGTGCATGCCATGTTTCTTTCAACACAAGCTTTGAAAGCTTAGTTTTGGTGCAGGCATTCTCCTAAAGCAAAATCCTTGTTCTTGGAGTTCTGAAAATTCAAATTTTATAAATTTGTGTAATAAAATTCCAGTTAAAATTGCTTTGGAACTGTAAAGTGTCTTATTTCTGACCTGAATTTGGTTAACTTTGGCTTTCAGCTTCTTGGAACTTTTTCCTTTTCTACATTGTTTTAAAGGGTTATCAGCATAATGTAGCTGGTTACTAAGAAAGGTATGATGGGCATGCTCTTCCATAAGAGATATATGATTTCCTTTAATCTCACAGTATAAAACAGACTTTGAATTATTTCTTAAGCTCTTTTCTAAGTACTTCCCAGTGTCTGAAGTGTGTAGAGACAAGAATTAGATATGTAGTTTCTGTAGTGGTTCTGATAATGTTTTCTGCCTGATTTCTTCTCAGTTTCTCGTCTTCACCCAGCCAAGAGCTGTTTGCACTCTTAACCTTTGGATCACAGTCATCCATTTTCCAGTTGGTTTTACTCAGAAGTTGGTTATAGTATTTTTGATTTACTGCTTTCCTACTACTGTGATTTACATTCCCAATTCCTTGATGTGTGACCTTATACTTATCTCTGTTAAAACACAATTGTTCGGGTGAAACCCACTTTATCACTTGTTCTGAATGATTTTACAGGGCTGACTTTTCCTTTATCACTATCTATAGCTCCATCAATTTTTGTGTCATCTGCAAATTTTCTAGCATTCTTTCTTTTGCAGATTATTGGTAGAAATGCTGCCTACCATTGAATAAAAGTATCCTTGCAGAATCTTCATGGGAGGAGGATTTTTCACATTTTTTTATTTTATTTTGAACTGTTCTACAAGGCCAGCTTTTAATCTGCTTCATATGTGCTGCCTTTATTTTGTTTAGGACTAATATTTCATACAATACCAAGGAAATTCCTAATATTCCTAAAGCTATCAGCATGCACTTGTCAAACACTTATTTTTTCAAACTACCTAACTAATTTTATATGGTTCTTTCATTAACCTTTTAAAATACTGTTACAGCATCAGGTATTTCCCAGTCCTTTTGAACTTTGTTAGCTTTCCAGGGTTTGCTTAAGTCAACATTAGTAGCTCAAAGCAATAGCTGAATTCTTTCAGTAGTCTTAGATGCAGTTTATTTGGTCCTGTGGGCTTAAAAATGGTTGTTTAGTAGTTGGCATTTAACATTCTTTGTGGTTGCTGTTGAAATATTTTATTCTGACTCCCAAATGGTGGGCACTTGAAAATTAGAGAATATAAATTTTCTCTTTGATTCTCTTCACTGTAAGATCAGTGTCACAAGTGTTTTGCATGAGGAAATCTCTGTCTCTGGAGACACAGCAAAGCAAATTTGGGACCAGAGAAAAGGATGGTGTGGATAGGAGGGAGAAAGAGCTGAGCTGCACCTGTTTCCCATGCCATATGACCTGTAGTGCATCAGAATGTTTCCTTTTTGGCTTTCTGTCAGCTAACCCCACCCACATACATTTTAGTCTGCATGAACCATACTGATTTACACATTTTGGAACATCCTTCTGGATCAGGGTTTGTGTTTATCCCAAGTCCTACTTGACACTGAAAGATATGTGTCAGAGTAAGATTTGGTTTACATAATTGCATATTGAATTTTAAATTAAAATCTCAAAATATTTTCAGAGCCCATTCCCTTCCTGTTCTTTGATTGTTGCACGTATCATGGGTCTTCCTTCGCAGCTGATATTTCTTATTAGTTTTTCAAAATGTTGAGCAAAATCTTAGTGTCATTTATGCAAGCAGAAGGGGAAGGGTGTAAAATAGATTCTTCCTACTCATAGTGCAGAGTTGGAAATGTTCTCAGCACTCACCAGACTAAAAGAAGATATCTGTCCTGCCATACTTCACTCCCGTAGCTTACATAGGAGGGAAAGTACAAGATATACCATTGCACCCTTGCTTTCAAGTCTTGCAGTAGACAGTGACATCCCATTCCTTGGAGATACTAAGGGGAAGAAGGGTGACAGCACCTGTCTTTCAGATGTTACGATTTCCAGTCCTTGGCATATAAAGCCTTAACCAGGTCACCACATACTTCATAACAGGAGTGTGAACAAATTCTGTTATCCAACACCTCTACGTGCTCCTATAACGTTAATGTAGTCTTCTGCTGAAAAGTATGCTTTATTTCAATGTCCTACTAAGTAGATTCACAGCTGTGGTAAGAGCTGAAATACTGAAACTTTCTGAGAATTTTTTTGTGGTGATAAATGCTGAGGATGGGCTTCTTTGCATTCAGCATCATCAGGTGGACCTCCCAGCCAGCTTGGTTTAAAATGCCTTTTCTCCTCCTCACATTGGCTGGAGATAGGGAAGCTTCCTTTTGATCTGTTTGCTTTGAGTGCTCCTATCTGCTAGACTCACAAAATTGATCCATGCTCTTTGTTATTGCACAGCATTAGATAGCCAAAAGAAGTATCCAGCAGTGTGTTCAACTATCACAACACAGCAAGTACTGCTGCATGACAGCTCAGAAAATGCAATTGTTATGTAATCATAGAATCACAGGAAGTATGAACATCAGAGAGATGATTCTATGTTCACATCTCAGACTACTGTTTTGGTCATTTTACATACTAAAGAAACTTCCTCCATCAGTTAATCTCACATCTCTGATGTGAAATAAGTGTTTTCTTTGGGAGCTTAAGTATACATGTCCACTTTAGTGCATGTATACTCATCATGGTCAAGCTGGATGCTATTGCTTTACAGTACCTATCAGAGTGCTCTGTGGCCCCAGCCATCCAACCTAGGGTACAAATGTCGGATCTTTTCCAACCTTCTCAGTCTTTTCTTATTCACCAGGAACAGTGTTCCTTGCAATGCCTAGGTGTCCTTTGTTAATTACTGTAAATATTAATTGTCTTTTTTTATACAGTTAGCAAACAGTAGATTGTTGAATGATACAGAATTTCGAGAGGATTGCATTTATTTTCTTTTTGAGGATGCTTCCTTTCCTACTCTTTTAAGATGGTACTTAATTATTAACTACCTGACAGAACTTGATTTTCAGATTTCAAATACTACTCCAAATACTACTTTCAAATTCTCTACATACAAGACAGTGATGTTCAAGTTCAGAACAGATTCTCTGTTCAGAAGAGGGGCACACGGAAGCTAGATGATGTTCTTCAGTCAAACCCTGAAAGCAAGTCTAGAGTGAAGGAGTAGCTCATGGAATGGTACATAAATTTGACCTTTGCTGGCTCTCCACAGCAATTTTGTTCCCCTGAAAATGCACCTGCAGCCATTTACTCCTCAACAGTTATGAAACTGCCGAAAGATAAATTTGAAAGAGAATTCTGTGCAACATTTGGAAAAAAAATGTCTTCCTCCAGTAAATAAATAATCCAAACCCTTTTAAACCCTCTTGTTGCTCATAGCAAAAAGTGGCTTCCTCTAAAAAGGACTCCTCAAGTTTTATGTACCATATGGTCAAAAAAATCCTATCATCATCATAATGCCAATTTTGTCATAGTCCAGGATAATTGAATCAATGGAGCTAATGCTAAATTTTAGTATCATCTTCAGTGACATAATTTTCAGCAGCTCCAATCTTTCCTATACCAGTACTTTCAAGACAAATGAGGCTTGTATGGTTAACTACATCAGCCTTCCCGGCAGTTGAAGCCACAGTATCGTAGCAATCCTCAATACCAATTTGCATGATTGTAACATAACCACTCTGGCAGCCATCAAAGACTTACTGCTCTTGTCAGTTATTTCTGGGTTCTTATCCTGCCATAAGCACAAACTTCAGATCTGTCAGTGGTATTAGTGAAGAAGTGAACCCAACAGGAATGCAGATCAGCACTTGTCTTTCGTTACTTTCAGAATACATGGGCTCAAGAGATGACAGTAGAGAACTTTACCATCTAAATGATGGCTCAGTCCTGAATGCAAGTAAGGAGCAGGGCCCTACTGATAACAGTACAGTCATCTCCCTGAAATCCACTGCATTGGCTTTTATCTAGTGCATTCATTTTGACCAAGTGGGGACTGCAAGACCTGCACTGGCTGCCTGGCTGAGGTGTAGATTCCCACCATAACCATTCAGAAAAGTTGCTGCAAGCATTGCAGCATCTCAAGTCAAGAAGATACTCAGAAAACAAATCAAATGTACAACTATTTCCAATTATTATTTATATTATTGTCTTCCCCAGATGAGGCTCCTAATCCTAAGATTTCTGTCTTTTCTGATAATAATTTCAAGAATTCTGTGGGTTTTTTTTTGTGTGTGTGGTTGTTGTTGTTTGTTTGTTTTTCTGTTTTTTGAAAAAAAAAAAAAGCAGCCACTGGGGTACTGTTGAAGAAAAATTTGGAAGACTGTCAGATGTTATTTCAGTACCTGGATGGAGGACTACTGTCAAATATTGCTGGGTTCAGTACAGCTGCTTTGACAGCCCTATAGTACTTCAGCACCATCTTAACTTTTTTTTTCTTTTTTTTTTAACTTGGAACATCTACCGTCACAGCTATTTCACTGTTTACTTTTAAATCTGAATGATAAGTTGCAAACTATGTATTTGTTACCTGAGTCTGTATGGTAACAACCTGTATGGCTAGCACTGTGTAGGTACCAGTGATACAACTGTGTGCAGCAGACATGACCTCCACATCCAAGATAATCACTGTAGTTATATGCAAGATCCTCTGTATGGTCTTAGCATATCACATTTTAGTGCAAAATATAGTTGTGCACCTTTGGGGTGTAATTTATTGTAGGCATCAGAAAAGTAGTGGAAACGAGTAATAATTCACTTCTGTAATAGATCTTGGTAGTAGGAGGGAGAATAGTAAATGCCTTTTTAATGGCACTTTAATCCTTCAACTCTAATCAGCCTTGGAGTACTCTGACCAGTACTTTCATGCACTTTAGAGGAAGTTGTGAACTCATAAGATGGTTATGTGTGGAAGTACAAAAGAGATTTCTGGAAAGAATGTAGTAATAATATCTCCATGGTAAAGAAGATAATTATAACGGACTCAAACTGTCGTGTAACTAGAATGTTGTTACAAGAAAAAACATATAATGCTAAAGAGAGTAAGTACTGCAGTAGATGGTGGAGATTATCACCCTTTTTGAAAGAAGCTTAAGTAAATATGTTTTTCCATGTAGTTTACAGACTTTGGAAAGTTTCAGTAGCTGTTCTCCCAACAGTACCAAAAGAGTACCATTTATAAATCAAAAGCAACAACGTATGCTGGTACAAACGTGCAAAGAAAAAGCAGCTGTTACTTCACCTATTAATAATAGTTCTTTTTGTAAACACCTACTCTAACCTTCACCCATCCTTTGTGTGCAATCAGAAGGCTGCTGTGGAGAAGCTAAAGGGTGACTGGAACATTCCTGCCACTTTCTATTAAAGGCTGACTGAGAGTACACGTGCTGTGTTTACATATATTGCTGACCAAAAGTATCCAATTTGGATGTATTTTCTGAATACACACAGACTGTACAGTAGAACAGATATTTATTTCTCAGAGTTAACAAGTAGACAAACAGCCATGTGAGCCATAAAACACGTGCTGAATTCTCAGATAAAATTGCAATGTCATCTATGTTGTGAACTATGTTTCCTGTGACCGGTCTCATTAGCATTGTTTAGGAGGTAGGGTATTTTTTTTTGTTCATTGAAATTATATTCTTATAGCGGTTTGTTCCTGTAGTGCTCAGAATTGAGTTTGGCAGAAGAAAAATATAATTTATGTTTTGAAAACAGTATTTTATTACTTGAAGAAGTGTCAGTATGTAAAACTTGCATTTAAAACAGTATTTGAAAGTTCTCTTAATCTTCTTGTAGGCCATAGAAAAACATCTCATCAGAAAATCCAATGGAGGACTGACCTTCATTGGGGAGTGGAAGAATGGGCACCTCGAAAGAAAGATGGGCCATTTGACCTGTTTTGCAGGGGGAATGTTTGCCCTTGGAGCAGATGGTTCCCGAGATGACAAAGCTGGACATTACTTGCAGCTTGGAGCTGAAATTGCACATACTTGTCATGAGTCATATGACAGAACAAGTAAGATGCATTGCTAATCTAGTTATTTCAATAGCTGAAATACAGAAGTTGTTGTAATTATTTGTAAGAGTTGTTATGGACCTATTCCTTGTCTAACATGCGCTGTTTTTATACCAGTGTAATTTTCTTAACATCCATGTATTTACTTCTGATCTCCATCATGGTGAGTAAATGCAAAACCAGACTTTTTATGGTTCCTTCCTTCATGTTTATCCCTATCTTTGCATCAGTCGGCTAAGATATGCTATGTGGATGCAGGGAGGAAGGAGTATGTGTGAACTCTTGTCCTCCCAGATATGTAGAGCAGTTTTTCATTTCATACATACTGTTCTTACAGTTAGGTAGGGTGAGAAATCTGTAAGTGCAATTTTTAATGGTTCCAGTAGTAGGACATTATGGGTAAGTACAATTAAACTAGAGAGGATGGAGATTACTATGCAAATTGTGAGATGGCCAAAGACCTGACTGATGAGGAGGCAGTGTCACTATTTGGCTGGAAATTTCTCAAGTAAGTATTTTGGACCAGGTTTTATTTTGTCTTTAATAGTGACCTTGATGCATAAAGTCGGAGAGTGCTGATTACGCTTACTGTGGCCAGAAAGTCAAAAGACACAGTTAAAACAGAAGAGTCTCAGAATAATAAACGGGAGGACCTTGAAGACTGGACTGTCAGAGAGAAAAAGTTACTAGAAAAAAGGCAGGAGCTCTTTCTGTAAACTGGGAGTTGAAAAATGCCAGTGCAGCCCTAGTCTGTATCAGGTGAAGAATTTTCAACAGAGATAAGAGAATATTAACACTGCCTTAGAAGACATGTATAATTTGTCATCGAGAATACTCTGTACAGATCTGAATTTAAAGCTGAAAGAATGCAGAGAATGACCAACAGAATGATGAGAGTGACAAAGCTTTTATCTTACAGCAGGAAAATAAGAGAAGTTGGCCTGCTCAGACAAGAAGAATAATGCCCAAGAAGGGATTAAATTCATTGTCATATCACTGATATGACAGATTTTATGGAAAACACTGAAAAGAAACAGAGCTATTTTAAGATACAAGCAACACAGTTGAACCAAGAGCAAGAATTTGTACACTCGCCATGAATGAATGTAGGTTGGAAATTGGAAATGGCTTTGTGGGGCTACTGTTTTCTCAGCGGTAGATCTTCATGGTATTTAGGAGCCCCAGCAGGCAGTTAAGACTGCCCTCTCCCGGCTGTGACAGGTGGAAGATCAGATTGTATTGCAAGAATCCCACACAAGCCTAGCTGGGTTACAGTGTTCCCAAATGTACTCTAACCCATTCCCCAACTCACATACTTCTTCCAGGGCCCCAAACTCATGATGAAAAGGTGTATGATTTGCCATAAATCATTTGGAGAGGATTGAGGACTATCCTGCAGATACAAAGACATTGTTTCTTCACCCCTTTACTGGTAAAAAAATATATATATCATATGCTGCCTGTCCTTTCTTTCCATTTTGGCAACAGCAATCACTTTCTCACGTAACCAGCAAAAGTTGCCACAGGATCACAGATTTGCACAGTGATGTTGTAGACTGACTTATTTGCATTAGTGTTGCCATCATTGGAATGAGAGCTTTCTCCTGATATTTTGAGTATTCAGTCTCCTAGATTGTATGTCAGTGATCCCATGCAGATTTTTTGGATGCTTACAGTGCATTATTGGGGCTTTTTGAAGATTTTAGGACATGTGTTAACTTGATGGAAAGTGTGGCACAAGTTAAAGCACACCATCAACTTTGGGACAAATTGTTGTTGGTGTGACACCATGCCAAGTCTCCCAGTCTATAAATAAAACCAACCTCAGATCTGTGAAGCTGCTTTAGAGAGGCCACAGCCTAATGTACCTGCATGTCTTGCTGGGTCAAGCAAAGAATTTCAGTCTCAGCCCACAAGGCTCCATCTCTGCCTTATTACGTAACGCTATTAGTTGACAGTTGCTGCTACTTTAGTCAGGATCAATCCATGAGAAGATGCATAGCTTTTTCATAGGGGCAGATGTGGAGGAAGGATGAAACTCCATTTTGGACTTAAAAGGACTGCGTACATTCATACATAAGCGCGGTTCTGATTGGTGATGGAGGAGATCATCCCACTTCCACAGACAGGAGAAGGACTTCTGTCTCTTGAACTCCAGGATGCCTTATTCCATAACTCAGTCAAAACAGATAACAGGAGATAGTTATCTTTTGTGGAAGACACAGACCAATTCCAGTTTGAAAGTCAGTTTCTTGACCTCTGTACAGATCTGAGTTTTTTTGTGAGGGACCTGGCCATCACAGTAACCCAACTCAGGTGAAACTATTTGCTTTTATTAGCCTGGGGACTGATTAATTAAAAGCAGGTTAATCATTCCCTTCAAGTTACCTTTGGGCAGTTAAACTGTGTTGATACCCTGCTATTTTTTGGGAGCACATCTGAAATCACTTCCAGACCTACCCCCTGACAAAAAATTTGCTATCCTATGTATGTTGTTTTCTCAAGTTGTGTCCAAGTCTCATTGTCCAAATATAAGGTGGTCTGTCTACATAACATCCTTCTCCTGCGTGGCTTGTTGCAAATTTTGCCTTAATCCTTCTAGATGTTACTACATCCTTTGTATTCCCTTTCCCACCAGATTGCATTCTCTCAGCACTTGTTACCTATTTCATCTCTCATGATGCTGTCTGCTCCACAGTGCTGACTAGTACAGAGAAGTTGGAAAGTACTTGCAACCTTTCCTGTTGTATTTCCATGGGCATTATTTCCCAATGACAGTTAGTATCCCTTTCATGTAATCAGTGACAGGCTTATGCAGGGACACAGTCACTCTGATCATCTGATTCACCTGTCAAAGTTCTGCAGGAATATCTGGGAGAAGAATTCAGACTCCTGAGTTTTAGGCTGGAAAAGTGACTGGGGATATCCTGAGCAGTTCGGGCTCTTGCTATGGCTCCTTGAAAATCCCTGTAGATTCTGTTCAAGCTGAGGATCAGTCTAGCACTCCCTGTGGGATGCCTTTCTAATTCACCAGCTGGACGAAGCTGATGGTCTTTGGAAGGTAAAGGCAGGGGTTGCAGGCATGATTCTGATCTGCCTCTGAGCCAGGGAGTAATACTCCCTGAGTCCACATACTCTTGTGATGTGTAATCCACACATGCCTCTGCTTCATACCTACTCTGCTTTTTTACTATAGCATAACCTATTGATAGATTATTGCTGCAGTCATCCTAAATCTCCCATCCTTTGACCGGAGATTTTGAGATTTTTCTGTAGTCGAGTGTGCTCTCAATGTGGCGACAAGATTGCGAGAACTGAAGATGCAAGGCACACTTTGATCTGTATGCCCATGTACTGGCACAGCACAAGGGATCATAATGCTGTCAGTGGGCTTTGGTAAGGCTAAAAGTTTCATGTACTCACAGTGCAAGGTTTGTCAACGTTTAAGCTTGTGTGTGGACTGCACACCTTGAAGTGTTCTGGTTACTGGGGATTAGTTCTGTTTTACATGCTTAATGTACACCATTGAGAGTCATGACAAAGGCATAAAATAACTAGTAATGTGGAATCCATAAATGATAATGACAAAAGATGTCCAATGAAACTGAAAGAACTAAGAACTGACACTAACAAATCAAACTGAATAATTTGCTTTCATAGGTATTGTAGAGGTTAGATTAATAAGCAAGATTATCTGTATAGATGGCAGAATGTGATGATTTACAGCACACAGTATTTTTAGAAAAATATACCATCCCTTACACATAAGAATTTTCCACCCATTAGCTGATAGTACGCTAGTACGCAAAATATTGACTACAGAGAGGTTATTTTATGATGAAGTTTCTTGCACACCTTTAAAGTTTCTGACAAGAATTATCCTCAGAATCTGGATAAAGCATTAGCTGTGCTTTTAAGTGTGACAAACTCAGTGCAGAATAAACCTGATGAATAAGATTTCAGCTGAGACATTGTCAAGATATGAGCAGATGCTGTCTCTGTCCCAAGACTCACAGAAAGCAGCTAAACAGGCAATAATGATTACTTGTTTTTGTAAGAAGTGTAAAATAACAATGTACCTTGATGGAATGGTTCAGAAAGTCTCAAACAAAAATATCTTGGAGAACCTCGTCCTCAAATTTTATGAGAGTTAGAAGCTAGAAAGTATTATTACAATTATGAATCCTTTTCTACTTTCAGGTAATTTGTTGCTAGATTGACTGTATTCATAAAGAAACACAAAAAATTAAGCAATGTTTCCAAAATTATTTCAAAAATTAGATATGTAAGTATTTATCTAGAATTCTATGGACTACCTTAATTAGTCAGCTCTTTTAAGAGATGGTGGCTAACCAGTGGTGATCAGTTTTATATATTTATATGAATACTACTACTTATATATATGTATAAATGTAAATTATATTTATATTTATATTTTATATTTTAATGTGTATGTATATTTATATATAAAATATATACATATATACACATATAGATATGTTCAGGAAAAGAGCGTGAACAGCATGTGTGCTGATGACAACTGAAAAAAAAAATGCTATTCAGAGTATAAATGATGACAGACAGTTGAAAAATTGCACCAGGATCTTATGAAGTTGAGTTATTGAGTAATAAATGAGTTAATTAAATTCAGTGTAGTTAAATGTAAAGTGAGGCACCTATGTAAAATTTATTTGAAACCTCACATATAAAATGATGAGCTCTTAACTAAGCATTACAACTCAAGAAAGAGAGATTATGAAAATATCAGCTCTTTAGCAGTCAGGAAAAACAAAGTGAGAAAGAACAAAAGAGAAAATATTATGTTACTGTATTAATCTTGCCCATGCTTTTAGTGCTGTATTCAGACTAGGCCACACATTTCAAAAACGATGTAGTTGGATTGGAAGAGTTGCAGAAAAAGGCCTAGAAGGAAAACTAAAGGTACAGAACAGTTTCCATTCAAGGAGAAAGTGAATCAGATAGTATTCTTCCGTACAGAAAAGGGATGATTTAGGTAGGAAACAACAAATTTGCAAAATCACCAGGAGATAGGGGAGGGTGGGTAGGAATCAGTTGTTCACTCTCTTCTCTAACAGAAGAACTAGGGACTATTGAATGAGCATAGTAGGAACCAAGGTGAAAATGGAAAAGAACAAAAAAACAGTGGTTATACACCGAGGAGGTTGTAGAGATGTGGAACTAGCTAACTTTACCAGAGGCTGTTCAGCTTGAGTTTAGCATGTTTAGAAATTCTCTGCCAAAACAAAGGGTGGGGTGCAGCTGTAGAAAAGAGTGCATGGTTTATGTCAACTTTGAGGAATAATGTAACTTTGCAGCTGTGTAATTAAAAACTGTATGTAGCTGCATCTTCATAGTATAGAAAGTATTTCTACAGGTACCTCCTTTTTATACAAATAGTTCTCCAGATGCTGGCACAGTGCCATTACATCTTCTTTTAAGGGCAGAAATGGTGAATCTCTTAGTTCAGAGATTTATTTTCAGGTGTGGCTAAGTTTTCATTAACTAGTTGTAAACACTTTACTTGAGGATCACATTATGAAGCACATCAGTTATGGTGGTCTGACAGCATTTCCCTAAACCAAGAGAGTTTGAACAAGATGCAGGTTATTTGTGATGGTGACACCTGTTTTTGTTCTAAGATCTTTTCCAGCTGTGCTGGGTGGGATCAAAGGACATTAAAACCTCTGGTGACCCTTTTTGTTCCTTTTGCTCGTAAAGAACTAATGTCAGTCACTTTAATTTTATCCTATCATTGAATGTGTTAATGTGTTTATATTCTTAGCGTTTCATTAGTTTCCAAGAGGATTACTCTACTGTTGTCAAGATAGGTATTTTTCTCACAGGAATTGGATAAATTATTCATAAGAAAAATTAAAGGCCTCAACAATAGGAAATATTTATGAGACTGCTTAAAGACAAGCTAGTTTCTGCTTGTCTCACATGCTTGGGATGTAGCAGCCTCCTATCCACTCTTCCTGCAAAGGTTTGTAAAGAATACATTTTTCTCTTTTTTTTTTTTTTATTAATTTTTTTTCTTTCCTCTGCAGCATTAAAGCTGGGTCCAGAAGCATTCAAATTTGATGGTGGCGTAGAGGCAGTGGCAGTGCGGCAGAATGAGAAGTATTACATCCTAAGACCAGAGGTGATTGAGACCTATTGGTATATGTGGAGATTCACACACGATCCCAAATACAGGCAGTGGGGCTGGGAGGCAACACAGGTAACTGTATTAATTATCTGTCAGTAAATTAATTCCACGTATTTTCCTTTTGTAGCCACTTTCATCCAACGGTAATGAAACACTTCAAATGATAATTGATTTTCACGAGTCCCAGTAAACCAGGGTACATATGGAGGTGTGTGTTGTTGTTCCTGTTTTGCAACTGCTGAAACAGCTGCACAGATGAGACAAGTTCAGCACTATATAGCTGATGAGTTTAGGCCTGGAAATGGAATCCACTGGCCATCACTCCTACTGTAATCAGTAGTCCACAGGCCCCAGGAGAGGTAATTTATTCTGGGAAATGAAAGGGTGTTATAAACAACTTTGTTAAACATGTGTTAGCACTCTGTTTAGATTAAAAGACACTGCTGTTCTTAAGGTTTCTACTTGGTCTGCTATTAAAACTCAAGTGGTAGGACAACTGTTCTCAGATGGTTTGTAGAATAGATAGCATATACATATGTGGGTTGGTATCATGGCTTTTTCTTATCTTAGCTGTCTGAATGGAAGGAAAGAACAATGCCAGTCAATTTAAATTTACTCAATTATAATGAAAAAATACAGCATCATGAGAAGTAGACCATAAAGGAAAGTGAATAAGCAATGGCACATAAGGCAGAACTTAAAAATTGTTGCTAAGGTATTTTAGAGATTATTGCTCCCTTGTATGGATGCTTTGCTGGGTTTAAATCTGGTCATTGTATATCTTAACCAAATTCCTGAATGTGAAAATGCTCTTGACTTTTTGTCATTGGAAATGCTTTTACTGGTCTACAGATACCCAGATTCATACTAAAAATCTTAATCTCTGTGCTTGTGGCCTTCCCTCCTTCATCCTTTGTGTATAGATGTCTGATAGTTATAGATTATAGGTTGGCTATATGAATAACTGGGCTTCATTTTCACATGAAAATGTAATATTCTAATTGTAAAAATTATTTGTAATCTCCAAAGATTTCTCATTTTGAATGCTTCCTGGAGCTGAACTGTGAGTCTTTTCTGGTCTCATGTTTCTCACTGCTTCCACCTCCTGGTCTGTAGCAAGGTCATGCAAAGATAATTTGCTGTCCAAGCAGTTTTCTGGTCCTCTTCAAGATCTGAGGGGCCAGTGGACTACTGCAGCTCCTCCACTTTCCTACTATAGCTCCAGCAGTTTTTGGAAACATAGCTCAAAGCCAGTTTCAGAGATGACAATAAACATTAAAGATAACAAGACACTAATGAAATGTTTTGACTACAGCCAGGCAAATGAGATGAGGGAAGAGCCAAGGAAGAGAAGAATTAAGAGCCTGGAGAAATGTTATTCTGCAGGTCAAAACCAGTTTAGCTTGAGAGGCAAGAATCCAGAAAAAAATCAAGCAATTGCTAGGGGAAATCCCATGGGACAGGGTACTTGAAGGTAAAGGGGCCCAAGATAGTTGGTTAGCATTCAAGGACTGCTTCTTCCAAGCTCAAGATCAGAGCATCCCAACAGGTAAGAAGTCAAGAAAGGGAGCCAGGAGACCTGCATGGTTACACAGGGAACTGCTGGGCAAACTCAAGTAGAAGAGGAGAGTCTACAGATCATGGAAGGAGGGGCTGGCCACTTGGGAGGAATATAAGACTGTTGTCAGAGGATGTAGGGAGGCAACTAGGAAAGCTAAGGCCTCCTTGGAATTAAACCTTGCAAGAGGGGTCAAGGACAACAGAAAGGGCTTCTTCAAAAACATTGCAGATAAAACTAACGCTAGAGGCAATGTAGGCCCACTGATGAATGAGGTGGGTGCCTTAGTGACAGAAGATACAGAGAAGGCAGAGTTACTGAAT
>VXAA01003556.1:57146-69375 GCA_013399115.1 Anseranas semipalmata
TCTTGATTTCAGTAAAGCATTTGACACCATCTCCCACAGCATCCTTGCGGCTAAACTGAGGAAGTGTGGTCTGAATGATCGGGTAGTGAGGTGGACTGTGAACTGGCTGAAGGAAAGAAGCCAGAGAGTTGTGGTGGTAGGGGAGTGGAAGTGTAGGAGTGGTAGGGGTGTGGAGGTGTAGGGGTGGTAGGGGTGTGGTTAGTAGGTCAAGAGAGGTTCTCCTTCCTCTCTATTCCGCCCTGGTGAGACCGCATCTGGAATATTGTGTCCAGTTCTGGGCCCCTCAGTTCAAGAAGGACAGGGAACTGCTTGAGAGAGTCCAGCGCAGAGCCACAAAGATGATTAAAGGAGTGGAGCATCTCCCTTATGAGGAAAGGCTGAGGGAGCTTGGTCTCTTTAGCTCGGAGAAGAGGAGACTGAGGGGTGACCTCATCAATGTTTATAGATATGTAAAGGGGGAGTGTCACGAGGATGGAGCCAGGCTCTTCTCCTTGACATCCAACGATAAGACGAGGCAATGGGTACAAGCTGGAACATAGGAGGTTCAACTTAAATATTAGAAGAAACTTCTTCACAGTGAGGGTGACGGAGCACTGGAACAGGCTGCCCAGAGAGGTTGTGGAGTCTCCTTCTCTGGAGACATTCAAAACCCACCTGGACGCATTCCTGTGTGACCTGATCTAGGTGTTCCTGCGCCAGCAGGGGGATTGGACTAGATGATCTTTCAAAGTCCCTTCCAATCCCTAACATTCTGTGATTCTGTGAAGTGCTTGGAGCAAGAGGAGATCTGTTGAGAAGTCTGTATTCATCAGATCGAAGACAGTAAAGGCAGGTTGAGGGTATTTAGCTCAGCTCATCCTTGTACTTCCTCAATGCAGTTACAATCATGTAGAAGAATCCTAATTCTCTAAATGCTCTGGAAGAAAAAGAGGGTTTATGACCTTTGGAAAAGGGGGGCAGGCCACTCAGGAGGACTATAAAGATGTTGCGAGGCTGTGCAGGGACAAAATTAGAAAGGCCAAAGCTCATCTGGAGCTCAATCTGGCTACTGCTGTTAAAGATAACAAAAAATGTTTTTATAAATACATAAACACAAAAAGGAGGACTAAGGAGAATCTCCATCCTTTAGGGGATGCGGGGGGAAACTTAGTGACAAGAGATGAGGAAAAGGCTGAGGTGCTTAATGCCTTCTTTGCCTCAGTCTTTAACAGCAAGACCAGTTGTTCTCTGGGTACCCAGCCCCCTGAGCTGGTGGAAGGTGATGGGGAGCAGAATGTAGCTGTCATTATCCACGAGGAAATGGTTGACAACCTGCTACAGCACTTAGATGTACGCAAGTCTATGGGACTGGATGGAATCCACCCAAGGGTACTGAGAGAGCTGGCGGAGGTGCTCAGCAAGCCGCTTTCCATCATTTATCAGCAGTCCTGGCTATCAGGGGAGGTCCCAGTCGACTGGCAGCTAGCAAACGTGACTCCCATCTACAAGAAGGGCCGGAGGGTGGACCCGGGAAACTATAGGCCTGTCAGTCTGACTTTGGTGCTGGAGAAGTTCATGGAGCAGCTTATCTTGAGTGTCATCACATGGCACTTGCAGTCCTCCACTAGTGGAGGACTTGTTAGTGTTAAGTTATAGGTTGGACTAGGTGATCTCGGAGGTCTTTTCCAACCTAAATGGTTCTGTGATTCTGTAATATTTTAAGATTGTGTCTTAGTTTCGGTTAGGTTTTGCCTTGTAGACTGTTTTGTTGTAACTAACATCATGTTATTCTGCAGGGAGGTTCCACGTTTGTCACATTTGTATTCCAGAATCCATTGCCGCTATCTCTAAAACATCAAACATTGAGTCATATCTTTCCTTCTGCCTGAACTATAAATGTTTCTAATATGACAAAGAAATGGATTTAGTAACCTACTCCTTGCCAGTGTATGTGCAACAAATGCCTGCTGATCTAACACTGGCTCCTCTCAGAAGCTCTGGCTGGGTCATCCAAGATGAGATTAGGGCCTTTGTATTAGGTTAAAGAATGTACAAATGCATTTTTTTTCAGTCCACAATCTCTCTCTTAAGCACACTGCAAAGCATGTTTTTGGATTGCATTTGTTCAGTTTTCTCCATCTGCCTTCATATCTTGGTTCTCACTAATGCTTTCAAACGAAAGCCTCCCTCCCTCCTCCCCTGTCCCCAGTTTTCTATTTGTGCAGAGTATGATTTTATTTTATCCTACATCACCTGCATTGAAGTTGTGTAACTCAAGCACCTCATGTGCATAACTGCATCTGTCCTTACAGAGTGCCTTTTTCTGGTTACTTACTCGATAAAGAGTTTCTTTATCCAACATACTCATAGAATATTTTCAAACTCTTCATAAATGGTTTTGCATGCTCCTCCGTCCCACAATTAGAGTTTTTCTTTTCCCCCACCATCATGCTAACACAGGAGCTTGGGAAGATTTTTGTTCCACAGTGTTTTCTGTTCCCTGCTTATAGATAGTAAGTTCTTGTGTTTACTCCTCACACCTACTCACTACTTTCCCTTCTCTGCCACATGCAGTTCTGGCTGTGCTTATTCCTCCATTTATAAATAGATAATAATCTGTTATAACACACAGGCTTGCTCTTGTGTAACACAGAGTGTATTCACTTTCCTGTTGCCTTTTGACCACTGAAACGTACTTTGAAATCTGTATTACAGGCTCCTCATGATGAATGTTATTTTCTTCATCAGAATTCTAATAGATCCTTTACACTTTAGGGGAAAATGAATTTTGTTTCAGAATTTGAAATGTTTTTTTTTTTTTTTTTTACATTGAACCTCATGTTTGTTGACTGAGTTCTTGATGGTCTCCCTTGTTTTCTTCTTTGAATGGATGAATAAATCCTTACCTGAATGGATTTGGATTAGTTTACCAATATGTTAGAGGTCTGCTTCTCTCATTTTAAAAACTCTTCAGAGTTGGTCCAGGGTACATTGCAGAGCTGCCTGGCTTTTTTTTTTTTTTTTTTAAGTATACTGCATTACTCAAGTTTATTTAGCTCCCCCAGCCCAGATCTCTCCCTGCTTTTTATCAGTGGGAATTTGCACAGAAGACTGTATTTTGTTTGTATACATATTTTTGAACTGTCTTTTCATTATCTGTTTCACTAATGACAGCTTCTTGTTGGCTTTATTACCTATAGTGGTGAACAAAATTTGGGCATCTTGGTGCAGATGTTGTTGTTTGACCAAGGCCTGCTTTGTCACATCTCTCTATCCAGTGGAAGTTGGATCTAGATTCTAACAGTGATCAGAAATCCCCGGAACAGGGTCTCTGTCTCTTCCCTAATAAAAAAGGCTAATTCTCCCTTATACTATGTATGGCACTAGAGACAAAATCAGTCTTAATTGTGTATTGAGCCAGCCAGAGTGAGTGATGGTGTGCTGGGTGTTTGGCTGAACTGTTACTGAAATATGCATGCAAAATATTCAGGGTAAATACAGAAAATGACTAAAATCCTTTTTAGTCTGGTTATTTGAAAGCAATAAGAGCCACCACCTCACAATAGGCATGTAAAGCCAAATAGTAATCTAAGCTGCGTGAGTGTTGAGCTTGACTATTTGTTGGGGACTTGCATGTCTATCTAAGCAGGATTGTACCAGGGAGGTAGCAGAGTTCAGTTGCAGTTCTTACTTACAGTGAAAGTGATATGCAAGACCTCAAGTTTGGGCTGAGTTAAGGCAAACTGAGGATGAACAGTCAGTTGGGGTGGAAAGATCTATAGGTCTTTCTCTACTTAGTGAAGCAAAGTAGACAGAAAAGAGACAGGCATATGACAATGGGAGAAGGTGCTGCTGATAGTGGAAAGGTTGGAGGTGTTAGAGAATGAAACATGCATTCGCAGTTCAGGGTTTGGAAGCTGTGAGTACCACACAAGTGTTTTGGGAGATAAACTGGTGGAAAAAAACTGGCAGAATTTTTATGAACAAGTTGTTAGCACAGTCAAGAAGAGTCACACATGCAACCACAGAAGCACTCTCAGATGGTCTGAGGGAACTTGGGTCTGATCTAGAGGCAACTACAATTTTAGTTCAAAAGAACCTAGATCAACTCTGACCTCCCTGTATGTCACAGGCCCTGAAATTTCACTTTGCATCATTTTTGAGCCCAGAAATATGTATTTGGCAAGAGTACAATATTACATATTTTTTTCTTCTACTCTTGATTTGAATAAGGGGAAGTGGAAAATCCACTTCCTTTGATAGTTTGTTCCATTATTTAATTAGCTGTGCTGTTAAAAATATCTGCTTTATTTCCCATTTGAATTTGTCTAGTTCCAGCTGTCAATCATTGGACTTTCCTATGACTTCCTATAGCGTATTAAAATGTGTTTTATTACCCCATGTTTTCTTTCCAGAGTTTTCACAGATTGTAATAAACCTACTACTGGGTTGTCTTAGGAGGCTAAACAAGTTGTGCCGTCTCCTGCTGTAAAGCACTTTCTCCAAATGTCTGTACACACCTCAGTTGTTCATCCTTTTTTAAAAATGAATTCTGGAACTGTGTGTTCCAGTTTTTGTCTTTACCCGCAGCCCTGTGCAAAATTAAAACTATGTGCTTGCTACTGTTTGGTATCCCTGTGTGTATACCTGCCACAACATCCTAATAGGAACTCATACTCAATTATCTCTTGTGGCCAGTGAATTAAGTGTCTACTTTCCAGACTAATCTGGTTGCAGTTAGCCTTTATTTCTAGATCTAGGATTTTGTACCTGGCCATATGAAACTCATTTTGTCTGGTCTCCAGTTACCACCAGATTACACTGACTGCTGTTATTCACCTATGTCATTTTTGCCAGCAGCAGTGTTGTGGTGATTGATAAAACTTAAGACTACTCCTTGTGGATCTCTGAAAAGCAGCCCTATTTGGTGATGAGTTTACATTGCAAGTTCATTCTTAGGGCACTGTTGGTCATTTTTAACTTAAGATGATGATATTGATATGGTGTTGTGCTGTTTTTTTCTCATCGTGTGTTATGCTACCGTGTCAATTGCTTTACAAATGTTTAAGTTTTATTACACCTTTGCAGTTTCCTTTATCTGCCACTTTGTAGACCTCAAAGAGTGAAATCAAGCTTGCTGAGAAAATTTTCTGTAAAACCATGATGATTGGTGTCAATTGTACTCTTGTTTTTTTTTTTTTTTTTTTTACTTGTATTTCCATAATTGTTTGGGACTTTAGGTATGCCATCCTAAAATTATCCAGTCAGCCTGCCAGTGCCTCGTAATAGTAATATTCCCTTGATACTCTTCCAGTCCTCTAGGACTTCCCAGTATTCCAGGGTGCAATAAAAATTAGCATCATTTTGTCAATGAAACTGATCTTGAGTGAAAGAGTATCCAGGCAGCAAATCAGATGCCTCTAAACCAAGTACTCTGAGACCTGTGTAAAGATAGAACACTGCAAATTTCAAGTGGCTTTTAAGCAGCTTGTCTACAGTGCCAAACTCTTCAGACAGTGTCCTGAAGTTCTGTACACCTCTAAATCAAGGACAATTTGTTCATCCATATTTGGATGAATAGCTATGTAACAGTCTTCCAGTGGAATTTTTCCTTTACAGTTCATTGCTACCTGTAGTGTCTAGATCTCTGATCAATTAAGGTAAATCCTCTGACTGTCCTGAACTGCAATCTAGCCAGAGCCTGTCTCCCTAAGGGGAAATTTCTGAAGATATAAGACTATTTGGTAAACGTAAGGAAAAAAAAACGTCAATACAAATCACGCATTTTCTTTCTTTGGACTTGTAGACTTGCTAGCTTCACCTGTGTCGCACTTTTCAGTTATACAAGCATGAGACCTGTGTAGCATAGAGCAGGATCTCAGTGCTGTCTGTTGTCTACAGTCTCCAAAATAAAAAAAAGTCGTGTCTTTCACACTGACCTGCAGGTTTAATTCTTGAGCGGCTTGTAGGACTTGTGAGGAGGAATGGGCAAGTGGTTCCATAAACAGAGTGTGCATTATTTCTTCAGAACTCAGACAAGCAATTTTTTCCTTTTCTTTCTTTTTTCTTTTTTTCTTTTGGCTGCCATGCAATAGCCAGCATCACTCGTGATGTACATGAGCAAGTGAAGAGATTGTCATGGGTGTGGTGCTCTTGGGTTAGACATACACCTTCCTCTCCAGACTATAGAGAGAACTTGGTCAACCTGTATCCCAACATGTTCATAGTCTCAGTGTAGCCCTGGACTGCAGCAGTGACCAGATCTGAAAAGAATTCATCTAGACACTTTCTTCTTATAGGCTTACGTCCTAATAAAAAAGGGAGTGTTTCCACCCAAAACTGGAGGCAGCTCTACTTGAGATAAGGAAATGCAGTAAGAATTAGGCTTTGCCAAGAAAGACAAGAAATCCAGTATCATGTGGAAAGAAACTTCATACAAACTAATGGGCCAAATCGTAGATTACTGAACTACAGCTAGCTGCGTTCAGTAGTTGGTAATAACAGACATCCTGCACCAAACAATTTCCTTCATCACTGTACCTTTTCTGTCCCTGCATGAATCTATTAAAAGAGTTGGTGTCTGCTGAGGAAGCACCACCAAAGCAGTGGGGAAGCACAGACTATCTGTGAATCATTTCAGAATCATTTCTTTGAGGCTGGTTTTAATGGATGATATCCTTGCGTGCATGAGTCGAATGATGAAAGTGTAGGCGAGAGGTGCTCTGTGCTACTAATGCCTTCTTTCCAGTCTCCTCCTCCTCCAATGGGCTTTTTGCAGTACTGTGTTGGAGCTGATTAGCTAGGTGGTTTGTGAATCAAGGATCCATTGACCCCTGTCTGCATGGAATGTTTATGGATTTAAAATTCATGCTTCTATGCAGTCCAGCACACAAGCTGACTTGAGTTTCAGAGAAAAGCGCATAGAGGAGATGGAAATGTGGGGAGAGAGCAGCAGCTGGAAGAGTTTACAAGATGAAATCAACAGTCCCTAAATATGAGTACAGTATTTAATTCCTACCTTCAGTAAGTCACTGTGACAAATTACTAGTCACAGAGTTCTTATAACTCTTTAGACTCTTCCAGCTGCAAAATCCAGGAATGGACGCAGCACAAGTTTCATTGGTTGAGTGATGAATGTTCTACGCAGTGTTACCTATAACCAGCCATACCAGCTCAGTCTAAAAAAGTCAGCAAAAGTCTACTGAGGCCATATTCTTCCATCAATATCAGTCAACAGTGAATAACTAGGAAAGAACATATTCTTCCTTAGAATACCTTTTTTTAGCTTCTAGTGGTTTGCCAATATGGTGTCTTTAGTAGCCTTGGAGGGATTTTACTTTTGTATGTGTCCAGTCCTTTTTTTTTTTTCTCCAGCATAAACTTTTAATATCCACAGCATCCTCTGACATGAGATTCATGACAGAATTATACAGCCTGGAAAGAGCTACTTTCTTTTTTGATCAAGCCTCATACTTCAGTATATTCAAATTTTGTTCCACAATTGAATTATATATATGTTTTTTTACCTTCCTTTCTGCAGGCCATCGACAAGTATTGCCGAGTCAGCGGTGGCTTTTCTGGTGTCAAGGATGTCTATTCCTCATCTCCTACATATGATGACGTACAGCAGAGCTTTTTCCTTGCTGAAACTTTGAAGTAAGTTGTCTTCACTCTTACATTTTCCTGTAAAAGCTAGCATCTGAATTCTAGAAGAACATGTTGCCTTAACATATAATCTGTTGTCTTGTCAGGGTGGCTTGGGCTTTCTTTTTTCCCAGCTTTAGGGTCCAAGGTCAGCCTATTTTCCCAGCAGAAAATACAAGTAGAAATTCCCATGCAAGAAGCTTATGCTGAGGAAGCTTTAGTTTTTAAGACTTCAATTTGATTTCTGGCATCACAGTAGAGGAAAGGTATTCCCTTTTTAAGAGATTCCCTTTGCAAAAGACATTTTGCAATACATTGACTTGACATACTCTGTTATTATAGAACCTGTTTCTCCTGTGTCTGTCACTGCAAGGGAGTAAATGGAGGAAAAATGTCCTCCATGCCCATGGATTATTTTTTTCTGTTCTTCTACAGCATATTTTTTTAGAATGCTTTTTGTTCTGAGCAAGAATATCAGGCATATTTTATCATCTTTTATGTACTTCAGATTTTAGAATCTTTTAAATATTTTACAATTCAGTCAAGTCAACATGACACCTGTAGTCCATTCTGCAGAGTTTAATGCACTCTGTTGCATATTTGGTTCAAGGTAAAGTGCTCAAAGTTTCTTTTTAATTAATAACAAAAAAAATGCTATTGTATACTAGAATATGCCATAACCTTTAAGTTATGGAGATGCCGCATACAATAAGAAAAATGTGTAAAGATAAGAATATGTCATGGAGACTTTATTAAGAGATTAATTTTTAAAACTGAGCCAGCTTATCATGACTACTCACCTCTTCCGTCGTTGACACAAACTAGCTGTCAAGATCACTCTTTCGTCATGCAGCTGTGATCACGCTGGGATTTTGCCAATAAAGCAGTGTCTCCAAAGGTGTGACAATTTCTTGACAGTCACATCAGCAAATTTGGTAATGCAGTTCTGGCATTGAAATATAGCAAGGTTCCTATGTAGGTTACCTCCTTGAAATCTTGTGAATTGTCTACATTTGGGAGAAAAGTGCCTGAGATGGCTATATTCCCTACCCCTTTTTTTCCTCCTGCGTAACATTTTGCAGAATGTTTTAGTTGGTTAATTCCACGGACAGAAGCCACTTCTGGCAGTGTGAATGAGGCCAGAGCTGATACTATGAGACTTTGTTCTTGTCTCTGGTTATGTATCCGTGTCACTTTCTGCCAACATATGATAGAAGGGATGATATACATGTTGTTGCACAAACCTGTCAGCAATGAAGACTCATTAAGGTGCCCTCTCTGTCTTTACAACCCAGTAATGTGAAGAAGAAACAGTTGTAATCATTTGGCAGTCTAGCATGGCATGCAGGTTTTTGCAGAACGAAACAGGGTGGTTTTTTTTTTTTTTTTTTTGCAGTGTTTAGAGTATTTAGCAGGTTTTAGCTGCAACTTCTATATGTGAAGATTGTTTTGGGGTATTGGGAGCTGAAAATGCATAGGGAAGAAAGCAGGTCCTGACAGTGGAAGCACTGGTGCCTACTTCAGGCACCACAACATGTTTCACCGGCGAGAAAGGACTCTAAGTTCATCACATGTAAGGGAAGCATTTGGCCATCCTGTTTTTCAGCTGGCTCCTTACCAGACTCCTCTAAATAGTCACAATAATATGTTTCTCCATATTATCATTATAAAAAGAAAGTCACCCACTGCTACCTCCTGTGTCATCTTTGTTAGTTTTATTTCAGTCACTCCTTTGAGTTCATTTTCTGGAGCCTAAAAGCTATACTCCCAAAAGGAGAGGCAGCAATTTCAAACAGGTCCAGTCAGAAATGCAGTACTTCCCCAGGAGCTTGTTTTATGTGATCCATCTGCCTATAAAAGCCAAATCAGAAAATGAAATCTGCTCCTTAGAGACTTCTGTGGTGACAGAACTGACCTTTGAAATATTGCCAGAATCCTGTCTAGATCTTAAATAATCACGAGGAGATCTGAAAATTCACTGATGTGTCACTCAGTAACTGGATGTACTACAGTGCAAGCAGTGACACATGAGTGCAGACAGTAGAAATTACCAGCGTCTGATTTAGAGAGTGAGGTTACAGCAGCCTCAGCAGAGTGAAAACAGAACAATGTGTGTGCACATGCTGGATGTTACAGAGCCCACTAACAGGAGTGACACCACTTTCTTGTCCCATGCTGCAAGGCCTATCATTTTCTGGATAGCAGGAAATCAGGCTGAAGCAGGAGCTGAACGGTCCTGTACATCCGTGATGTTAAGTTTGCACATGCACAGTCAGGTTTTCTGGAATAAAGGAAATGGCTTTCGAATTTTAGCAATTGAGTTTAGAAGACTTGGCAAAGATCCCTACCACCAATATCCCCCTACAAAGAATAGCACAACGACATTCAAAAGTGTGTATTAAGAAGAAAGAACCAAGAAATAGTCTTTTTCCACATATGTCCAGAAACCTTAACATTGTTGCATGCTTAATTTGCTCTGCATTGCTTTATAATATACAACATTTATGAATCCTCTCTGCACAATATATTGGCCCATTTCCTCCCACCCAGCAGCTGAACGAGCTCCCAGCATGGTGATGACAAATCAGGTATCTGGCATGGCTTATTGGCTTCTCTTGTGCTTCCTCTAAATCTTTGATTTGGTTTTAACAGAATAGTCATTTCTAAGTGGGTTTACTACATTAAGAACAATTTTTTGCCTACTTCTCTGCTCCCCTGCTTCCAAAATCGTCGTGCTTGGTGTCTTGATGTTTGTATTATATTGTAAGTCTTTTTAAGGAGTCTTGAAAAATGGAAGTTACTTGGAAAACATAAAATACTGTCTTTATAACAACTTTTCATTGCAGGGCTTGACTTGATAAAAAAGACTCTTTAGATCATCGTAATGGTGAAGGTTGTGTGGGTGCTATAAAAAGACTGAAAGCAAATAACTTGTTCATAGCTTTAGCTGCTGACTGGTGGGGCATGCAGCTGCTATGTTGCCCCACCCTGTCTGTTGCTCAGCTTTAACACCCACCATTTTTCTTCTCTGTATTGATATCTAGGTATTTGTATCTGCTTTTCTCCAATGATGACCTTCTCCCATTAGACAACTGGGTTTTTAACACAGAAGCTCATCCTCTGCCCGTTTTACATTTAGCGAACACCACGCTTTCAGGAAATCCTGCTTATCGATAAAATCAGCTCTAAGGAGAGGAAGAGAGACTTTTCAGCTCTGTTTTGTTTACATGGACCACTTGAGACTTTAAGCAGGAGGGGAGAAAGACACTTGATAAATCTAGACCTCTGAGTCAAGTACAGGCGTGAGAAACAAAGCTCTTCAACATACAGATAAGTAAAACTGAAAAAAAGTTCTGTTTTATATATGACCAAAACACATTAGTGTGGTATTTGCAGGACAGAGACTTCACGTGCTTTGAACCCTAGAAAGAGATGGAATCTACTGTTTAATGTAAACGCAACAGCGTAAGGAAGAAGAGGTTTTCCCGTTCAGGGACAGGAACTTTCTGCTGCTGCTGTTGGCTGTTGCAAGGAACAGTACACCAGTCACCTCTTCAGATCGGGTGGGTTCCAAATACTTAGATTTTTTTTCCTTTTCTTTTTTTGTTTTTGATGATGGCATGAACAAAGCAACAACAAAAAGCAACATCACTGCACCAGCAGCATCAGGATTTGAATTTTTTTCTGTACCTGTCTGAAGTTTCTAAGGAGCATCAGTTTGCCCAGACTGGCAGCCATTCTCAGGGCCTCTAAACTATTAAAACTAAACTATAAAAACTATTGCCTCCTCATTTTCCCTTTTCAAAATGATGTTGAAAGTTCTGTGTTGTATGCTCATACCCAAAAAACAATTAGTAAGCATTTGGTTTGTAGTTTGTTGTCAGCAACATGGGCTTAGTTCATTTGGCATGCTACAGTCACAAAGTGTGGAACGTATTGCAGGGGCAGATGGGAGCCTAAGTTTCCCTTCCTCACAAGTCCTGTCACATTGAAAGTCTATGTTTTCTTATTTTTTCTTGGTTCTTCTAGCGAAATCTACAGAGATAACAACATGAGAAAAGCAGTCTCTTGTGATTTATATAGCAGGGTATAGTATATGGCATTTAAAAGTGATCCCCTTTTGCTAAGCAGCAGGTGCTTGTTGCTTTGTGTTTTTCCACACAATATGGATTTTTCCTAAAAGTTAATTTCATTCTTTGGATACTGTTCGCAGAACCTTATTTGCTGCTTTGAAAGCGTGACTTATTTTATTTCTGTGTATGACAGAAGCCTAAAACTGCCTTTGATTTAGTTTACAAAACTCCTTTTCTTCTGCGTTATCTGCTCCAGTGCAAAGCCAACATGATTGTCTTTGGAAACAACATAACATCTCTTACATATGAGTGGAAAAAAAAACTGCAGAGTCTCTTCTCCCATTAGTTTATGAGAAATGAGATGCTGTTACCTGCATATCTTTTTGCTTGAGTACTCCTAGGCTGGCGTAGTCCAAATACTTTGAAATTAGACTGCACAGTATCAGTTAGGTGGATTCTGCCTCAGTCTTCACATACAATTTTTGCTAAAAGAAATTTATCCTTTTCAAGTATCTCTTCTTTTTTTTTTTTTT
>VXAA01003565.1:4342-43848 GCA_013399115.1 Anseranas semipalmata
GATGCGAGTGGACTTGTGCACGTCGCCCGTGGGCTCGTGACCCCTGCACACGTGCAGGCTCACGAGCCCACGGGGACCTGCTGCGTCCCCCATGCTGGGGTGGGGTGGGCGCGCGCCCCAGCAGCTGCGGGAGGTAGTAAGAGCAGGTTGACTGAATTTGTCCTTTTCCACTGATAAGCGGTGTCCTGTGAGCCAACGTGTTCCGCTTCAGACAGTGAGGTACTCACTTTTGGGAGAAAAGCGTGAAACGGTATCAGAACAAAACACTATTCACGACGGCAGCAAAAGCCTCTGGCAATTTTTCCTCCTTTCTCCATAAGTACAAACATGTCAAAAAAAAAAAAAAAAGAAAGAAAAGAAAAAGAAAACAAATGAAAAGCCCCCAGCAGCTGTCAAAGGACCGAGCTCTCAGCCTGCAGTTTTCCCCACGTGTAGGCATATTCAGAAATCTGGTCCGAGTCCTGCAGCCCCTCTATGCTCGTGTTTTTCTCATTTTCTTGGAAGTCTTGACAAGTTTGTTTTCTTCTTTTTTTAAAGAAAAAAATAAAAAAAGCTTTTAACAGCCCTAGGGCAGAAGGCTCTTACTTGCTAAATCACAAGGTTTGCCACACTGAAGTGTAGGGACGTGCCCACAAATAAGAACTGGCTGTCTTAGCTCTTGTTCTTGAATGTTTGCCAGAACCCTTAAAACAGCATGAGTAGGTTCAGCCACCTAGCATCCCGTGCTCGGGGAGCCTACAAACGCGCGCTCACACGCCAGGGGACCGGGTGCTGGCAATCCCTCTGCCGAGCGCGGGCAGGGGTGGGCTTTGCCTCCAACGTCAGGAGGAGGGGACACCAAAAATCCGTTTGTCCCGGCCTTTAGACCCGGACAGACGACAGTCCCCGCGCTGCCCCACCAGGAAGGTGCTGAGAAGAATCGGGTTTGTATCAGTGAGATGAGCGATCACCTTTATTTTTTCCCCCGGCTTGCTTCAAGAGCAGTGGTCAGAAGGGACAGCGAGGGACCAGTGTTCACAGGGCTGGAGAGAGAAGTAGGAAAACGCTGCCCCGACAGATCCGAAAAGCAACCTATAGCTCAGCCAACAGCAATAGGCGCTTCCTCAGTACGGACCTGCTGGTGAGCACGGGACCTAACCCAGAGCTCTCCACGCCATTCCCGGGCCATACATCCTTATTTAACTTGGACAGCACACCTCAGTCCTCAACTGCAGATATATTTAGACTTCTATTTCAGTCACAGACTTGGAGAGAGACCAGATGTACACCTCAGACCTTGCCTATAGTCATTCCTTGGCCACCTCACTATTCTGCTAACGTTTATTTAAACAGATGAGGGGTGGAGCGTGACCTGGCAAGGCGTTGAGAAGCTCTCCTCACGCCTGTCCCTGCCCCGGGCTCTGGTCGGCCACCTCACAGCGGTGGTTTGGGCCGGGAGGTCTGAGCGGCACCACGGCTGCGTCCTGGCTCCTCCTCGGGGCACCCCAGGCCTCCATTTCCCTTCCGCTGGCTCCGGCCCTTCCTTCCTGCCCCTCCCGAGGGACCAGGGGACCAGACCTTGCTCCTCAGGGGGATTTGGTGTTTCCACCAGACGTGCTGCTCACCACGAACTGCACCGGGCACGGACCCTACAGCAAGGCTCCCCAGCCTTTACCTGCAGCTCGTGGTACCAGCTTTCCCTTCGGCTCTCCTCCGCGGGTCCGTGAGCAGCTTTGAACTGCAAGCCCGTTCCTCCTGCTTGGGAGCTGCACACTGTTCCTTTCCCTGGCCTTTCCGTCCCATCGAGGTCTCTCTCAGCAAAGTGGTTGTGCTGGAGCTCGGCTCCCGCCGCACCTAGACCTTCCCTCTGCTCTTCCTGACCATTTCCTCCTCAATTCCCTCCCTCCCCTGGCTGCTGAAGGCCTTCCTTTACCTGCTCTGCCCTTCCCCAGGAGGACATCCCTGCTCCGGAGGAGGCTCCTGCTAAGGGGAGGCAGCGTCCCCGCTCTTTATCACCTGAGCCTCAGCACTGCCCCACCTCACAGCACCTGGCACACGCCAAGGAAGAAGCACAGGTGGGCCGGAGGTCCCAGGAGCTCCTCCGAGGCTTGGCCCACCCCGTGACAACCTCCGAGGTACGTCCTCAGTTCCCAGGTCCTGCCGAGCGGGTGCGCAAAGCCCCGGAGAGGAGTGGGCTCTTCCCTCCCGACGTCATGGCGCTGGGTTACGAAGTTCAGCGTGCAAGCAACAGTCCCACCCACGGCTTCTTTCCACATAATTATGGTTCGCTAGATACCAGGAAAAGGAGAGCCCCTGCCTGGGCTGCTGACGTCTTTTTCCTTTCAGGTTCGATGGCTGCTTTATTGTGGTTGAGTTTTCTTCCTTTCTGCTGCCCGGTCTTTCTCTGACTGGAATCGTTCCCCTCTGAAAATTTGGTGACTTTTGCTGAAAAGCAGTTCTGCCACTTCTGTGGAGAGGCAGCTCTTACAAACGACACAGTGGTAGTTACGGGATGTGTGGTTTACCTCAAGACGTCACATCTCCTCCCCCAGAGAAATCAGGAGGGTTATTGCTCAAATTCGGCTTCGATTGTATAAAGGAAAAAAGCCCTGTGACTTTCACTACTACTTTTAATGTTCTAAGAAACCCTCACGCTCCTTCCCCAGGCTGCTTCAAAGGGCACCTAGCTGGGGCACGAGATGCTGCCCTTTGGCAAACATAGACATACAAAGTTTGGTACAAAATCCCATGAGTCAGATTTCAGTATTTCCTACCCAGGGAAAGGAGCTATTGATTTTGGTGGGGATTTTTCCTGAGCAAAGGCTGGACAGAAACCAAGCAGAGCTCTGAGTAAGGGGTCTGCCCTTTTATGCCTCGCTGTTAAACAGTTTTGGGGACCAGAAATATCCGATGTGTCTCTCTTGGAGGTGCAGTGATGCTGGCTTGGAGGGTGCGAGGACCGGGGCTGCCAAGCAGATCCCCGTGCTCTGCCACGGCAAAAACCAGCACGGCAAAGCCTGGGGATCCACTCTGCGATGGGAAGCCAGGGGTAGGCGGGCCGGCCATGCCGGACACGCGCACACGTTAGCACACAGCCAGAGAGAGAGCTGAGAGAGGAAGCTGGCAAACCAGATCTCCCCGTCCGGCTGAAAAAATACACATGCAGAAGGTAAACAAATAGCACAGCCGGTGGAAACACGTTCACCGCCACCCTCCTCACACAGGCAGCGTCCCTGTCGCCAGACAGCCAGGCTGCCGGCACGCGGGGACGCAGCGATGTGCCCCGGGATGCTCCTCTCGCCCCTTCTGCTGGCAAGGACGACAGCTCCTGCCTCGGAAGCCGCCCCTCAGGTTTTAACAACTTCTCCCATCTGCAGACCCGTGCTGAGCTGAACCGGTACAAGCACAACGCCGTGCAAACCCGGGGCGCAAGGTTTTACTCATGTGTTGGGTGGTGTGCTCTTTGTGGGCTGCTGTGGCGTGGGGCGAGCCCCAGCATGCTGGGGACCCCTAGCTGCTGTGATCTGGAAAAGGGCAAAGGGTGCAAAACTGTGCTGTGGCCTTTTGCTCATGCCAGGCTTGGCGGTAAAACCCTCGTGCTTGACCAAAATCATGACCGAGTTCCCCTCAGCTAAAGCCATCGGTTCTGATTTCCAGCGCAAGTGCCTGAGGACGGGGTCCCCAAGCGAGGGGCGGACTTCCCTTCCGTTTGTGCAAGGGGGCCGCGTTGCACACGCTGAACGCGGGGTTTGCTCAGCGGTGTCTGCCCCCCGTGCGCAGCACGGTGCTCTGGTCCTGCCCAGGAAATGCAGCTGGTTTCCTGTTGGCGAGCCCAGCACCGCTGCCTTAGCTGAAGACCTCCCTCACCTGCGGGTCGCTCCAGCGCGATAATACCTAGTTTTCGTACGGGAAACTTCCCATCCACTGACAAAAAGCGCTTCCCAAGGGGCTGGCCTCCCAGCCTGGGGCCACGCGGTCCCCACCAGCCACAGTGCGGACGCCGCAGCTGGACGCGGTGCGCGCAGGCGGGGCAGGTGGGAAACGCGGCGGGGAAAAGGAAACCATTGCGACACAGCCGGACGGAAGACGCACGCACGCCAGCGTGGTGCAAGGACGCTATCTCGTAACGCTGAGGTGCGAGCGTGGAAGGAGTTCCCCTTTACGGGGACGGGCGCTGCGGCCCAGCGCGCTCACCCGGGGCACCCTGTGCTGCTGGGGCTGGCAGGCTCCTCCAGCTGGCTGAGTAACCCCGCCATCGCTGGGGAAGCGCAGGGGACACTAATTGGACAGTCACGGGGAAAATATTTTGTCTGTCAACATTGTCTTTCATCCGAGCATCTCAAAGGCCTCTGCAAGTATTAATTAAGCTCACCTCCCCCCCGCCCCCAAGGTAAGTATGAATAATTATCGTCATTGAGCAGCGTGGAAAACTGAGGTCACGCTTGCCCAAGAGCACACAGCCGGCCACAGAAGAAGAGCGATTTCAAGCGGCAGTCACCAGACAGCAAACCCTCCCGCGGGCAGCAGCCTCAGCCTGCAAACCGGCCCAGTCCGGCGGGCTCGGCTCAAGGGCTTCTTCCCCTTGAAGGTCACAACGTTCGAAGGACAGAAAAGCAAAGGGTTATTTTCACTTTAGGATGCAATGAGATCGATCTCATGGTATAAAATTTAGGTAAAGGGCATGAAAATATGAAATCCTCATATCCTTGTGAAAGCTTTCTGAACGACAGAAAAGGAATGTTGTTTCATTTACCTCACGTCCTTGTGTTAAGCTCTTCTGCTGTTTTCTGTGAGATCAATAGTTTCTGAAAGTAATGAATAGTAAACCAGGTATCAAGGAATTAGGGGCGGAACTTAAGGAATATTTTAAACCCGAAGTGATCAAACCTGCGGTTATACAACCTTGCTTATTATTTAGTTTACGATTATGAACTTCAGGGCTTGGAGTGCTTTCATTTTCCTATGCCTCCAACCATTCCGTATCAAGGTGTCTCAGGTCAGGATTGCTTAGGTTGCAAGTTGAGGTATACTTTAAAGTGATAAAAACTCACTGTCATCATCTAGTCTGAACTCCTGCACGGCCCAGCCCGGAGGGATTTAGTTAGTTACCCTGTAGATAGCCCAACCACTTGCATCACGTTATTTGGTTAATTTTCCTGGATATATCTGTAACTGCTGAAGGGACTCTGAAGTTTCTCCACCTTCCAAATGCTGCTTCACGCGGCACAGAGAGGCTCCAATATCGGGCTTCTTGTTTGCAAATTCCTTACCTACAGGAATGTTGTGGGAATGAATATACAAATATTGTGAGATTCAAAGATACCAGAGTAATGTGGAGGGGAGTAGTAAATATGCCTCATGCAGATAATAGCAGCTATAAATTCTGTTGCCTTGATCCGGCTTGGCATCGCTGCTTTGCAGAACTACTTGCTGTGCTAGTTCCTCCGTCCATGGCAAGCTTCACTATTTATTACTGATATATAGCTGTATCATTATGGTCTTCTTGCGGACGGTTCAGGATAAAAGCAGCCTTTACAGTTTGAGTTACTCACTTTCCAAAGCAATGGCAGCTAAACAGAAAAACCACGCATATGGGGCCAGTTACTGGGTTAAATTCACGACTTGTCTTACGCCAGCACTACTTTCCGGTAAGTATCTTTTAGACAGCCGCGTGGCCTCCGAGTTCAAACCACACTCGACACCTTAGCCACCGTAGATAAGGCCCTGAGGAGCAAACGCTAACCAGAGTGAAGAAACTGAGTCACTGGCTCTCCCTCGCCGCAGAGGGCCCTCCGCCTCAGTGGCTGGGCTGGAGGTGATGGGACCCTCCCTGGGCAGCGCGAGGCCGGAGGCGGCCTGCCAGCGGGGGCTGCGGCCGTGTGCGGCGGGGGCACCGTGCTCCTCCCGCAGCCTTCCTCTTCCTCCCCTCGTGGGGCTCCCCTGGCCTGGGTGCCGCAGGGTTTCAGCCACGGGGCCTCCAGGTGGGACGGGAAAACCCTGCCAGCTTCCAGCCCCTTTGCCAAGCCACCGTATCACCTGAGCGGGCAGCCACAGCCGTGTGGAAAGCCACGCACGCCCCACTCGCCATCAGGAAGACTTGGCCGAACTCCGTTGTCCCTGCTGGGGCAGGGACTGTCCCCTCCTGGCTCCTCACGAACACAGCCAGGTAATGCAGAGGGGGAGCCCCGGGACCTCCTCGCCCGAGCCGTCACCAGCCCAGCTCCGCAAAGTGTTTCAGATCGGTGCTGTCTGGTTCCAATTATGTCCAAGAGGGTTTCTGTACTGAAGAGCCAAAGCCTTGATTTACGGGCTTTTGGACAAGGGAATGCAGTGTTTTTTATTATCTTTATCTCTAGATCTGCTCTTGTTGCTTGTTGCTTGCAACGAACTTGCAGAGTCTAACGCGAAGGTTTTTCATTAAGTTTTCCTATATACACTCAGACGCTAAAATCCTGCGTTAACGCACGGGATACTTGCTTCTGCATCGGACAAAGAGGCACACTCAGCGCACCCTTGGGAGGAGGGTGCACGCTGGTGGAAGCGGCCGGACGGTGTCCCCTCGGAGGACAGCTGGGACGAACCCTGGCCCGCCGTGCCCCGCCGTGCCCCGCCGTGCCGCCTCGCTGGCGGGCTGCGCAGAAGGTGGGATGGGGAGCCAGCCCGCTCCCGCGCCACTCTGCACCAGACATTCCTCTGGCTGAAGTTTTTGCTGCATTGGCTTCCCACATATTTATCCTGACATCACACGGGCTGGGGCCCTTCCCGCTTCTGCCCAGTGTGAGCTTGCTGTACAAAAATCGCTTTTAGAAAACGATGCCTTCTGTGGAAGGAAAAGGCTCAGATGCCGTGAAGAAGACTTTTATGAGCTTTGCCTCAATACTCGTTGTGCAACATCCTTGCAGGATTTCATTATTTATGATTTTATCTAGCTACGTTCTATGCCTAATAGCTCGGAGGTGCTGTTGATTAATTTTTTCCAGCTCTTTGGTGTACCGGCAATAACTTGTCCACGTTGCCCTGTGTCAGTAAAGTGGAAATTGCCACAGCAGAGTCGAGACGTGGTGTCGTGAGGTGGCCAAAGCTGGAACTGCTGCCCGCTCCCGCTGTGGAATGAGGCTCCCCCAGCCGCGCTCCCACCACTCGCATTGCTCTGGTGCTTGGCTGATGGCACTGCAAGCTGAGTCAACTCACTGAAATGGGAAAAACCTAACCCAACCAAAAAAAACATTGTTTTTTCATTTCTTTTTGCTGAGTTGGTGAGTTGAACTCTCTCTCCGTGCGAGCAGGTATGCACCGGAGCTGGTACGGCGGAAGACGCGAGGGATCTGGCAGTGAGGAGCGGCAGGAGGAGGAAGAGGGAGAAGCAAGAGGAAGAGGAGAGAGCAGGGCAAGCGGGGGCAGGCTGCAAGATCCTCTCCTGGAGCCACACCCTACGTACGGACACTGCTGGTCTAATTCCTACCGTACTGGTTCCGACCTCGATGTTGTAACCCATTTCTGCGAATCTTTTCAACTAGGCAGTGATTTATTGGTTAGTGGGGTGTGTTTGGACAGCCTCCAATGACAGGCACAAAATGCATTACCACGCTGAGCTCTGTCCTACTGCCTGCAACGCTAAGACATGATATTTTTTCTCCAGGAAATGAATCTTTTTCAAAGTGATTAGAAGATTATATGACTAGGCTATCAAGTGATATAAACCTGCCCATTTCCAAAAGCTTCAGTGCAGTTACACCACTTACAAAAGGATTTACTTCAAAATTTTTAGCTACCCCAGCACATTAGTTGCTGATGAACTGGAGGTCTTCCTGAAAAGAGTGCATTTATCAGCATAAATGGACCTCTTTGTTCCCTTATGTAGAGGTTTTCAGCCTGCCCAAGCTAAAGTGTTTGCCAGTTCAAAATTTATTATTTCTTGTCATCACTTCTCTTACAGTCATCACCTCTCTGGTATTGGTCCAATTCTGTGGATTTGTCAATCACCACCACAAAGAAACCCTGAGCCAAAATAAACCTGGCATGACTTGATTTCTGTATTACAAATGTACTGGCACAACCGTTGTCCACAAAATCTCCCATTTCAGCAAAGTGCTTGAAATCCCATTGACTTCAATTAATAAGTTAAGCAAGTGCTTAAACGCTGTGCTTGAACTGGGGCCTGATGACCCTACCTTGGCCAAGTGGAATTGCTGTGTTTTTTCTAATAGTTACACAGCTTTTAGAGGAATTTCCACATTTCACTCCTGTCAAGACATCAACAAATTTGGTCAGATCAAGGAGAACTGAAAACAGATACTATATTATCTTCTGGCATTTTTCATTTAGCAACTGACTGCAGTAGATCAAGCATTAAGGATCCAAGGACAGTGAGTGAAACAATGAGGTGGCCTTCTAGGACACTTCCCTCTTCTTGAAGGTTTGGGGTCAAATCTTGAAAAAATAATATTACTCAGGCAAAACTACCCAAGGAAGGGATTTTCAGATAAGGAAAAACCTGCAGATTCTGGACCACTATGAATATACTTTACTTCATGGTTGTTGGTGATGTCTGGCAGTTTTATATCATGTGCTACTCCTGTTTTCCCTGTATGCAATTACATAGGCATATCAGGGTAATGCATGGTTATTACAAAATAACCACAACATGCTGGGAAGAGCATTTTATGCCTCCTGGTTGGACAAAGCTCATCTGGCCTTAATCTCATCTTTTTTTTTTTTTCTTAAGAAACATCTTCTATTTTAGGGTTTTCTCTGTTTAACCAATGGAATCTATGTTAATTTGACCCATATTAAATCAAATTTTTTTCCATTATTCTCTTGCTGATCAAAGAGCTTTCAGGCAGTTTCCTGAGACACCGGCATACCTTACGGCTCCAGCAGGAAGCCAGCGTACCAGCATGCAAATGCTACCCTGCCTTCCTCCTGCCGTGAAAGCGGCTGCGAGCCCTGCTGCCTCCCGAGGGGGCTCAGCTGCCAGCTTCCCTCTCCCCTTCCCACCTGTCTCAGGCACACGCGAGTGCACCACCGGGAAATTTTGCAGTGTGGGAGGAAAAGCCGTTTGGTGCTGCTCCTCACGGGTGCTGGGCACTAGGATAGGTCCCGCTGCAGCTCCTAACTTTGGGAATCCGGTCCTCACAGCATGAGCCAGAGGGCTAAGTGAGGTGCTGGGTTACAGTGCCCGGGAAAGGCCGGTGCCCTGGGAAGGGGTCACAGCGGGCTCCCCACTGAGCAGGGAACCACTGCAACGACTCAATAGAGAATAACGGAGAGGTGTGTCTCGCATCTCTTTTCAAATTTTTTTTTCCACTTCCTTGGGCGCCTTGCTCACTGTTGACGGGACATGCTTGCTTTCATCCCCCAGACCCACCATACAGCCCTCTCTCCCGAGGCGTGCACCCAAGCCTCTCCTCCTGCAGCCCGGGGCACGCTCGCCGCTCCTGCTGGCATTGGGCTGGAGGAGGGAAGGCCACCGCAGCCGGCTGGGGGCTGGCTGCCGCTTGTTTCTGCTGGGGGTCTCCCAGGGAGGTGGACCTGGACCTGCGCGGCTGTCAGAGGCTCCTGGGAGGATCTCCAGCCTCAGTGACTGGGGCCCAGGCGGGGGCATGGCCTCTGGCCTGGCCTCCCCAGCACAAGGACTGGGCCTGACGAGGCCTGGTCGGGCCCGCACCGCCGCTTGCTGCCCGCTGCCTCGCCTGTGCAGCAGACAGGGCCACCTCACCGGCGTGCGGGGAAACCCGACGAGCTCGCGCCTGCCGTGCACTTTGATGTCCTCGGATGAAAAGTGCTACGCAACTACAAAGCCTTTTTCATGTTATAAAGCCAAAACTTCTTGCTACCTTGACTTGGCAAAGATGCCAATTAGATGTTATCAGTTTTGCTGTTTACACTTACAGAAACTGCTGCAGCGTGGTTTTGGTCATGTTTTGTTTTTAAAGAGTACCAAGGTAAAATGACAGGAGAGTTAATTTGGGGGTCTGTTCCCTGTAACTTCAGGGAGCAGACAGACGTGACCTTATATTTACTGTCAATGAAATGTAATAAGCAAATAGTCCTTCAACAACAACAAAATTAAAAACAAAACAAAAATAAAAACAAAAAAAACAATGAGCTGATATATTTGGGCATACTGGTGTGTCCCGACTACACTTGCAGTGACTGCATTGAAAGGCTTTCCTGTCCGAGCTTGAGAAAAAAGCCCTATTACAGCCACCTGTGCTTAAATAACTGAGCATGGCTTACGTTTCATAGACGTCAGCTGACTCCCAAATAAGAGCCTGTTTGGGCCAGGTCTCATTGGCTGCTTTTGTCTAATCAGCCACTAAGCTTTGCTTAATGAAGCGGTGAAGCCCACCTTGCAGCTGGGCCAAAGAGTGCGGTGGTTTTACACCAGTGGGCATGATGCAGAGCCTGTGCTCCAGCCTACACCCATCCGATGGCCGATGCTGAAGTACAGGACAAAACTGCGCTTCAGGGCTCTTCGTGTTTTGGGTGCACCGATGCGCATGGCGGAGCAATGCAGGCACAACTTGGCCTGCTGCCATCAAGTGTTAAATCTCCCAGCAGGCCTGCCCAGTGCTGTGTCTACAGAGACACTAGTAAGTTAATTACAAAACACGAATTACTCCTGTAATTTTGGAAACTGGAGCCGAAGGAGGTTCCATAACTCTGCTTTTCATTCCCAGTTAACACCATTTACTCTCTGCATTTCCTTGCCCCTGCAGCCCCATCATGCACAACCCCACCTCGCTTCTACCTTCAGCCTCTAAAGTGAGAACGTAGCACTCAGAAGGCGCGCTGCTCCAGCTGTCTCACACTTGATTTACATTGGATTATAAAACTAGAAAAAGCTTCATATAAACATTTATTCCACGTTTACAGGCCATATTTTGCAGTCAACCTCCCAGGACGGGAGAGTTTCACCACACTCAGCAGTATCAGCTCCCGGCTCACAGCAGCACAGCCTCTGCCCCCTCCCTCTCCAGCTGCCAGGGCTCGCTTTCTCTCTCTTCCTTAAAATCTAAATTTGGCCACAAACTTTGACATGATCACCTTGATAACAGGAATAAGCAAATGCACACATAAAGCACTCTGCAAAGGGCTTGGCCTCTTTGCACTCTGTCATTCCAGCAGCTGCCTCCACGTCTGGGGATGCCCCGAGTCGCCTGCTGGCAACAAGCAGTTACTTGTAAGCACATTTTGGGTCTTTCTTACTGACAACTCCTCCCCATGCTCACCCGGACGATGTTCAGAGGGCATCAGGAGCCCCTGTGTGGCGTGGCACCAGGCACCCTCAACCCCTCCGAGCCGAGAGGAGGGGAGGGAGCTGCAGCCCCGCTCAGGTGCGAGCAGCCGGAGGCAGGACTGTGCACAATGGAAGGAAACTGGGTACAGCGCTTTTGCAAAACCAAATAAACAACACACTTAGGGGGAAAAAAAAGGCCCTCGAGAAACAGCTCGCAGCAAAATGGACAAAATCCTTTCCTTCCCCCAGCAATAGTGGGTTGTACAGGCTGGAGTGTTTTCACACTGAAAGCATGGCAGCGTTTAGGAGATTTCTCTACAGTCTACAAATAAACAAAACCCAGGGAGTGTTTTGCATTCAATAGTTAATCACAGTTGGCTGAGTGTTTATATTTTTCTTCACTGTAAAGGCATTCTTGGTCCGCCTCCCAAACAGCTTGTTTTGTCTGCGAGATTTAATCTTGAGTGGCAGGACCAGGCGCAAAGACAAACCTCAAAACAATCCTTATTTTTCTATAGCAAGATGTCAGATGTAAAACGCGAACTTCCCTGCAAACAGGCCCCTCAGGTGCGTTTGTGCACAGACTCCTGCTGGCTTCCAGTTTGGCCTGATCCTGTGGCCCACCAAGCAGCTCATTGCACTCAGCTTTAACTCTTTCCTGCTTGCAAAATGCTCTTTAAATAGTCTAAAAGACCCCAAACAATAAGAATTCAATGCATATTGGACCAGTTTCCAGCCCGAGACCCTTGCTGAAGAAGTGGCTTGTTTGTACACAGAGAGCATTGGCTCCAGATGCCCAGCTTACTGCCAAATCTAAACACAGCTTTTTTTCAAGGCAACATCAAGGTACCTTTCATAAAGTTAAAAATGAAAGGATGATGCAATATGGCCATAGCACTTAAGTACTCAAGCTACTCTGCTCAGAACCAGCTCAGGCAGTTGTTTAGAGCACCGTATTGTATAGACAGCAGCTACGTTTTTGCAGTGGTCCTAACACCCCAGACAAGTGACTGAAAGAGTACTGAACTTAGGTCTTTGCACTTCTAAGATCTGCAAATGGTTAGAAACAGTGAACTTCTAAATTCTCACTATTTTTTTCACATTTCCTTTTGCGTTTGCAATTGACTCTGAACTAGCTTTAAAGGTAGATGACAGGTTGTGCTTAGATCTGTATCTCAGGTTTTAAAAAAGTTAATAATATCACATGAAAGTTTCCTGAGAGGTATGTCTGCAGGTCATTTAGTCCAACCTTTTGCTTGGAGCAGGGCTATCCTCAGCACTAGATCAGGACTGCCACGGCTTTGCCAGCTTCCTGCTTATATCTCAAAATTCCCCAAGGAGATTCCCCCATGTCTTGGTGGAGATGCTCTTCCCCCAGGCTGGATATCCTGGAGATTTTTGCCTGTGATGATGTTGCTTTTGGAAGAAGGATTTTTGACAAGACTTCCCCATAAACATAACCTGACAGAGCCCAAAAGAAGGAGCCATGAAACTCCCCGTAAATCCATTTTAGCAGCTTCTTGCAGCTCCCCATAGCCTGTGCATATAGTGCTAGACATGCATGTATACCTCTGTTAATTCTTTCCTGTCAACGCTTTAAAATCGGTAGAAGTTGTTGTTAGCAATATCAGGTCTGTACAAATAATGCTTGAGGTGATGCTGGTAATCTCCAGTGTTCTCAGAATTTTTTCTGCGCTGCCTTCAAGTATATGAGCTGCTTCTCGAGCCTCCTCCAGAGCACCTCTGGAGCGGAGAGAATAAATAACACTTCGTACGGTATAGTTAATGTGCAGACCTTTCTGACAGAGTATATCACAGGGATGAATACACTGCTGAATTTTAAAAAGGGCCAAATACACGATCCATTTCTAAAGCGTCACAATAAAAATCATGCTAAAAGCAACAAAATGGCCATTACAAACACAGAAGAAGCGCTCCATGAAACCAATCGAATTGAAGCTGTGTTGTAGTCCCACAGCTCCGGCTAATGCCAGAGGCAGGGAACAAGGTTCGTATGAGCCATGTCCTGACAGACAAAACCTCCTCTTCAAACCAGGCACCTGTGCATGGTTTGGAGCCTGTCTTTGAAAAGCCTCTTCCTCGTGAGCAGGCGTTTACCCTGCTTGGCAGTGAGCACCCCACCTCGGTGCCGAGTCCCCATCCAGTGGAAGCGAGGCCGGCAGGATCAGGTTGCGGGGGTTTTCACACCACTTGCCCATAATTAGCCTCAAGCAGCGGCTGAGTCACTCACAAGAGTCCAGGGCGCTATTAGAAGCAGACACGCCATGGCCCAGCATATAATTATACAGCCACCACCGTGCGGAAACTGCTCCATTAAGCTATCTGACCCCATTAGACAGGAGCTGTTATTTCTTCCTGGCTACAAGTGCCGCTGGTGCTCTGAAGAAGATGAATCCAGCTCTCACAGCACAAACTCGTTCGCCCAAACTCGCCTCTTTCTTGCTGAAACCAGAAATGCCATCCTGTTCCCTGCTTCACCAGCGGGCTCCCTGAGCTTGCATCGACAGCCCTGGGGAAAGCGGAGGACACAGGGGATGGAGAGATGAGAGCAGCGAGCCCAAAAAATGCAGCATGCTACAGTATCTTTTTCACCAGAAAGTGATGCTAAAACAACTGTGGAAGCAAAACAAGGGGCTGAAGAAATGCCTGAAACAAGCCGTTTGTGTAACACAGATTTTTATTTGAACATTTTGCTTCCCCTTCTCACAGTGCGGATAGAAGAGCTCCGCTGGGAAGCCGGTTGCGAACGGCTCCAAACATTTTCTGTTCCTCTAGGGCTGGAGAGGCAAGGAGAAAGTTTTCTGCCGCATCCACTCTCTGGGAGAATTAAGGCAGCAGAACGCAGAGGGGGCTGGTTGGCCAAAACACACAAGAAATCATCATGATCTGGCAGGGCTGGTCTTGAGCTGCAGCTGGATTTTGCAGCTGCCTTTTCCTATCGAGGCGTAAGAGGAAATGCCCTGCTTCGGCAGCGGCAGCAGGGCGCGATTCCCCTCTGGCACAGCTTCCCTGTCGGGTGCAGCACGGACTGAGCCCCAGCCGAGCAGCAACCCCAGCACGGCGCCCGCTGCAGTCAGCACCTCGCCGGCAGGGAGCCGGGGGCCCTAGCGGTAGACGAAGCTGTGTGCAGTAACCCAACGAGCACCGGGTGCTTCGGGAGCAGTCTGGGGAGCGGGGAAAAAGGTCGGAGTTTTTGTCACTCCCGGCTGCCATCCTGTCAGAACAAGCTCAAGTGAGGTTTGCTGGGAGGGGTGCGCGATGCTTGTGCTGCTGCTGACTGCGCAGTTCAGGGAATAAGGAGAAGGCTCCAACCTTGAGCTGCTACTCCGACACCAGCGCTAAATTCCCTTTGAAAGACACAAATAACCTCGATGGCTCTGATTTCTAAACAAGTACTAAAAAAATCTTTTGCTGTAGGGGACACTGGGATAAAGGAAACAAGATGTCAAATTATAATCAGCTTGAATCATTTTGAATAAACACTGAGGAAATAAAATGTACCCTGTTTGCTGGCAGGCTAGATGGCTTACAAAGTGCTCGCTCCACCCAAATCGAGGGCTTGAAATGGAGTAGCAGCGGAATAGAACCCCCTGATAGCCTAAGATTTGCTTTTCACTGGCACTGCGTTGCCATCCTTGGGGATAGAAAAAGCATCATTAGCGTTTAAATAGAGTTTGATGAAAACATGTAGCACCCCAAGGATCAATTTTCACCACAGGCAGCTGTAGGGTGAAGCATTAATCCTTCACCCTCTCTGGTGACAAGAGAAATCCAGGGAGCTGCAGGAACAAATAACGTTAGGCTTCTAGTGTGAATTTTGCTTTTCATGCCCACAATTAATGCTTGCTTTACTTCCTGTTGTTTAATATTGTATTTATTCTTTATCACTGCAAGAAAAACCTCCTGTATTTTTTTTTTAATTTGCACTGGGGACACATTTGTAGGCCCATATTGTAGACTCAGCAAGTGGCAGGGCAGCCGCCAAACCTTGCTTCCTTTGTTGATTTCTTGATGATTTAAGACCTATTTTCAGCAGCTGAAGCCAGTCTCCCTCCTGCCTTTTTGCTTGGTAACTACCACTTTAACAAAATGGTGTTTGTGCAGTGCCTTGGAACCAAGAATTGTGCTTTTAAACATAAGACGGGGAACAGAATAGGAAAAGCAGGACTAAAATCACCTACATGCCATGAATTTTTCAAGCCATGTGCTTAGAAATATTATTCTGCAAGAACTTAAGAGTTCTACCGTATATTAGACTGCTAGCCTTTTATTTCATGTGTAGCTAAAATTACTTGCATGTTTCTGATATTTGTGTTGTTTACCTTCTCCCAGTACAAAGTTTGAAATTATTCTCTCAATCTACAGAAGTCAGTGGAAAAAAATTACAAAAAAAAGACCCTGTACTGTTGATGTGCATTGTTCAGACCTTTACTGGCTTTGCCCAAAGGGACAAAATCTATTGTTTCAAAGTACAAACAGGAAAAGATAGAACCTGATCGATGGTTTATTTAGGTGCAGGCTTCCTTCAGAATACACTTTCCCCCTGCTGATGCTAAGATGTGAATTAAACTAAGATCTGGTGCAAAAAAAACAATGTATACAATGCCATCAACATGATTATCCACTCCTTTCTGGAAAATGCTGTAGTATTTTCTCACAATTCTTCTATTGCGGAGAATACAATACTTAGCTTAATAAATAAAAACACTCTCTACAGTAAGACTAATGGTTTTTGCAGCAAATCATCCCACGTTGAATGTAGGCCCATAAGACACTGGCATACATCAGCTTGCCTTGTTAAAACAAAAAACCTCAAACTTGCTAAAAATAGCAGTAACTAGTAAGAATAAAACAAGATTGTCCCAGAACATTATAGATACCTGGAGATGAAAACTGCAAAGGAGATGACTTAAGGGATTTTCAGTAACATTTAAGACGTTTGAAACAGTGTTACTTGCAGTTTAATGAGCATTACAATACACCCGTTGCAGAGAGGTAAGTAATTTAAGGGAAGAGTATTCGCTGGCCGTCTGTTTTGTCACAGATTTCATTTGCTTCACAGGGAAAGGACAGCAGCCTGTAATTAACAGCCGTGGTCAGAAGCTGTGTCCAAAGCATGTTGCCTTCGTGCAGCACGCCTCTCTCACAAAGCTGGAAGGGCGAGAAATTAGATACAGGGCTCCACACAGTGCTGCCCTTTCATCGTCATGTATCGCTGCCACTTAGACTTGGCGTTAGAAATGCATTTTGGATCTGCAGGAGTGACCCTTGCCTGCTACTGCAGGTTCCTGCCGCCTCCCCTTGCCAAGGCTGCTGACACAGGCAGAGGCTATCGAAGCATACTGATTGCTTAAATGGGTTTTTGACTTCTGTTAAAACCCCAGCCTTGTAGCAGGGGGCACTGCTGGAAGGAGACTAACCAGACCTATCCCATCCTTGCCTGCTCTAGAAGTCTCTGTGTGAAATCACCTGAAGGAGGACTTAAGGTACCGCGCTTCAGTGCAGACTTCAGCCTCCTGACTGATTCACCGGAGATGCTGATTGCCTTAAGTGCCAGACAGGATTAGAGCAAGAAAACACACAGAAAAACATGCCTAGTAAGGCTTTAACAATGCGTAGGAGCTCTGTGCTAATTCTAGCAATGATTTTTTTCTCAAAAACTGAGTCAAGTTTACTCCATATATGAATGGGAGGATGTTCAAGGACACAGATGATGCTGCAAATGTTGCAGATTCAGCAAACGAAACATGCTGATCAACAAACCATTGACCAGCACGACAGAAAGATCAATGAAGGCCAAACTACACAGAGTATTGTTAAGTTTTATTTATTCTTCCAGCTACTTGTCCAGTCTTTTCAGCAAGTTCACAAAATAAACTAACTTTGAATCTGAAAGATTTGGTATTACCTCTAGCACAGTGGATGCCATGTATGCATATGAATAAAGGCTTAAGTCTGCACCTCAAGGACTGTCGGACAATCGTACATTGATGGGGAATAGTAAACACAGGCTCACTGCATTCCTTCCATTAAAATCATGACAGAGTAGAACTGGGGCTTTTCAATACATTCGTAACATTGCTATTTTTCTCCTGTGTTTTGTTGTTCTAAGAAACCACAGGAATCAGCTTAGGTCTGACTGCTCCTTTTAATTGCATGTATCACATAATAGGAAAGAAAGAGCTGAAAGTCTCATCCCATTAAAATAGCCATAATGGCTATTATCATAAAACAGGAGATAACAGAGTTAACTCCAACTTATCAGATTACAGCTCCTGTGGCTAACTTAAATTGATTCAATACAAACTTGATTTGATATATTCAAACTAACTCTCTTTTCTGATTTAGTATTTATATGTAACCTTCCTTCTGAAGAGACGAGCTCACTCATTCCCATGTCCTTCCTCCTAACGCCCCACCTGCACTGCTAACACCCACAAAACATTCTTCTGAGAACTATCAGGAAGGCCTCCATAAACTACTGTGTGTCAGAGACTGCAGGTTAGCTTTGAAATAAAGAAAATGTTCATTAAGTTCAAGAAAAATGCCTTTTAACCTAAAATTGTTAGGTTTGCAGACGTTAGCTCAAATATAAACAGCTCAGTTTCTCAATTTTCTACTTAAATTTTTTTGCCAAACACTACCAGTTGCAGGATGAGGTAAAATTAAACTGAAACCATTGGCTCATTTCCATATATGCTAGTGAAAAGTTGATATAACATTATTGAATAACGTCAAGGAATTGTTGATTTAGGCTTTTTATATCCTCAAAGTCCTTTCTTACATGGCTTCTAGAACACACAGACCTTAGTAATAAAGCAGTCCTTCTTCGGACTGAGGTGAAGGATGCATTTTTGGTTGAAAATGTGCATTCATTCTGAAGAGTGAAACTCCTTTCGGAACATTTTGCAATTGCTAGCCTTTGAAAGCATCATGGTAATTCCTGAAAAGATTAAAAAAGTACTGGTGCCACTTGGGCAATTAAGTATATAAGGCAAACACCACGTTCGTGGAGTAGTCATTGCAACATGGAATCAAATACAGTGCTTTAAAATGTAAGGTTCAAGCAATCTTCTGATGCAACTTGAGTTTATTTTTTTTTCCTTTTGAAGGTACCAGAGATTGTTTCTGTAAGATTTTGAACGTTGTGAGAACAAATGTTTTTCATTAGCCATCCTCCTTCTCCCTCCCCATTCACGAGAATTAGCTTATTCTTGAGTAAGGCTAATCTTTAGCTTTATTTCTACCTCAAGAAATGCAGATTTGAGATTGTCCCAATGTTTTCAGTCATTTAAGGTTGTTCAGCTATGTTTTTGCTTGACACATAAAACCCTCCACATCTGCTAGAAGGTTTGCATGCAAAAGTCTAATGCGATGCCTCCACAGGAAGAATTCAGCCTCAGACCTTTGGAACTGTTTACAGCCCTCAGATAATGCAGCAACAGTGACAAGGAGGTGGGTCACAGGACAGAACATGTCCCCCTTTCCATTAGATTTGCAGTAACAACACTGATTCTGTTTGCAGCTTAATTTCCAGCCAAGAACTTCAGTATTAAATATAAAGTAAAATTTTGCCTATAAACTAGCTAAAAATACCTGTAGTTTCTAGAGGCAATATATTTGCATAATTTTTAATTATTAAGCTTCACTGCTCAAAACCCATCTATATCCCCTAGGTGGACATTCCACTGGAAAGCACTAATTTTAATGTAAAATAACAAGTTTTAGAAAGGGTAGGAGAACACTGCCAATCAATTAATTTGATGAGATTCCACTACATGAGCAGATAGTGGTGATATGGTGAATAATATCAAATAAAATGTTCTTCAGTGCCACTGTATCATCTGCATACTATTCATTTAGTTCCTTATATTTAGCAGAAGTAGGACACATTTTCCATATGCCATTTATAAGTAATGCAGACTGTTAATTTTATTCCTTACTGGAAAGTCCCCTGGTCTATTTACAAATTAATTTGGGAAATGACACAGTGACCATTAGCCCTAACTCGTGCGCCTGACACAAGCATGAAAGAAAGGATGAATAGGTGGAATTTTGCATTTGGCATTTCAGAATTAGTGGAGGTAATGTTTCCAGTTATATACACTTAAAATTATTTCTAAGCAGACATGTTGAACTTAAGCATTAAGCTCAATATCTATAGCCCTACATTATTTCATCAGTTATTTTCCAAGACATCACTCATTCATTTGTTGAAAGTTTGCTTCTTAGCAGTATTTATCTTACTTGGAAAAATTATAGGTCTACGAAAGAGCATTATTTTGTTATTCCAATTTATATAACTAGCTCTTTGAGCATTTGTACTAGAGCACTAGAACTTTTTCATAAAAGCAAGGGGAGTTCATTAGAAAAACACTGAAGGTGTGCAACTGGAAATAAAAACAAAGCATAAAAGCACAGCATTTAATATAAGATGAGCTTTCAACTGAAATAAAAAAAAAAAACAACTCCAAAACCCTGCCATATTAATATCAGACCAACTCGAAAGGCACTGAGAATTGAACTGTGCAACTCATATTCATACCTGTGAGAATAACAACCACAGTGAGATGCAAACAACCGAGGCAGAATATGGCACTGTACAGTCCATTAGGCATTTCTGGTACATACGGCAGTTTTATATTTTCTTAGGATAAACTGGAAATGTTAACTAAATATACAAATTTCACAATATTTCTGTGAAAAAAAAATCCAATTAACACCATCTGAAGACAAGCAAACAAGGCATAACATATAGGACGCTGTTGGCACAAGAAAATGTTATCACATCAGAACACGCACTTTAAATTTAATCCAGTAGATACATAAAGGAATGGCTGTGGCAGAGGCAAAGGGATGGGATGAATATCAAACACTCAGTTTTAAGCGTGCTAGCTGAGGTCATCGTTTCATAAATCTGACAAAAACTGAAGCTATCAAAACCATTTCAGAGGCTAGAAAGTATCAAGCCAGTCCAGCCCATTTCCAGGAATTCTTCTTGTGTGCTGACATGCGTAGACTGAAGAATCTGTCCAGTATCATCTCAGTGCCTGAGGCTACCTAAAGCTTTCCATTAGCGAATGCTGCCTCCTGGAACTGAGGGACAAATGTTTTGAAATACACCCTAGTGAAAAAAAAGAAAATTCAGTGTTAGGAAGGAGTACATGGTGTATGTATGTAGCCAAGGTTTTAACAAAGAGGAGCATAAAGTTACAGTGTTCAGTCTATTATTAGAACTCAGAAATGGGTACTGCTTTTCTTACAAGTTTTTAGTATCAAGCAAATCCATATACTTCAGCTTTCTGGATCCAGCAGTACTTCTTTCTTTAATGGCCTCACCACAAACAACATGCCACACCTCTTAATGTGGTCGACATCAGCAACCTGATGCTGCCAGAACAGCCTGATCCAGCGTCCGTATTTCATCCAGTGCAAAGTTCCAGAAATAAACTCTTCTATGCACTGGAAAATACACCTTCGAATGGCTGTAAAAGTGAGAAACGCTTAGAGGAGTCCTAAGTTATGTGGTTATGCCACTGCCTGCAGCACCTTATATCTGAGATTTTTTGATACAGTTGATGTTCACCATGTTTCTGGGATAATAATGTTATTTTTCACGTTAAAGAAAGCTTCACATATGGTAACAAAGACCCAAAGACAGCCAAGTCAATGGAGCAGCAAAATCATGAGGAAAAGTCGGAACACATGCAGCAGATAAGCTCTTTATCTGTCTCTGTACAGCAACTTTGACGCAATACAGAGTCATTATAGATGGCAGTAATTTATATAAGATATAGAGAATAAATACTAACACTTTGGATGAGCTGTAATTCCTTTCATTAGACGCTGAAATTCAGAACATTATTCTATAAACTATGATGTGCTTTGTATACTTTGGATCTTGGTCTATCTTCTTTACAAATAACTGAGTGACTCATAAATCCATAAAATGAGCTGATCCGAAGTATCCAAAACTGAGTTTGAATTGTACCTTTGAGTTTATTGCACTGAAGCACTCAGCTGTGTACCAAACATGTTTTGTATGCCTCCATGATACCCCTTACGTGCAAGTCATATTAGAAGCTGCTTCACCATGCTGTCTTTGCTTTTTGCCTACTACCTTCTGCACTGAACTTTCACTTTCTCTACTTTTTTTTCTCATTTTGTTTTCTGTTCATATCACTGGCCTTTATAAATTTCTGTACAAGAAGAACCTCCTCCCATTCTCCCCACCAAAAAAGAAAAATCTGAAGTGAGAATAGCTGCAGTCATTCAGCTGCATGTTCATTATCTACTGAGTTCTCTGCTTGTATACCTCCTGAAGCAAACATATGCTTGATTATTCTTCACTATCAATCACAATCTGTATTTCATAATCTGAGCAGAAGTTGTAGCAACCATTGAACACCAATCATACCTCCTCACATCTAAAAATGTTGCAAGACCACAAAAGAGAACGCTTCCCTCTCTTTGTGATGCTTGGCCTAGCATATTAATCAAAAAAAATAGCTACAGTCAGCTTTTGTACAAAAGCTGTAAACACACATGAGATGCCGTCCAAAGGTTAAAAGAGCGATATAAAGTAAGAGCATTTCTGGACTGAGGGGTTGACACTGGAAATGGAAAAGAAAAGAGGGACAACCCCTACACAAATTTTATAGCATACACAGGTTGTTCTGTGTATTTACAGAATACACTTTGATTTATTGAATCAAAGTTCAGAAAGCAGCCCTCATAAATTATGCCCGCAGAAGTGATTGTTCACACTGGCACATGCATACATAAACCAGCTACGATGGTTTATTTGTAATCTGATTTTACCAATTGAATGCAAATTCTGTATTTGTGTTTTTACAGCATACATTTGAAATTGTAACCTCTTTACGGCCCGGTCAGCTCTACATCATATTGCCAGCTCAAGGAGCATCACTTGCACATTGTCAATGACAGGATCTATCATCCTTTTATTTCTCCTTGCGTTATCTGTCCTAACATTTAATTACATTTCCTCTGCTTGCTTATTTTAAGTAGCTTCTTCCTTCCCCTTTGAGAGCTTCTTTGCAGACTCTTCTTCCATGCATGTGCTCTTCTCACTGACATGGTAAATGTTAGTTAAAACTTCCCTCTTACATTCTCCTAAACTACAAAATTCTTAATCATTAAATGGGATATTAGCAGAAGTATTTCCCTACCTTTTATTTCTTTTCTGAAACACATCCTTTATAGCATTTTGGTGCTTTGTATTAATACCACATTTACTGTGTTATATTTCAATCACCTTTCTCTTAGATAAATTCCAAAAATGAATACCACATCATACACACTCCCACACCATCATTATCTACACCAGTATCCTTTCTGTTCACTGGCTCCTGCAGTAGAGCTTGTATCCTTTGCTGCAATACTAAATCAAACACCTCCTTACATTCTGATCAAATGTACTATTTCAAGGAGAATGTTATTTCACTGGTAGTTTTTATGAACCTCTTGGAGATGTTATATATGCTGCAAAAATTACTTTAGTACTTCATAACTTGCAAATGTCTACTTTTTTCTTTCCATACTTTAAAGTACATGCTTGAGTTTGTCCTTATCATTTGTGGTCTTTTCCAGACTGAAATAAATGTAGTAGCAAATGTTTAGCTGGGATATGTTCCTCCACTTCTGCCCCTCTCCCATGCTGCCCAGGTATCTGACATTCAAAAAATTTTGGAAGAAAAATGTTTGGATAATTATAGTTCATCACACACACAAAGAAAAGAGAAAAAGAAAAAGATCCTGCAAAGAGATCCAAAAGTACAATTACTTGATAGAATCGTATTGACTACAGCATATTTAATCAACTGAAGAGGAAAGAAGGGAAAGTAGGAGAAAGTAGGTTAAACTGCTTTGGTATTAATGACGACTGCATATAGGGAGGGAACGGCAGATGTTAGAGAGCGTAAAGTAACAAGACTTATTTTGAGTATGTATGAAGGAATGGAACAGGCAGCAGGGACATTAGAGTTCATTGTTGTTTTTTTTTTTTTTAATTGTATGGCTTTTTCAATGGAAAATTACATTTTTGCCCAGTTGAGTGCATTTTTGTGAAATGCTACTGGCATTTCATCAGGAGAAGAAGGAAAAGAATGAGGTGTTTTGGTATGGGTTGACCTGAGAAGAGACATCCTGGTTTGTGGAACTAAGCCTAAATATTCAGTCAGTTTAATATTAACCTGCTTATCTGCAGTCTAGCATCGCACAGATGATGTATCTAGTTACACAGACAAGTCCCTGGTGCATCAGAGGAGTCAGAAGTATAAAGATATTAGCAGAAGTAATCTCTTCAAAGGACCCAGTCCATGGCAAGAATGATGGGATAAATATTTCAGCTTCTAGGAGACATGGTGCTACTGCTAGGAGATGAATTACAGTGTCACTTTAACCACATTTTCTTCACGTGTTCCAGGCAAAATTTTTTTTAGAGCTTTTTCTTTTCATCTGAAGTTTGGGACAAAGCCATATACTAAAATATTCTAATTTCCAGTGAAATGGAAATGCTGACATTTTTTGTCAACTGCAGAAATTACTAGTAAGTAGGAACAGAACAAACACCTCTTACTATCTGACAATGGCCAAGTTTCATTTGCCAACCAACTGGTACTGAGGTCAAAGTGTACACATTTCCACACAAACAGGACCATGACATGGACATATTATTTCACAATTGATTACATTTATTACATTTTTATTACACTTTAAACAATGTAATAAAATTTTCTAAAGCACAATACTCTAACAGACTAGATGGCAAGGGCCTCTCTCACATGGACTACTATTCTTTTTATAATGGTTTAAGCTTTAAAATGATAAGAACATTTATACTCTAGCATCCTGTGCATACAGGCACAGAGAAACTGTGAATGTAAACACAAACTTTGGAAAAGATTCATTTCTCATATCCTATTCACACAAATCTACACCCTCAATAACCTTCTTCTGTGCCACATCACAGGAATTTACATACAAATCTCTCATGTTTTTGTTTCAGCTACATTGCTACAAGATACTTTCAAGTATCACAGAAGTGATACTTGATGTATTATTTTTGATACTTGATATACTTTTATATACTTGATACTTTTTATATGATACTTGATGTATTATTTTTACATCCACCAGTTAAGTTTATCATGTCTAGCTATTAAAAATAATTCAGTAATTTGGGTACCTGCTGAATCACACTGAAGATGGAGAAAGCAAGCTCTGCTTCTTGATCTGTGGCTTCTCATATGACAGAAATCAGCTTTTGATCAATGCTTTTTCTCCTTTTTGGGAAACACTGAGTTCCTTCTTTCTCCTGCTTTACTTTACCATGTTCTCAGCAGGTCTGCATCACAGTGACCTTACACCAAGCTAAGAACAACTGCATAAAATGCTTCTTCAAGTACAGAGTGGTTTGCACGAAGTCCACAGATCTTCTATATGTGAGCGTAGAGTACAATGGTTCTGCATCCCTCTCATAATGGTTTAGATCTTAGCTTAAACAGTGTTTAAAGAGTTGCTTTCTTTTCAGCTTAAAGTGGGTGCCAATCTTCATAGGCATACAGGCACATGTCTAACTCTTTGTTGAATGTCTCACTGTAAGAATCCATTGTTTTTTGTCTATTTGTTTTTGTTCCCTCAAATGGTCATTTTCCAAGTTCAAGGTAGTAAGTTATGGGGTTTCTATGGAAATTTTTCTTCAGCACTCCAGAAAACAACACATTTTGCTGTAGTTAACCACGATATACACTTGATACGGTACACTGAATTTCAGGTGCTATGCTCAAGGACATCTGCTGAGAGTAAAGCACTTATCTTTTCTTCACCTTATTATCCAGTAGAAAGAAAGTCTTGCTATTGTAAATGGTAAGTATCTAAAAGAAGGTAGAATTGGATCACTTGTTGTTTACATGTTTTCTAGTGATATAAAAATCTGACTGTAGTACAAGGTCTCTAGAAGCCCATGTATATATATACATGTCTAAATCCAAGGGTAAGGGCTTGCAGTGCTTAAGATATACTTGACTCAGAATTCACACTGCTTTTGTGAAATTTCATTCCAATTGTAATGTTTTTCCAGTATAACTTAGTGCTGGATTTTTAAAATTTAGTTGGTAAGAAAACCTTTATCGACCATTTGATAATACTTTTTGCTTTCAGATTCTTATGCTGAAAATCTTCCTCAAAGATTTTAAGTTATGTAGTTGTGAGCTCCCATCAAACACTTAACATCCCTTTATTGTGAAAGCATTCTACCACTGTAATGCACTTCTTTCCTTCTGCTATTGTCTTTGACTGGTGTTTTATAATGATAAAAGAGTTGTCTCTAGGTGTTTCTATTTCTCTTAAAACCTTCAAGTGGGAAATTCTGAGTAGAACACACAGATTCAAACTGCGAGGGAAAAAAAGCATACAAAATGCCATACCAATGAGATTTCTGCTTTTTTTTTTTTTTATCTGGGACAAGGATGTTCATCATGGGGTGATGAATCATCTTCCGAAGTGGTTCACAAAATAGACTCCCCTTAAACTCCCCTTTTTACGAGTGCCAAGTTTTCCAGCAAGCTGGTCTCAAATTCATCCATGCTAGCATTACTTGCACTCATGTGTCTTATACATTTCAGCTCAGGATGTGGGAGTTTCAAGTGCCTTTTCCATCAAGGGATGATTTGAGGAAATGAAGTATCCTGATGGTCCATATCGAGTATGGACTCAGCTATATAGCAACATGTCTACTACCAGCAGTGTATTCTGTCCTTGCACATTCTTTACTGGCAACTAAAAGCCCTTGAGCCAAAATCTTGATCTTTTCACAAAGACACATGGGCTGCTATTACTTTCTCTCACCATATCAAGTGTATGTATTGCATTCCTTCTCATCAAAAGACAGCCTCAAGTTATTGTACTTGGGAGTTTTCCTATTACCGGTTTTGAGAACAAACTTTATTCTTAAATACTATCCAGTATTTCAATATTTTAATTTATTCTTGTAAAATGTTTTAGTATTTACTGTGACTATGGTCTAATTCTGAAAGAATTAGGCTCTGATTAAAGCACAACCTTAGTATACTCAAAAATCATAGTAGCTATTACGTTTAATAAATACATCCCTTTTTTCCTAGGGATTCTTCTCCTTAACCTTTTCAAGCTAATATATCTGACTAGGGCAGGTACTCTGTAGTCATTTGGATCTCCAAGTAGTTGTACATAACCCTCTCAGGTCTTCTGGAATCGGGTCTGCAGCAAGAGCACCCTTCTCCTTAGCAGTCCTCTGCTGTCTGAGTTGTCCAGTAAGATTAACAGTGAGTTTATGCTAGAATATTCTGCAAAATCAATTATTTGCCCTGGGACTGAGGTGAGGACTAAATTATAACTCTTTCAGCCATATTAGATACAGCTGAGACTCCCAGGCATTTACCTCAGCTACTGTCCGTTTCTTTTAGAGGAGTTGCAACTCTATGATTTGCATCATTTTGCATCTCATATTTCTTTCCTTCTGCACCATAAAGGAACTGCTGCAAGATGTCTATGAGTTTCTTCAAAGCCACAAAACCCTGGCAGAAAAAAAATCCAGTCCAAAGACAACTGATCTCCATAAATTAGTTAGAATAGCATCATTCTACCCTCTTCCAACTGAATTAGGTGAAAACAGGAACTAAGAAGGGCGTAGGTCAGAGTAAGGGACAGCCTGAGGCTCACTGATGTCTTTGACCTATTCCTCCCAGACTAGTATTATTATGCTGACACTTTGCAATAAAATCTTGTTATATAAATTATTTCAACAGCACTGCCATATTAGAATTATAAAAGAGCTTCTCCAGGCTTTATCAACGTCACCTGATTATTCACTTTTTGAAGTACAAAGTGTTTGCACAGAGCATACATACATATGTAGCGTGCCTTTGTATTTTTATATTCCTGTTGCAACTTGTTTTGACACAATGAAAACTTGTTTTGAAAATACTGAACACCTACAACAATCCCTTCTGGGTGCCAGACAACAGGATTTGTCCTCCCGTGACTACACAGGCACAGCCAGCTGGTTTGTTTCATGGAACCTCTAATAATTAATCTCCCGTGTAGGAGACATTTACCACAACTCTCCAAATGCTAGAATTTGCTGTTTGTTTATAACAGAACAAAGTCAAAGTTGCTAACATTTTTTTTTCTTCTTTTTAAAATGCTCTCTTTTTAAATTCCATTTGTCAGGAGCTATCTAATTCAACACCTTTAGTATTAACTAACAAAAGGAACTTAAATTAATAAATTGCTACCTTAATTCCACTAGTGGGTTTGTATTTAGGTCATATTTCATTTGAGTGCTTATTACATCCTTAACAGGTGGTTATATTCCTCCTCCTGCATCTCTGTGCCTTGCATTTAACAATGACTGAAAAGCAGTGTTGAAATCTTCTGCAAGACCAATTTTTAATAGGCCTCATACCAACGTTCAAGGCATAGCTTTTTCTCCCTTTAACTCAGATGTGGCACGTTTAAACATCTTTCCTGTTTTTACTGTACATAATGCATAAAAAACACATTTTCACTGGGTGAACCATGTTATGTTGTCTATTTATTCACAGGCACTTCCACAGCTTTCCTTGCAAAGCTAAAGATACATCAGCACTCATGATAGATCAGCATAACCCAAATCTCCTTGCTTTCTTATGACAATGGAGTAACAGATGATTAATGCTACACTAGAGACTTTATGACACAGTTATTACAAGAAATGATTGTTAAAACAAATTATCTGACTCTGCAGATCTAAGATACTAAGCAATTTAAGTGGCAAATACTTCTCAGCACAATACCTTTTGGTTGCGTAGTTTGAATCACGCTGTAACAGCCAGACCCACAAAATGGATACTCTCCAAGTGGCAAAGGCTCAGGAACTAATGAAAGTCAGGGCTATTGTGGCATGCACTAGACATCCAACAGGCAACTGAAATTCTAAATCATCATTTGAATATGAAAATCACAAAAACTTATCCAAGCACAGCAGCAGAACAATAAAGATACCTTCCAGGATTCCTTTATCACTTCAAATATACATAATGATACTTGGCCTGTATTCATATTTCTGAACCAAGCTTCTCAATGCTGTGTTCTTTGGGTTGTGGTTTATAATTTCCTTACTAGGCAGCTTTATCTATAGCAAATATTTTGCTTTCATGTGAAACAATGTCTACGGTTCTCCATTTCATACATCTCCAAAATTGGCGATGCCAAGCAAACATCTACTGTTTATACAACAGCAAAACAATAGCTCAAATTACTGCTACTGTAACTGGCTAAACTCACAAATGTACAAAGGATTCAGTACCATGCCATTATGCTGCTAGCAATTTTTTCCTGGGTGCCAAAAAAATTCATCAAATAATCTCTCTTCCTCTTCCTGTATTTCCATCTTTCTGCCTTTTCTCCCGGTCTACTTCCTTTTGCTGTGATTTTCCTACAAAGACTTTAGTAAACATCTATGGCCACTTCTACCTGCCAGTCTACACAAAGGCACTGACTGTGCATGTAGTCTGATGGACAGGACAGTAATCAAGAGCCAACAGAGTTGGAGGTCTACAGTGGGCAGCCATCAAAACACAGATTTTTAAGAAATACTGTTGCTTTCAGCTTGGTTTGTAGTACTACTTGACAGAAAATTGTCTGCAAAATTGCAAACAAAACAAAACGTGCGACCGAAACCATAACAGGAAATTGAAGTAGTAGAAGTAGTGAAACTAAATGCATATCTTAAGTTTAAACTTCACTCCAGAAAGCTGTTTTCTGTGTTTTACTAACAAGGGCTATCATCTCCATAACTTCTTGTTGGGGTTACTGCCATTTTTAATTCAAGACGCAGAGAAAGGTGCAGTAAATAGTTATATTTAGACATTTTTTTCAATGGTTTGCTGATTACAGAAATAACAGGTGGCTTTACTCCATACGAAGCAAACAGAAATAAAAATTAAATGTTAATTTGGTCGTACATTCCATTTGTGTCTCTGTTCCAAAAAACTATGATATTGATTTTATAAATAAAGTTGAGAATTCAACATAGCTCTGCTATAAAAATTAAGATGACTTTGCTTCCTAACTTAGCATAAAGCAAAGTGAATCTTGACAATCTGTTCAAATAACAAAACAATCATAAATATAACAACCTGACTAAAGGCAAAATAAAGGAAGGGAGTTTGAGGGAACTGCTGTGGAACCAGGACTGTAGATCATTATGTAGGCTGGCAATTAATGTTTAGTTTAAAGAAACAACGTAAGTAGGACTACCACTTTGCAAAAGATAACTTTGGTTCCAAGAATATACAGATTCCCAAAGGCATGAAACCTTACTGGCAATTACAGGTGAAAATTAAAGCTACTGGACACAATCAACTGAATTGAGTAACTAAACAAGCAATTTTTTTGAATCATCTGGAAATCAAGATTTTGGGTTTTATTCTCTCACAGGTTTCTGACAGATATTTGGGAATTTACAAAAGTGTATTGCACAGAAATGTCCCACAGACACAGTGGCTTTAATTGTCCCAAAGCACACACAGCAAAATGAACCTCTGCTTTAAAACAGTTTTATCAATGCCTTCTGCTCGCCAGTTCAAGAGATAAGCATTTCACTTCCTTCACCTTCTCCACAATGTACATAAATAGACTTGCTTCAGTCAGATGAAGGCTTGTGGTCTTAGATCATAGCAACTTTGCTTCTGCTTTCTCAACTTCCATTTTCCCCGCAGGGATTACTCAGTGCTTGGGGTACCAAGTGTCTGCAGAGACAGGAGGCACTGGAATCTTTCTGTCACAGCACGGTCACCCCATTTTCTTGCTGTGGATCATGAGAACAATATTCCAAGGACATCACGGAAAAATTCAATCTTCATATAGTCTTTCTAAAGACAGTGCTAATTCACAAGAAATTTCCAGTCCTATGAGCTACTGTGTGACAAACCTGCTCTATTTTTCCTATTCGCTGAAGTCCCATGGCCTTATTTTTCCATACCAAGTAAAGGTTAACTTCTTAAAGAGATACTGTTTGTTTAAGACACTTCCCACTTCCTCCTATATAGGTTACATAAGTGCACACTGAACTATACTGCTGCAGAACAATTCTTTAGTAGATTATTTAGTAGATTTGAAGGACAGTGTCAATGCCAGACGATGCAACTAAGAACCTCTTCTAAGCATAAAAGGCAGGGTGAAGAATGAGATGAAATAAGGAGGGGGAAAAGCAGGGACAATGTAAGTAGCAGTAGAGAGCAGAAAAGACTGGGCAAAACCACACTCAGGAGTGAGGCTTGCAAGGCAAGGCACCAAATGTAGAGATTCAAGAAGAGAGGAGACCACAGAAGTAATAACAGAACCTGAAAGACCCTTAAGAGGTTACTGAATTCCCTTACTTGTACTTCAGCAGCAGAAATGAAGGGTTACACCACAGATGCATCCATAATGAGTCTGGCAGCTAGCATCCCTGAAAACAAAGTTTGCTTGCAGGTGAAAGTAGTGATTTCATCATGCCATCCACTTTGCTTTGCCAGATCGCTTATCAAAGGGGGCCGAAGGCAACATACCAAAACATAAAAGAATCCTCCTTGGATATTCATTAGGACAAACCAGTCAGAAGGAAAGGGAGATGCCATACAGCTGTGATTATAAAAAACATATTAAAAAAAGCTGTTTCTGTTCTCCATTTATAAGATATATACTTGACTATTAGAAGAGAAAATTATCAAAGGTCAGAGATCTCTCCAGATGTGGAAAACAGACACGAACAAACTCTTAACACTTATATGTAAAAGCAGAGTAATGCAGATCAAAAATGAAGTTGAGGGACAAATTAGCTGACCCCCTCCAAATAAAAACTTGTCAAATAGTACAAAAGCCATTCAAATAATAAAAAGAATGCTCAGAAGAAATGAAGTCACAAAGAATAAATGAAACTATTTTTGCATCCAAGTTCACCACAGAGGTGCTTTAAGAGATTGCCATACCAGAACCCTTCTTTACAAGGGACATACTGAAAGATTTGACTCATGCAGAAATGTCAGCCAAAAAGGTAAAGAACAAATCAACAAAGCACATACACGCAAATCAGCAGGCCCAGATGATGTTCTCACCCAAGAGTTCTAAAGAAATTCAAGTGTGAGAAAGTTAAACTCTCAAATAGCTTATAACCTCCTGCTTAAAACAGCTTGGTAGCAGAAAAGTGTGATGTCAATTAAAAAAAGGTCTGAGATAAGGGAACTGTGGACCAGTAAATGTCATGTCTGTGCCTTATGAATTGGTAGAAACTGTTTTAAGAAACAATAAAGTTATAGAAAGTCCAGAATTAGTGGACTTGAATACATATGGTACATTGGGTAGGAGTCAAACTCATGCTTCACAAATCTCTTATCTTAAGGTATGAAAAACATGCGGACACGAAAGATTCAAGCGACGTACACTGCTTGGCTTTCCAGCAGGCATTTGGGAAGGTTTTTCAATGGTTTTTAAAAAACTGAATTACCACAGCAGGAGAAAAGATCTGTGAGTGGATAAATAGCAGGTCAAGATAAGAAAAAAGATAGGAATGAATGATGAGTACTCTTAGGGTGAAGTCACCTGAGAACTGCATCACAAATGGGTACTTTGACCTGTGTTGTTCAACATATTCCTAACACGATCTGCAAAAGTGAGCAAAAGAAGATGGCAAAGTTTGCTAATGATAACAATTCCACCAGGGAAGGAAAAATGAGAGCCAATTATGAGGAGCTGAAGATGGTTCACACAGTAATGGGAGACTGGGCGATAAAATACCAGGCGAAAAGTCAATACTGACAAACATGAAAGGCATATATCTGAGGAAAAAAATCTTAATTTTACATACACAAAAAACATGGTCTCTGAAATACAGATAATAAGGAGATCTTGGTGTTAAAATGTCAGCATAATGCTCAGTACACAGAAAAGCAAATCAAACATTATTAGAACTAGAATATATAGTAAACCAGGCAATACCACTACATCACCATATAAATGTATGGTGAACATATCATGAGTAACATGCAGTCCCCTATCTCAGAAAGAATCCAACAAATAGTAAAGGTATAAGGAAGCGGGACAAGGGTAATCAGAAATACAGATAGGCTTCTGTAGAAGGAAGGAGTGAGCAGAGTAGGAGAAATGGTGACAGAAGAGATGTGAGAAGGCTCATAAAATCATAAACATTATGGAAGGGATCAGCAGGGATTAATTTTTTGCTGCCTGTTTTGATACAAGAGCTGGGGGGTAACAACTGGACCTACCAGGAGGTAGGAATGCAAGAAGTTGACAAAGATTGTTCTTCACACAATACCTTGCTTATCTGTGCAATCCCTTGCCACAGAATTTTGTGATGTTAAAAATTTACTTGGGTTCAAAAAGCTGTTAGACAAACAGAAGAAAAGCTAGGTAGGGCTGTCAAACAGAAATGTACCAACGCTGGATGTAGAAATCCTTGGATATGGTAGAATATGCAGCGGAAGTATCACCACATACTTTTCCATGCACTTCCAGAGGCATCTTCTACTGACTATTGATAGAAACATTGTACTAGGTTAAATAAATATTGAGTTTGACGCAGTATGACTGTTCTTTGTGTTTAACAGAGCAATTACAAATTACAAATATTACTCAAAAGACAAGACAATAAGGCTCACCTATTACTTTTACTTAGTTGTTTACTTTGTAATTCATCAAGTAACAGTATTTATCTAGGCTATTAAACCTCAGCTCCTTCCAAAACCACGTATTTCTGTCTACCCTTTTCTCTAAAGCAAGGGAGCACTTTTTTTTTTTTTGTATCAGCTCCTATCTATAATTCCAGGTTCTAATATAGATTTAGCAGCTCTGATAAATGTATAAAGGAGTTCTCTAAAGAAGCCAAATCAGTTAGTTGATCATAGAATTTCTAGAACAACTCCCAACCCTGGTTATTTAAGAACCACCTACATTAAATTCTAGCCTTTAATTCCTATAGAGCAGTAAAGTGATAATATTTTCCACTTCTCTCAAGCAAACTTCTCCAATCTATTCTGTGCACTTTTCTTGGCAACATAGGACATAATTTTTTTTTTGCAGAAAAAATACTATGTATCAAAACACACATATGTACAGTTCACATGCACATATACGTAATATCTATATGAAAACAGAAAAATTAGTTGCCTAACAGATTTTATTTCTACGCACTCCCTATAGTACCCATACTCTTCAGCTTCAAATAGTTGTTTTTCTTTTCCCACAGTCAAAGCTTTAATGAGAAGTGACCAGAAACAAATACCCAGGCCCTTCTGTCTTGGCTGAAATCCACATAATGCATGACAGCACTGAAGATCCCTGGCAGGCACCTGTCAGAAACTAACATACCATATCTTAAGAGTCAGACTTAATTATCCAAGGAGACATTTAAAGAAAAGTACATGAAAAATATGACTCAATAAGTGTGACTATCATGTACATGCACTGTACAGTGTAGTGTATGCAGAGGAACAACATAAAAATAAAATAATATCCTGGAAAAATTCTAATTAAAAGCTCCACTAGTTAATATTTTGCCTTTATATCTTGCAATCAAAATCATGTTATTATTAAGGTTTGCTGGTAAATCAACTCAGAACATGTTACAAGGACAAATGCAACCATTAAGTATTTTAACATAACATAATTTTCCCCATTTGCCTTTATGCTTTTCATTTTTAATTCTGATGAGCTGACACTGCCACAGAAAATAAGAGTTGTGATTTAATGGTCTATAAAATCAAATTAACTTCTTTGTAAACTTCACATGGCTGGGTCACCACATCTCTTCTCACTATGGCTGTCACAGCATATTGACCCTTTTGTATTTTGAAAAAGAGTCCACCTGAGGCAACAAAATGTCTGCCCTACTGGATTTCAGGCAAGGAAATCACTTTTGTACAGTTTCTGATGCAAGACTCTATCAATGCAAGACTATTCTGAAGAGAATCCTCTGAACCTTTCAAACATTCAGACACGAACACACACCCACAAAAACGTAGCAAAGGATAGGTCCCTATGTTTAGTGCTTCTTTTCCCCACTTTTTTTTTTTTTCCTAAACTTTATTCTAAGTTTATGGGAAAGCACAACAGAGCCAAAGACAGCCAAGGAAAAAGCTTTCTGAGGAGAGTATACATGAATGCAAACAAGTTAATTTTTAGAAATCTACTCTTTAAAGATCCCTAATGTGCATGGAACAATCATGTAAGACATGCAAATAAAATGTGTTACTTTTACAAATAAGCAGGGAATATACTGAAATACAAAACAAATAATAACAAATGATTTATTACCTTAATTACACCTATCAAGCAGAGATTACCAAAATGATGCAATGTTTACATGTAAACTTTATAGTAAGATCCAAGGCATCATAGGTGGAAAACAAAAATTTCAAGGAAAGAGAGAAACCTGTTACTTTAACAGAATGCAAAATGTATCAATAGATACCCTGCTTAAAATGTTAAAGAATTTTGAGTTAATAAAAAATGGATGAGTTGAGAAATGTGTTAATGTCATTACAAAAAAAAAAAAAAAATCATTAGGGCACTCAAAATATACTGAATGCAACAGCAAGCCCTTGACATATTACAACTGAGTTTGTCTAAACAGCTACATGATGGGCCCCAAGGCCCCAAAATTGTCTCCCTTTTTCAAATATCCTTTTATTAGACCAAAACATATCCTTCCTCTCCATACAAGGCAAGATTAATACTTAAAGTAATCATTTGAGCCGAATAGCTACTAGCATCCTCACGTGACACACATCTTCTCCTTTCAAGATATTCAAGGAAAAGGTATTGATGAGGCTGAAAATGCTTCGGCCCAGTGCACCAGCCTGGCACTTTCTGATCACCGCATGGTCGTGCTGAGCATGAACTGTAGCTCCAGCAGCGCTGGTGATGCATACGAAGCTCGCACAAGATGCGTCTGCGTATAATCTTAAGCTGCACTTGACCTTATGGCAGAGCAACAGCCAATATACAGTTGAGAGCACTTGAGCCCTTTTAAGCTTTTGCCCTTACAGAGCACTGAGTGATATGTAAAATTAACACCACAATCAGCAAACATCACCGAATGGCCAGTGACAATAGTCATTCAAAAACTAGTTTTATCAGCCAAGCTGGAAAAAAGAATACGAATCCTCAGGATGACTTTTTATTGTGATACCAGTTTTCCACCTCCTGCTATTTTTAATGACGAGTAAGTAGATTTATGTAGGGTAAAAGAGTAAACTGATCCTAACTTGCTCTCCCTGAAGTGTAACCTAAGTCTAGAGAGCAGCACTGGGCCGGACAGAAATTGGGCCAGAGTGCATCTAAGAACTGAACTGAATTTGTATAAACAAAAAAGCTTTATTTACAGTATTCCTTCATAAAATCCCAGGCTCAGAGTCTGCATGCTCTTTAAAGACTCCATTTATGTACGCTTGAATGCCTATTTAAGCAAAAAACAAAAGAGCTTTCCCATGGAAACCGCACAGAGATGTTTTACTTCACACGTACACCACAAACAAGGCTGCTAACTTTCCATAATTTACTGTATTTTCTTAGGCTTACTATTGTATTTTAGGACAAAATCTTTTGGAGAAGCTGCTTACACAGGAGGACAAAGCCACATAAATAAATGACCTATGAGAGGCAGAGCCTGAGATGGGAACGACAGGAAACAGTATCTTGTCAGCTTGTAGGACAATTTTCATATTTTTGGTTTTGCTGTTTCTAGATGGAGGAACAGGTTAAATTTTTATGTTTAATTGAGAAATGAGAAATCCGGAGGCATTTGGAACCACATTATTTAACCAGGACTTGATTTGTCCCTTAGAATTAAATCAAGCCAGAGGGCAATCTTTTGGCTAAGAGGACAGCAAGCTTCAATCACCAGATGCTATCTCTCAGTGAGGAATCTAAGCCAGTGGGCCTCAAAGGAGCCAGGTGATTTCAGAAACTTTTAGGAGGACACAGAGAAAGAGAAACTGGAATACATGATGTTTATCAGACAAGCATAAATTGGTCCAATTATTTCAGAAAGAAGATGAGCAGTTTTTCCCTGTGAATGAAGAAGATTCTGCTAAACTGATACTCTGATCTGTGAATTTGCCTTTCAGATTAGATGATACGTGTCTAAGTGTGAATGCATACAATCTACATCTATATGTATATATTTTAGGGGAGTAATTTTGCTCCTACTTGTAATTACTACTGATTGTCTCAAGGCTACAGCAAAGGGTTAAGTCCTAACTTCAAAAGAGATGCCTACATCTGCTCAGAGGCCACAAAGATAAGCAAGGATACCAAGAATTTCAAGTTTAGTCCTTGAGTTGAAGGAATTGGATGGGCTCACCTGTTTGAAAAAAACTGGGAGAAGGCTGGGCACAGAATCAAAGTCCCTTTGGCATGAACTTATGACAGCTCTGCCCATGAATAAGCAGGCTGTGTGCAGTTGCTGAAAACAGGGGCAGGGTTTGCCAACTGAGGATGAGGAAATCTCTGACAGATTGGTGGTGCTTCTGCATCCCACAAAGCGATGTGGTATACATGGTATACATGACTGAACAGCTAATGAACTCAGTTGGTACAAGAGCGAGTAAAAACCGTCCTTAATGGTGTCTTAGGCTATAGTGAGTGTAAACTGACCCCTCAAGTGTCTCAGAATAAGGGTGGAAAATTTGGTCAGATACCAGAATATTGAATGGGAGATCCTGTGGCCCTAGAACAGTAGGGCCAGAAAGATAAAAGGAGTTGTTTTGTCTCAACTGATGGCAAGCACTTGGGAAACCATTTGGCTAAGAGGGAAGAAGACTACATATAAGCAAAACTTAATGGACAGCATTTATAAACACAAAAAGGTTGCCTCTGATTTATCCAGGGTTAAATTTACTTCAGCTGAGCAGAATTACGTTGATTCTAGAGGCTGCATCATATATCCTTCGTTTCTTTCTTACTGGGGATGAATTGAGTTGGTGTTTGAACTAATATGTTTAATTAGAACACTTTCCTATATACGCCTACATATATTCCCATATACTTGGTCTGTAATGTGGCTACGGTAAAAATAAAATAGAATGAAAAATTATTTGGTTGTGTTGAAACATGCTATCCTATTCTAAGAAGCCCTAGAAAATATTTTAAACAATATTTACATAAGTACTCAATTGTGTTAAAAATATTCCTTAAAATATGCTAACACGCATCATAACATCATAGATTTCTTGCTGTAGATTTATTTCTGGTACCTGCTCAGGAATCACTAGTTGTTCCTGCAAGCCAAGCGCTTTTAAGTAGAGCAGCTTCTCCATCTCTTTGCAGCCCAGTGATAGTTATTTCAGACATTGCAGCATGCTTTCTTCCCCCGCTTCTCATCATCCTTCTCATATTACGTATCCAGTGTAAAACTTAAATGCAAAGGCTCAAACATAAGACTGAATAACATCACAAAACGTATATGTGATAGTAAGTGTACACGTTTAGGGCTTTTAAAAAGTACTGTTATAACACTTCTAAATTTCAAGTGCAGGGCAGAGAAGTCCATTTGTATGCACCCACTCATAAATGAATGCACTTAGCAGACAGAACATAGGTACTTGTAAAGCTTCCAGCTGCAAAATAAGTGCATTTTTTTGACTACACAGTCAAATATTTTTTTGCAATACAGTCATAAAAAAAAGCCACAGTATTGCTTCCAGTTATTGTTTCATTTAAAAAAAAAAAAAACACAAAACACGTATAATGTTCTGCTAGAAAAAAAGAAACAAGTCCACAAAACCAAATCACACTTGATCAAAAAATGGCTCTCCTGAACACTACGGTATTAAAACCAAGTACTAGCAAAAGAAATTCCTACTACAATGCATCAAAATCCAAAATCAAATGTCACTTGATGTTTTCCGTACTATTTAAATTATTATAAAATCTGCAAATGCTTAAGTCATTTATTGCCTGCTTCCACCATTTCCAAATTACAATCAGTGTCTGACCATGCAATTCATTTGATTTACTCAGCTTCAACTATTTTCATGTGACTCTTATTTATGCATCTTTGCTAATTTAATTTAATCTTCTGATTGTCATTAAAAACATTAATTCCAATATGCCTTATTATTTATGCACTTTGAGGCCTCATGTGATGAACAACTGATAATCAGCCTGCTTAGATTTGTTGCTGTTCTTATATTTTTACATTTCGCAAAATCTAAATACAGAAGCAAGGCCAATAGCCATGTTGCTCCATCCAGGTGAAATCTGTTCTGCTTCATTAGAAGACAGGGATAACACATAGTATACAAAAGGAGCACCACTGCCCACACTATCTTACCCTTGCAATAGAATCAATCTGAGAAGGCTGTTCTGTCACCTTAGTCTAAAGGGGATACTAGGACTGAAGTGGTATTTACCCATGCTGAAATCAAGGCTTGCAGAAAAACTGCAGAGGAAACACTCAGAGATTCTCTGTTTCTAGCCAACAGAGAGAGCAGTAAAAAAAAATAAAAAAATAAAAATGAGCTCTTCAGACTTTCAGATTACTTTCTCAAGTTCTGGTAGGACTACCTACTATGCTGAATTAGGGGTTTGCTCTACCTCCTCCTGTTCTTTTGTGCCTTTTTATTACAGCATTATTCCATATCTTTCAGGTTTTTCTTCCTTGCTTTCTCCATCTCACATGCTTCCCTTCAGGGTCCCCCATACACCCACACAAAACCAAGGAATTACCTTGATTGACTGCTATCATGCAGATTACTCCTGCTGTGGGCTATCTTGTCTATTTGGATTGGAAGCTCTTTGGAGCAGAGATAGTCACTACTCTGTGTCTGTATAATGCCTAGAAGAAAGAGTCTTGTTTTGATCAGTCTGCTGGCACTAGTGTTATAGGCATAATTAATAAAGTATCTGTCTATACTCATATAGGGGAATACTAAGACCATATTAGAACAAAAGCAGTTTTAGCTTGCAGAAGGTTGGAAATGTACAGTTACATCTGTGAAATTTCTAGCACCAGAAGACCATGTAACAAATAGCAATCTGACTTACTTTGCTCTCTTGGCCATTTCATTGCCATCCCAGCGTGGGCTGTAAGGGTAATTCTTCTGGGCCTGGGAGTACAGCTGTCCACTGTTAGTGAAGTGGTAGACTGACTGAAACGTGAGGGTTGGTTGGTCTCGAGGAAAGTATAGGGGTAGGTCAACTGAAAAAAAAAAAAAAAAAA
>VXAA01003565.1:43854-85684 GCA_013399115.1 Anseranas semipalmata
TATACCACTGTGTTCCCCCCCCCTCCTTTTTTTTTTGGACAGGAAATATATTCTTTTCTATTGATTCAAAGGTAATAGGAAAGGAGGAACTGATGATTACTTCTAACATGTACTTCTGTATTTCTTATGAATAATGACTCCATCATATTGCTTAATTGACACATTTTTGTAAAATATAGTTAAAAATTGCTTAGCTAGTGTATTTCTATGTTAATCATAATGTTTACACCATGATTTTGTTCTAGAAAAAATAATGCAGTATTTTCCCTTATAGTGAAATTTTCCCTTTCAAAAATACATAAAATAAATTCTGTTTATGCTTTCCATTCAGGAAACAAATTTCTCTTTATCAGCTGTAGCCAATTCATTTTAGTGCCCTCATGGACATCAAAAGCATTATCATTCTCATTTTATAGCTGTCTAAGACTTAAAGTGGTTAAATGATTTGATAAAGGATGTAGGAAGATTCAGTCACATGAGTTAGAACAAATCTCAATTTGCAGTCATCTGTTAGACAAAAAACCCCCACAAAACCAAAAACACACTGCAAAGTCATTAATACCAAAAATATCTCACTAAAAATAAAAATCAGAACCTCTTAGTTCCCTTTGCTTATCACTGTCTCATGATCAGCTAGCTCTGGCAGAACAATAAAATAGTCCACGGCAGTTAATAATATGGTCAGAAACGTTTCTTTAGCTTAACTTCTTCATTGCTAGATTTATACTTAAGATATTCTTGGTCTACTTTTAATTTCAGGAAGCTTCAGAAATCTGTAATTAAAGTGAGTTATCAACAGACAAATTATTTACATTAAAGGTCTAATCTAACACCAAAATTAAGAGAAGAATGTGCATTTTCTTAGGTATAGACTTCCTTTACAAAGCATCTATGATTGTACTCTTTGTTATCCTCCAAACTGCAATTCTTGAATTTGGCAAGATGAAATAATTCTCCAATAGGACAGTAATTGCCTGTAAACCTTCAGTTGTTTTTCCTATTTGGCACAGTAACGAGTGAAATAAATTACTAAGATTATAATTCATTCAAATAAGCCTGGTTTCTCAGTTTTCTCTATTTGTCACTTCACAGTCCTTCTTAAAGAGAAGAAAAGAACCCTGAGTTAATAAGTAGGTTGTAACAACCAAAGCAGGAACCAAAAAAGGTGTCAAAAATCACTACAAACAACACAATTTTAAGAAAGAGAAAAGAACATTACAGGACTGAACCCATCCACAGCTGGAACGGGATCTCCCCTCCAGTGCATTTGGTAATTCATTACATTTCCTACTTCTACATACTGCATGGAACAGAGATTCCAGCACTTCCTTTGAAATTGCTGCTCACAGACTGAGATATCAGCCTAAGTAAGATTTCGTTTTTTTTAAAATTCCATGCTATCATCTTACTAGTTTCTAAATTTCCCTCCAAGCTCTACAAGTAAATACATTCGTAGCAATGAAGTACACAAAACTGAATGTGATATTCCAGCTGTAGTCTCAAAATAAAACAAATCACTTAAGATCAGTGTTTGCTCAGTTCATGACCTGGTGTCTGAGCTACACGTGATAACTCCCCAAGTCCTGGTGACTCAGCTCACACAGCAGCTTCCAGCAGATATTTAAATGGTAATGACATGGGCAGGGTTCTGCTAATTTGAGGGCCGATCACTGATGTAACATAGGTTAGACTCCAAGATTGCTCTGTCAAATTCCTCTTTATAACATGATTATTAAATAGTATCACTGAAAAACATTGGCATATCGAGGCCATCTACCAGAAGGCAAGATGTCTCCTCCCCTCACAGATGGGACATGCATGTCTCAGAATCTCAAGGACTTCACTGCAGAAAGAAATATGAAGCAAGGCTCTCAGTTTCAACATGATAAATATACTTCTTTAGCTCTGAGTGCTTAAACTTAGCTGTTCTAGTGCATCTTTTCCTTCTTAAGCACCAGCTCCTTAAAGGAATACTACTCTGTATACTGTCTGTTTTATCACTGTGTAAGAGGAATAACAATATTTAGTAACACACTTGAGTAATAATTTAGTCCTTATATTTAATTTTTTTTTTTTTACTTCAGAATTCCTGAATTTATCGTCTTTCCTTTGAAAACCTCTGTCTACATAAAGGGGGCAAGTAGCAGCATTTCTGTTCCAGTTAATAAAAATATAAGGTTTGCACTTAAGAGAAAGCATCTAGCATTAGAAACACTGTTTAAATGGATAATCAAGACATTGCTACCATTACAGAGAAGCTTCCATTTGTTATGATAAGCCTCTCATTTTTATAAATATTTTTCCAACAAAGATATCACCAAAATATAGAAGAAAACATTTTATTCTTTTATTAACCAAAAGCTGTATAGGAATTTTCAGGAATCAACTACATTATAAGCTGTTAAATCATATAATCAAATTAGAATTAAAACTGTGCATCCCACATCTGGCCAACAGTAGCATTATCCTGAACTGCAAGTAGAGTTTTGAACAATTTGACCTGCCTTTGATTTCTAAAGCTACTGTCCACCTAAAATTGCCAAACTCCCATTTTCCTAACTCAAGTGTTTCTTTAATACAAGGTGTGAGCTGAGTCCAGACCAAGTAAAAAAACCTGTCCCTAATTTTGGAACACAACCACACCTAAAAGACGAGTAAACAGGAAATAGCCTTGAGCTGTAAAGCATTATACATATCTCAAGGTAGCCAGCTATTATTTCAGAAGTAGGAAATAAAGGCAAGAACTTACTTCTAGCACAGTGAATGCAAGTGCATTGACATTGAAAGTGTACAGAATGCTTGGATTTGGTGTTGTTTTATTTATACATGAAAAATAAGCAAATACCATTAATAATCAATACTAGCAAAGTGCACTGAAGATAAAAGGTCAAATTCTACTCATAGTCACAATTACACTTTTATGAGGTGGCACAGGTTGATAAAGAAAATGTTTCTTTTTATCTGGTTGTATATGCAATCTGACTCCAAATCTATGCATTAATACAAAATAAGATCTCTTCATGTGATATGTAAGGTGGCAAAGGTACGTGTTACCATAATTACATCCCAGACAACATTTAGACTTTATCATGAAAAATGCATCATAGTTAAAAACAACACACTAGTTCTGTAAATCCACACCTGAACTATGAAAACTATAAAAGCATGCTTTGGTTTGGCATGGTAGTTACCTAAGAACTACAAAAACGTATTCATGTTGAATACAAGTGCTATTTCCAAATAACAGCTGACTCACAAAGTACCCTGCTGATACGTCTGCAGAAAATAAGCAGATGACTCATGTCTGTAAATTCCTGAAAGTACCAATAGACCCTTTGCTTAGTCATCTTTTGCTTGGATGCTGGGTTCACGAGCTCTGTAAACTATAATGAGGGATCTAGCTCCTAGTAGGACTCTCTCTCTCTTTTTTTCCTCTCTTCTAAACAGTGCAAATTATCTCTCTAAAAATAACTTCATCTACGTAAGTGAGTCACTTCAACTAGCAAGCTTACACAAGTCATGCAGTTAAGCAGTAATATTTGGTTATGAAGGTAAAAATCTTGCTGTCAAACTCAGTTTTAAAATGAAAATTATGTCAGAGGAAGTCCCTTCTATCCCTTCTCTCACAGAAATAGAAACATTTCCTTTGGAAAATTTAAACAATTAGCTCATTCAGGAAAGTAAAGCTTTCTAATTCAGTTTCATGCTCAAAGTAATTTAATCATTATGATTTCTTACTTTGGCTTTCCTAAGCATCACATTATTAATATAAGAGGAGATCAAAGAAGCAGACTGGAGAAAGAAGCCAATACCATAGCAAAACACTACTTTCTCCTTTGTTACGATCTACAGACCATTTTTTAAAAGTCAACTTTTAGAGATCCATAGTGCCAGGAAAATCACATCTTTATGAAAGCTCTACATGAGGGCTGTTTTGGGTAATTAAGCATTGAGTAAATTCTTCAGTGATTGAACCCTAATTTTCCCACACAGTTCATAAGAAAGCAAAAGAACAAGGATTTGCTTGTTGAGAATGAGTCATGTTGTAAAGAAACTTAATTACAGTTTATAAATAGTTGAAGTTGCTCTCTTTTTGAAACAGAAGAAACTACTGAGAAATAAGACAAATTTGCTTAAGAGTTTAGCGCATACATATATTCAAAACATAGTTATCTTAAAGTCAAAATCCCGATTCATTAATAGCTAAAAAACTGTGCAAGAAATCAGTAAGGTTTAATTGTTCATTTTCTTTAAGAACAATCATACTGAGATCTGGAACAGGTTACCTAGTTTGTTAAGCTTATGTCAACAACTGCAGAGTTGATTGAGACAGTCTTATTAACTCTAAAGTAATGTTTTTAGCATCTCATTTTATAGCTTTTTAAACAGCACATGAAATGTGGAAGGGATGTCTTGGCAAAAGCATATTCCAGGGCTCCCATAGGGTTTCTGAAGGAAAAATGCTCAGAAGAAAAAAGGCAGCTTTATCACAGTGTTCCCCTCCCTCCCTTTAAGTACTGGAGAGAAAAGAAGGAAAAACAAATCCATGCATGAAATGCATGCTGACCATGCAAATATTTCAAAGTACTTAGATGGCAACATTTACAGAAAATTTTCCATATGTTCCCCTATTCTAGAGAAGCTGTTTACCCGCCCTTTGTAAGACAATGGGCAAATCTAGACATTTGTTTTCACAGAAGTCAACATTTACTCACTGAATGTTACGTACTGTTTTAATGCTTGGATGATCTTATAGTGGTTATCTTATTAACCTTCTGGCTGCTTGAATCTGTTGCAGTTTATTGCACCTGTAATTTGTTTTACACTCATAAATGCTGGCTGATCTGGATATTTTACTGCCAAGCTTTCCACTTCTACAAGCTTTCATTGCCTGCACAACCTTAATTCAAACTATACTTGCTTTATGAAGCAGCTTTCAAATACAGGATAACAAAGTATTCTTTCCAATTCAGTTCCTAGGCTAGCCAGAATTCACCAAATGAGGCACGCTTCTGTTTCATCCCAGTGGACAGGTTTTACCCCTGTGCATTTATTTACTGCACAATATTGAAGCCTTGCTCCGATTAAATATCTATTCATCTCTTCATGAGTTTTTCCATGCGCCAATTCTAATCACCATAAGATGTGACGACAGCTATGTAAAATATTAACAAAATTGCTTCACAGCACCTTCATGAGCTGAGAGGCTATTTAATGATTCCAGACAGAGAATGAAGGAACAAAGAAAGGATGGCCAGTGTGCCTACTGATTGCTGAGTGCCAATGTGTGTGACCCAACTCTTCTGAAACTTAATAACACTTCCTACGGCCAAATACAACTCTTTCTGACTGCCATAGCAGGTACATCAGAATAAACGATTAGTGGACACATGAGAAGTTTTAAATGATTTGACCAGAAAAACAAGAAGGGTACAGGAAAGACGTGCTAAAACCAAATCTCCAGAGAACAATGAACAATCGTAGGCTGATACTATCCGTTCTCTTCCTGAAATCCCCTGACTCACTCCTTGCTTATCATCCAACTTCGGCCAGAGACTGCCTCTGCATTCAAGTATTTCTGATGAAATCAGTCATGGAAACAGGAAATATATATCCCAGGCTCCAGAACTGTCTCTTCTTAGTATATATTCATCATCGTTTTGCTTGTTCTTTTTTCGGTTCACTGAATTTCACATCCTCTCTGCCAGCCCAGACCTCTACTTGGAACTCAGCTCATGATGCTGGGAAGAAGAACTTGTGGATTTGAAGGAACGGCCTCAAACTGAAGAGTTCCTTGAACTCGGACCACTCCAGTTTTCATGATGTGTTAATGTGGATGAGACCCACATGAATTTACAATGCAACTTGGTGGTAAAACAGATCCCATGCTATATAATGCTCTTTACACATCTATCAAGCTCTATTTTAAAAAGATTTTTTCTGGTGGATGTTCTGACATGACTTCTCCTGTGCGAAAACCATTCCAGACAGCCTGTATGGTGGATGAAAATTCTTCATCTAACTTCAAGGGAGAACAGCTATCTTCATTTTCTACACAGAAATTCCAGTACAGGAAGCCTTACAGGAATCATACTGTTCACTGTACCTATGGAGTAACCTGAATAGGTTCAGCCACAGCATTCTGGGGACTGTAGTGGCTTACACAAATCTCTGCAGGGGCAGGATTTCAGGCTATTTTGCCTAGTGAATCTTTCCTGGACTCTTTTGTGCTGAAGGACTTTAGCCTACTTTCTACTGGCAAAAAAATGAAAGGGTCAATTTCGCTCAAAATACACACAGAATTGCAAAATACTGCAGCTATCCTGCTTTGGTGGATAATGATGTAGTCTTGCAAGAATGAGAGTAAGGATGACAAATAACATATCAATGCTATTACTGTGGCACTTTAGGTTAACAGAGCACAGTCATACAAGTTTGATTTTGTTACATAGATGAGGGCTAACATATCCCTGCTGGAGAAAAACAGGTTCTTTACATGTAAATGCTATTTTGAAATCAACATTTCAAAATTTCAACTGTAAAATGAAAAGCTGTTTATGGAATTTTAGCTGAGACACTTACAGCACTTTGGGTGTGTTGATCATCACAGCTGTTTTTAAAATAATTAAGTCTGCCATTGCTATGTGAAAAATCCACACCATCAGCAAAGTGAACACTTACATAGGAGATAAGATGACATACAAAATGCTTCCAAATATGTAAATACCATGAAAAAAAGACAACAATGCTTTTTCCTTAACTGCATCAGTTATATATTAACTGAATGTGCTGCAGTGAAAAAAAGGAAGATAAACACTGGAATGTGATGGGTTGTTTGTGGTAATGGAACAAGGGCAATATCTGGAATTATAACAATTTTGGTGAGTATGTAAAATCCACAGCTCCTTGTTTAGTACTGGAAAATGGATCTGGCAACAGAACAGCTCACTAAGGAGCCAGTCCTGTAACAGCATTTGTGTAATGATTGATCCTCATAACTCCATAAAATCTTCCTGACCTTTGTCAGTCAGCACAATACTCAAGAATGGGAAGGAAGTTAGGAGCCCAATGAGATGTTTAGAAGTTAATGTTATTAGCCAGTCATTAGGAAGAATTCAGCTGGGATAAAAAAGGAGGAAAAATTCTGAGGAACCTTTTCTGTTTTAACGTATTACCTCCAGAACTCAAGGCTGTTATTTTAGGTGCTGGCAAATAACCAGTTTGCAGTAAACTCTGGTGATGTTCATTGTGACATTAAGGAATGCTTAAAGGAATATAATTTTCTTATTTTTTTTTTCTTCTTCTTTTTTTTTTTTTTTTAATTGGACAGAAATGACTTTCAGCTATTATCAGTCTGGGCTAGATTTGAAATAAAAATTGGTGCTTTTTGCAGAATTTTGGCACCATCAGTATGTCCCGTCCCCTAATGTGTCTTATAATAACATAACATCTTTTACAGAAAAGGCCATCTTTAGAGTCTAAAACACAGGAGTGATTATTTCTACCTCCAGTGCTCTTAGATAGCTCTTGAATCTTTCCAAATAATGGAGACAATGACTTAGGATGGATTAAACTGTTCTGACACATTACAGAGAGTGGATTTGTTTATTTTGTGGATTTCTATGAGAATAATAATGAATAAATGTATCATTTAGATTTTTTTTTTTTAATAAAGTATATAACCCTTTGTTATTTAAAGAGGACTGCCTAACATTGCCGTGTCTATCTTGTGGTTCTCATTCCACTAATAATGGGGACTAGAATATAGATGAGGCACCAATGGCGACCAGATTTTTTTTTATGATTACTATTGTTTCTATTTTCTTTTGATATAGGCAGATGATATGGTTGTAAGAATATGTCACGTCGGTGTCATAACCAGTATCTGTTTTTTAAAGTGTCCCATCCTTCATTCAAAAATAACATTTTTAAAAAAATGTGACCTTCAGTTGTTTAAATACCTTAAGTTACAGTGTGCTACAAACAAGACTATCAAATTCTTTGTTTAGTCTTACAGAGGAACTAAGTAACAGATCAAAGCAAGAGATTCTTCAAACAGTTTTCAGTTACATTTTTAGACCATGAAAAAATGATGTAACAGCCTGAAAACTGCTTTTTAAAGTCCTCTCTCTTTGGAGTGTCATCTCTCACCTCAACTGAGTACTCTTGGACTTTTACAGCAAGACTGGACTACCTGCTAAAAATATCCCATAGAATATCTCATAATCCTATACTGAGCCCAAAGAAATGACACAGTGGCCTCACAGGTCCTTTCGTTCTCTGATTTCTGTAGCCATGATTACTTTAAGACAAAGGCTTTTTATTTTTACCTCATTAGCTTCAGCCACTGACATCTATTTTGCTTTATTTTTACTTCAAATCCTCAAAGATCTTCATTCCCTCCCCTTCCGTTTTTATTTCCTTTTATTGTTTCTGCTGTAACAGTTTCTATAGTAACTTCTCCAAGTGGTGATGAGATTGATGCTACTAAAAGCTGCCTCTTCTGTATGTGAATTGCATGAAGATTATACTTCAAATACAGTTGCAGTTGCTATCAGTGTAAAAAGAAATCTGTGGCATTTCTTGCCCCTTTTCTTCCTATTCCAGGCTGGCGACCACAGCATGGTACTGTTGGAGAAAAGGCGAAAACTTTTCCTCTTTTTTCACAGTAGAGACATGATGCTAAATGCTGAGAATTCTACAATATTTTCCATCAGGACATGAAGACTTTTAAAGCATTTTTTGTACCTGAAAAGCAGTTGTGCAAAAACATTGGCTTCTCTCATTGACACTTTATGAAGCTTACAAGGCTTGCAAATAAGTTCTTTTTCCTGTTTCCAGTGCTGCCTGGGATGTGAAAGGAAACTGATTTATTTCATTCTCATTTGTGATCAGCATGGCACTATCCTGCAGGCCAAAAGTAACCTTTGCTGACACACACACCATCTTCTTCTTTCAAACTCTGCTCCATTCCGTCTTAGATCTTCCAAATCAGAACTCCGTTTAACTCTGCCCAGTTCAAGTGCCTTCCTAGTCCAGTCCAGAAACCTCCATCAACTCAAGCCTGTATAGTGAATCTTCAATTATATCTTCAGAACTCCAATTCTTTGAAAGACAGCATATGTATTATAAGCAAGGTTTAGCTCTACAATAAGAGATTTGAATACACAATTCCATTGCCAAAGTAAAACCCGATTTGATTTTCTAAAGGCTACAAAAGAATTGTGTCTTATTTCTAGAAATTTTACACCTCTAAAAATTCCAGTGTTCTGTATCACCTTGTTTTTTTTTTTTTTTCCTGACAGCGTTGCCTACTACTGAACCCAGGGAAGATCCCCGTGAAACACATGCTGATCCTTTCCTATTTGTTTTCTACTTGCTACTATGAGCAATTTTCATCTTGCTGTATCGCACCCCTTTAATGTAGTTCTCACCTTAGAGAAAAATTTCATCTGTGAATGCCATGTGAGACATCAGAATGTGTACAAACAAGACATAGACATGGAGTAAGAAGAAAAAGTACCAAGATCTGTACTCAAGTCCTAGCGCTGTCAATGACTTTTTGTGAGCTACTTTTTTCCAAAATTGAGTGTATAAAACAGGATCATATCACTTCCCTATCTCAGGCATCTCTTGTAAGACTTTATTAGTAGTTTGCCACATACTTAGACATGTAGTAGTACTCAAGATAGAGCTATTAGATAAGAAAAAACAATATTTCACTTTTTAGAACAGTACAATTTTAAAAGAAGTTATTACAAAACCTTTCAGTCCATTTGTACCTGCAGCTCCTGGAAAAATATTAATTCATGTCTACAGCAATACACTACTGTTTTAAAGGTGTGTCAAATATATATGTTTCTCAGAAATTAAGAAGATACTATCCACAAAGTGACACGTAAAAATACTTTTCCACTCCATCTGTTTAACCGGCCACCATAAAATACATGTACAACCCAATTCTCATCAGTTGTTTCCTGTTTGTTGCTGTCATACCAAGTTTTATGAAACATCCTTGTGACCACTCTCCCTTTTTAAACAGATTTTAAAATATGAAGCTAAAGCTAATTTATAGTGATTACAAAATGAATACAGAAAAACAGAAAAAGAAGAGAAGAACACCTCTGTTTTCAGGTTCACTTGCCTCCATTATGAAAACCTAAATACAAAAATACTCATTCATCTCATGTAAAAGTAAATACCCCAGATGGAATCAAAGGAACATGATGTTTAGAGTACTGTTAATGACAAAAATTAAATTATCAGCTTTCAATACAAATTTCAAACTAGATCTAATTGGCAGCATCCCTTAGAAAAGAAAGGAGAAAAATGATCAGCAAAAGTTTAATTAATTTACCAAATGCTGCAATGCAGTTCTGGGATTAGCCCCTGACTATGCCTAGTTAAGTGTAGAACTGTGTGCCTGTGACTCAGGCTACTTCTCCATCATACTGCCTAATCTGCAACTTTCATTGAGTTCAGGTAAGTGATACACACCTCACTACACAGTGAATGTCACAGAATGCTTTATTTTGTTGTGATTAAAACAATGTACAAAGTTTTAAAGAGACCCCCCCCCCCCCCTCTGCTCAGGGAGAATTTTGCTGTAGGCAGAATGATGCGCTCAGGAACTTTCAAGACCAGATTCAAAGAAATACATGTTATTCACTAAAAGTACCGAGAGTCAGAGGAATAAACTGTCTCATGAGACGTGTATTGAACAGACAAAAAATTACTCCCGAGCATAAGATTAGAATGGCTTTTGACTTCTACCAGCCAGTTTTACATCACTGGGACTTTGTTAATCTTCAGTTTCTCATTTAAGAATGAAATGACATCCCCATAATCTTTGCAGATTTTTGACTTTTTTTGATCAGTATTGAATTTCTCATACTGACTCCTGAAACATTTATTTTGTTATGTTTGACATCTCTGCTGAGTCATCTTGTTTTCCTGAAACTACTGAATGTCACTTCATTTTCCTGTATCTTATTTGCCATGTTCTCTCTTTTTTCCTTCCCCTAAGTTTTCACAGTCTTTTTTTTCATCTATGGAACAATGAGAAGAATATAAGAAAAAGCACTATATAGTAAGCCAAAACACTTCAATTACATAAAAGCTCACAAAGCCATCAAAACATGTAGAAGCTATTTAATGTAAATATTCCACTCAACACTTGGCCCTTCCTCAGAAAACAACTGGGGCAGACAACAGTTTATTTTCCCATACCTTTTCTTGAAGAGGCTTCTCTTTCACAATCAGACTAACTTCCCTGAAGAAGTAGAGCCAATGCAATCCTTATTCCCTCCAAGGATTATTTTCCCTGAATTTTAAGTGTTAATTGTGATCACTGCCAGGCACTGATATTGATGAAGAAGAGCAACTCTTACAGACTATCTTCTTTCAGCTTCCAAAAGCTATGTGAGCAAGTCTTACATGACAGAAAAATGGAAAAAAAAAAATCTCAGGAACTACCAAACCCACTCAAATGATTATTCATACTCTAGTAGCACACAGCAGTCATTGAGCATATTCCAACTGCATTAAACGCTACATCAAAACAACAAACGCTAGCTACTTTTACATTTAACATTTGTATTATTACATTTACATTTACATTTAACAAGACCTGTAAGTCCTACACAATGAGAGGGCTCTACGGTCAAAACTACAGGCAGATAAAGGTTTACTGAAATATTTACAGGAATGTTTACAGGTAACAGTCTTAGGTTCTGGGTTCCAAATTGCTTGGATAAACAAGTATTTCTTAAACATTTTTGTTATCTCAGTGACTGTGGAGTTACTGTGGCAGGCATGTGATTTTTCAAATAAGAATCTGCAGAAGCAATTTCAAAAAGAACAGTAAGATCTTAGATGAAAGAAAATACTGCTGCCTTGTCACATAAGCTCTCCTAAACCCACATAGCAAACAGTAAGCGAAACACGTTCATCTAGGAAACATCTTCCATTTAAGACTTTACCAAACCTCCTTACTAGCCATTTACTACCACAAAATCTAACTGTTTATTTAAACAGCTGCTGGAGGAATAGATGAAGGGGCTGGTGAATGCTCATTAGCTCTGCTCTGTTGACTTTCCAGGAGAGGGAGAATCTTGTTTAAAGGGCAGTAGCATCTTGAACTACACCAGCTGCCTGAAAAATTAACACTTATCTAAATTCTAAGGATTACTGTTGCTCTACCGAGTGATTAAAACATCATCTGAAGCCTACTGAGTTACTTCTGCTCAGAAAGGAAACTGATGGAATGAATAACTTCTTCAATGCAATTTTGTTTATTTACAGGGAGTGGGCATACATTCCTCTTTCTCTGAACACTACTGGAATAAACTGCACTTTCTTTGCAGTGTACTGTAAACCTGTCTTCCAGCTACTAACGCTCTTTCCCATTTTTTTTTCCTCTCCCAAGCTCCATTTGACAACAAAGGCTATCAAAAATTCTTAGTCTTTACTCTTCAGTCTGCCTTCTGCTTACTTTCTTAGGCTGTGGACAGACGTGCTAATCCAAATCCAAAGGAGGTTTATGTGAGGAAACCCCAATTATTTAGCTCAGCCCATCAATTTAAACCATATAAGCTGAGCACATTTTGTGCTTAACTGCGTTGGCACAAATTGCTCTGCTGACACGTCTGCAAATAGCAATATCCAAACAGGAAAGCATCAGAAGCTGGTTCTGATGACTTCTACCAAAACAGTGAATCCAGAATAGGGTGTCTGTCCACAGCCTGATACTCACAGGTATAACCTCCCATAACCCAATTAATGCTCTAGGCCCTGTGCTTGCTCCTCCCTGCTATGGAAAATCCTCATTCTTGCTGAGATGCCGCCCACTTCTGATGTATTCTCTGACAGAGGTCACCGCAGAACTGCACAGAGAGCTAAGAGGGTGTACAAAGCACTACTTTAGTTGGCACTCCCATGGCAAGAAAGCTTCTTAATTAAACTTCTACCTTTCATTTGACCAGGGCTATGGACCTACCAGGTCACTGGTATTACCCAGCACAGAAGCTGTAATCCTTTAAAGTTAGCCAAGATCAGTGGCAGCAAGTGTTCCCACCAACTTTAGCCAGGTCTGAGCTCACATACAAACTTAAGATACAAACACTGGCAGCTTCCAGCATTCTCCATCCCTCAACATACTGTTCAATGAAACAAAAACTGTTTAGTTTAATACCTGTCCTTTTCCAGACATCTTAAACAAAGAACCACTAAGACAAGCAAAGTTTCATGTGCTACTGCCATTGTTCCAACTTCTGTCAATCTCCTTTGTGCTGATAACCTAAAAATCTCATAAGACAAAAAAAAAAATCTTTGAAAAGCCTATATATAAATTGGAGTCCTACTCTTGTGTCCATACCAATAAGACTTCTTAATTATGCACAGATGTGACTTGTATTTATATAGTATAAATTGTATTTATATGTATACAGTATAAATACACAGAATGGATGCAGGAATATGTATGAAGAAATATCTATCTCCGGAAACTAATCATAGCTGATTTATAAATAAGTAGAGAAAGAAATCAGCAGTATATTGACATCTACTTACAAAGCTTCATTCTGAGGCTTACTCAAAATGGGTATCAATATCAAAAGCATTAACCCTGATTAATGATTTCCTCTTCCATGTGGAGGCATGAACTTCTCTGAACGTTTATTTCTTGTCATGTATTTGAAAGCACTTAATCAATTTTTAGAAGTAAACCACTAAAACAGCAGTTCATTTCACGGCTTTTTGATCTAATATACCAACTTTAGCAGCTACGTTAACCTAGTGATTAAGTTTGCAATTAGATAGTTGTGTGTTTTAAGGTATAGAGTACAGACTTTGCTACTCATTCTGTAATTACTGCACAAATCTGTATTTTTTAGCAAGTGAAATTGTTTTAAGGTTATTGGGCTTTTGCACTCCAGAATTATTTTCCAGTTTCTCTCCTCCTTTTCTTTATCTAAGTTTACTCAGTAAAGCTACTCTGAATAATTTCAGTTTGTTTCTAGTGTGTTTTACTTCCTTGTTTCTAGACAAGTTTGTAACTTTGAACAACAATATTTGCAAAAAAACACCAAAGTTATTTCTGAAATATCTGGATGTATCTTTTAAAGGAAATACAACTCACTGTAGGGTTTACACATCTCAATTAAACCTAAAACTTTCGCAAAAATTAAGATGCCAGTAAAATTTACTATGGTTCCTTTCATTTGATTTGCCACAGCGCTTGCTGTATACTGACCTATTTATTTTGCTCTGAACACTTCTTCTACATACTGTAGTAAATATAAAAGTTAGAACAGTTTTCATCTTACGGCTATCTCTCCCAGACATTTTATTAGACGCTTGCTAAATATTCAACCATAATATACTTAGCTATGTCAGTGGTTAAGAGATGAAAGCCTACATTACTTCACTCAGGAAATGAAGTGCAGGTTTCAGTCCTTTCATTGCAATATCCTTTAGTACATGGAACATAAATGTTTTTGCAGTGGATTGTTCAGCAAGCAAGTGATGCAATGACTTACACAGCTAAGCCACTGCATGATTTCTAAGGCCACAGGGTTAATACATAGTGATAAACTATTCAGTTATAATTGTAGCTTTCATGCCAGTTAAATTGAGCACTCTGAATATTACTTCACAGTTAAAACTTACTCTGTTATTTAACAGAAATTTGAATTTTGATTACCCTGAAATCTAACTGATTCAACATTTAAGTTATATTATCCCAAGGCAAAAATCAGATCCACAGCAATTTTTAACACCAGCAAAAACTAAGCTAAACATAATGGGGTCTAAGAAAGGCAGGAAATCTTCAAGGGTGTATATAAAGAAGAAACATCTCACAGAAGACAATTGGCCAGTGACAGTATGTAGTTAAGAGGAAGTAAATATGTAATAAGGACAATTTGTCCAACTATATCGTTTGATTTTGCGTTTCCCCCCATGTAAATCATATTAATATAACGGAAATTTTTTACTTTCAGGTTTGCTGTTTCTAGACCACTTACGATCAGAATTCTTTAATGCCTAGAAATCTTAGGTGATACAAAGAAAGGGATAAGTGAGACCAATTTTAATGATCTCCAGTACAACACAAGGTGAAGGATTTCTCTAAACAATGTTGATCCCCACTTCTTGCTTTAAAAAATCTGGGATAAATTCAGACGTCTTTCAGACATCATTAGTTTTCCACATGAAAAGCTAGCCCACAATCAAAACCGATGTAATCTGAAATATTGCAAAGCTAACGTGTTAACAAGCACCAATGTTGCAGCTGCCCAGACTATGTTGTAATTATTAAAAACAAAAAATCAGATGAGAAGCGTATTAATAAAAAATAAAGGATAAGATGACTGAATTTCGCCACACCAAAATATCTTTCATATCAGTGAACTCCACCTTATAAGTAAAAATAATAATTTCTAGTTAACATGTATAAGGCAGTAACAGAGCCACACTTACTAATTTCTCCACAAAGTAATTCCTATATATTTAAGTAAAAACATCTTTTTGAATGTGATACAATCTAAAGATTTCAAATAATAGTGAATCTAGCTACGTACTGCAGCAAACTATTAGGCATTTCACCTAGAATACTTTCATTCTAGGAATAAGTTTTGGCTCTTAACCACCGTATCGTGTTATTTTTCTTTTATAATGTATTTTTCCCTACACTAAAGTGTCATTCCTATCACCATCATTTCAGTAATTTCTGACAGTTACACAAGATTTTAGGTATTCCCAGGTTATGTATAGTATTAGTCCTCATTATTGGCACATTACTGACACTTTTGATAGGAGGAGTTAACAACTGTGAACTCAACCTCGAGTCGAGTTACCAGAACATCCTCCCAGAATGCTTTTGGGGTTTTGTAAAGCAGGCAACACACCCCATCAACGTGGATCCTCTCATCCTCCAAGTACGATCAGGACTTTGCATTTTCAAAGTGTCATGGCCACATCAAAAATACATTAAGCACTGGATAAAAATAGCTGAAACTTTTAAATTGTTTCCTGTAATTGTACTTTTTCCCTTTTGAACTTGTGTCTTCAAGAGGATAGACATTTGTGCCTGAGGCAAAAAGTTACTTACTGTGAACAAGGAAGCAAAAATCTTTCCACATCAGCAACAGAGTAAGCTTTGTGAAGCCTTCTGCATCATATTCCACCACACCACTATCAACAAGAAATACAACAAATGAATATAATTTTTACCTAGCATTCATTCTAATACTGAATAAGAAATAGATAAATCTGGGATTACAGGGTTTGGTGTTTTTTTGTTTGTTCAGAAGGTTCTGAACAAACAAAGCAAGCTAATACTTGCTTTATTTATTAACAATTACAATTTTCTAGCTAAATTGATGCTGTGGTACTGCAGTTTCTTACCCAAAGAAAGGCCATATTCATAAATATATTTTAGAATGAAATGAGACCTGCTAATGCATCTAAAATGACAGTAACTGTACACACACAAATTCCCTGTATGCTATTCAGTTTAAGATAATTTATTAACACTTAATTAATGGACATGGTAAAATTGAAACTGCACAGGCTGAGGAAGAGTTTAAATTTGAAAATTAAAAAGAGTATATATAAAGAAGCACAGCATAACAGTATACAAAAATTAAATATATAATGCTTGTTCAGTAGACATTAAAAGCCTCAACCACCAGAAGAACGTATTTTCTAAAAGTCTGAAGCAGTATCAGGACTCTTGAGCCACGTCATGAGTGAGATAAAATCACAGGCACACCCAGTCCATTTCTGTACTGTAGTTTGGATCAAATAATTCTCAGACGAAAAAAAAAAAGTTTTATATGGATTAAGCCTGCCTCGTCTCTGTGTACTCACACGTCCAAATCAAGTCACTGTTATCTGTCAATAGCTGTATAAAATTTGTGCGCATGCTAAAAACCACCTGTCTTCCTACCCTCACTTGGGAGACTGGAGATTTGAAAGGCTCCTAAATATTCGTGTCATTTGGAATCACCACACAGAAGCAAAAACCCCATCCTCACAATGAGGCAAAGCACTGCTGATCAGGCACTTGCTGTCACATCAGCTCCTGGACTCTTGCTCAAGTCAGAATTTAGTTGGAAAACTGAAATGCCTACCTTTCACAGCGCTAAGGCAGCCCAGATCAGTTGATTTATGAATCTAATGTCTCTTCGTGTCAGGCCACGAACCTTTGAACTGCAGGAATTCAAGACGACTGGAAGCCCTCTCTCTCAGGAGACATGCTACAGCTCCATGGTGGGAGCAGCTGGCCTCCCAGTCTTGCCTTTATGCCAAGCTGTGGTTTCTGGCTCCTGCAAGGCTTGGAACCGTACCCCACTTTCCCATCCTCCCACTTCAGTTACTGCCTATTACTGTATGACCCCTCCAGTCCTATATTCAACAACAAGCACATTTCTTTTGCACAGGGAGAAAATCTGAGTAAAATCAGATCGACAACTGGCACTGAAGTAACACTGAACTTCATTCCAATATTGCCATAAAGGGACAATCTATACACATCATTCTGTGGAAATGATCAGATTTCACTGGGATATCAGTTACAAAACCAAAGACCACGTGCAGAAAATAACACTTTCCTGATGCTGCCTAAAATAATGCATCAAAAGAAAACTTACGTTCCAAAGTGACTCAGGAAGGCTGCAATATACTCTCTTCTCTTATGGTATCCCTGAATAACATATTGTACCTTAAAAAAAAAATAAGAAAGAAAGAAATCCAAAGCTATAAAAACATTTAAAAAAGTTAATGCTCCTGATTTGTCGTTTAATGTTGTTAGGGAAGACCTATATGGTTCTGAATCTGAATCCTACATTTAGCTTGCTTGATTTTTCTAAAGAAACCTAAAATACCTCTAAAAAGAGGAGTGGATTCTGGCACACAGAAAATCTCGTACAGAAATCTCTTCACTCACTTCTAAGTAAAACTTAGTATTTCACAATATACTGAAGCATTGTTTAAGTACGCAAGATAAAAAGTGAAGAAAAGAAATGCGCAACCTTGCCTTGCTGAAGTTTAAGCAGGAAGCTGTGATAGGCAAAACGTAATTACCTGATGTGACAGTTGGCTAAGTGTCAAAATCAAATTCAGGTTATAAAAAAATATAAATAATTTCACAATGGATCTTGGGTGTTTTCTAAAGACTGCACCTCCAACAAAATCTTAACACTAAACTCTCTCAGTGGTTTCATGCTGACTCAGGGAGCCACCTACTCAATTGTGAGTATCGATTTCTGAGGCATTCTAGGTTTTGAAAGGCTTCCATCCTGGCACAGACAAAATCCAACAATGCTAAACTTGGAAGACTTAAGGCAAAATTCTCCTTGCATCATGTATGTTTTCTTATTGATTTGAATGGGATTACTTAGCAGAATAGTGTGAACAGTGTTTGACCCATAACAGAAACAATGCATGTGTTGCCAGGCTGAAAGAGCAGCTGGTTCACAACTGGTTACTTTGACTAGCTACAGTATGGTTCCATACATGATTCCTTATGTAAATCCCTTTGCCTCCCAGAAAGAAAACTAATGCTTCAAAAGTCTTTTTTCCCTACCAAACATAAAAAGAATAGGAAGAATATTTTTCTTGGATATGGCAATATTAGAATACCCTGGCTGGCAAATGATTGTCTAAAATTTTTGAAAAACCCTTGATACAATTATTGCTGAGAGCTATCTTGTACCCCCTAAAGTTAAATTATTCTATTTATAAATTGAGACTTTTTTCATTTTGTAAAAAAACTATGATTATTTTGAAGGCTTTGTGTGGGATCTGAAATGTTATTTTGGGAAAAGGAAAACAAACGATAAGTTTGCTTAAGGAACTTTGTTTAAAAAAGGATACTTGCAGATTTTAAAAACAAATTGTTTTAAAAACAAAAGTAATTCTAACAGAAAACCACAACAAAAACAATTCCAAAGATAGATTCTGATATAATTATGCAAAGAGATTTTGAAGAACTTTTTCTAAAAGATAAAATTATTTTTGTTGTTTGTACAAAGGTAAAAATCATATGGAAATATAAATAGGGACTCTGTAATGGGCAGATTCCTAGATGTTGACCCATAAGCTGTATATTGAAAATTATACTTAAATAATGGAGAAGCTTTCAAAATATTATATTTTTTGTTTAAACACTAAGCTAGCCAGAACACAACCTTTTCAGTACATGCAACCTTAATTAGCTATTATTGTATAAACATCCAAGTAGACAGCTGATTCTGTTCATTTGGATGAGAAGAAAAATCACTGAATCCTCTCTCAAGCACTCAAAATCTACAATGATGATTATGGTATGAGAATTTTGATTCTTCTGACTAGAAAAACAATATGCAAACTACACATTTGTATTTAATAGCTAAATTGTACGCTGCATTTGCAGTGTTGTATGATACAATAACATTTTATCCTAAACTGTAGAATGTCACAATAAGAAATCCCACCCCAAGATCTGATCCTAAACGTGCTTGTTTACCTAACAGATTCATTATCTTCAGCACACTACTTAGGTGCTCAACTCTTACCATGAAGTTATCCATTGTATAGTTCATGTCAAGTATGCCCTACTTGAACTACCTGGCAGAAGAAAAATGATGTCTATGGAAATACTACAGTGTGTTACTGTAAACAGTACAACACATAAGGTAAAGGAAAATTGAATTCTCTTCAGTAACTTACCTTGTTTGTTAGTAGCTGGCATACTTGGGGTACATAGTCGATAAGACAACCTCCACCAGGAAAGGCTGGGATGTGAAGGGCAGACGATCCTCCAAGCGCACTAGAAAGAGAAGATAATTTAAAAGTACATCGCACGTACAGTCCCTGGGATTTGAAAGTTATTTCTACACTGGCCTCTTGCCCTAAACTTACAGATAGAGGGCTATAATGATGAAATGCATTTTATGCTGTGGTGATATAAAAGGCATTGAGTGATACCATCTATAAAAACAGATTATACCACTATCCATTGTAGTTCAACACTTTTAATCAAGAGTATCACTAACACAAAGCACTCTATCAGGAAATAGTTTTTGTCATTGTAAACAGTTACATTTCTTAGCCCTCTTCGCTCAGATGCACAGCATTGCAGTTAAGATACCTTGCTACAGCTGGATGAGAGGATTTTCAGTCTTGAATTACTTGAAAAGCCACCTTCAGTCAAACCAGCTAAGTGCAATAATTTGGACTGAGGAGTAATAGATGGCCAGATGCAATGTCAGCCCTGCCATTTATTCCAGTTTTCAGCCCCCCTCCAATACAAGACAGATGTTAACCTACTAGACCAAGTCCAGCAGTGGGCCAGAAAGATTATTAGTTATGTGATGTATGAGGGGAGGCTGAAAGAAATGGGTTTGCTCAGTCTTATGAGAAGGTTGAGGGAGGAGGAATATTGTAAAGTGGAGTTGAAGGCATATCGATGCCTTCAAGTGTTTAACTGAAAAATAAAGAGAAGATGGAGAAAATCTTCTCAGAAGTGCACCGTGATAGCAGGAAAGGCAACAGAGACATTTTGTAATACAGGAAGTTCTGGTTAGCTATTAGGAAATAACCAAATAGTGGAAGAGGGGCCCAGAGGGCCTTAGGAATCTCCATCTTCAGTGTGCTCAAAGCTCAGCTGAACAACTGCCATGAGCAACCTAATCTAAGCTGGTCCTGCTCTGAGGAAGGGGTTGGCCCAAATAACCTCCATAAGTTCCCTCCAACTCAAGTGTTTTGTGGTTATATTATGTGATTCTGTGATTTTGTTCATCCCCCAAAAGAAGTAATGTGAATAAAGATATTAATTCTGTCCATGCACAACATACAAACTGGAAATCTGAATGACAGGGATCCACAGCAGTAAGATTATTTCAAAGATGCATTTACACTGTTCAATTAATTACCTGTATCATAGGATGGAAAACTGAAGCATGCCTGCTATTGCCAAGGATATAAGCTTCCTTCAGTGTGGAAAGATCTAGCATTTTTTATTTAAATCAGGCTGTATAAGGCAACAGCCAGCTAAAGTCCATGATACTTTCTTTTAGCAGTACTCACCTAAATCTTTCTCATAGTCTTTTACCAATCAAAAGGGATATGAATTTCCATTACATGCTGTGGCTTACATCATGCACTAAACATCCAGAACCTTGTAGGGTACAATTAAAAAGCTTCAAAAGCTAAATTACTTTGTGGCCTCCTGTTTACATGCCGCTTCCATGAAAGATTAAACTGGCTGGAAACAAGGATCTTCTCTGCGAAACAAGGCTCTTGTTCTCCAGTGGGACCTGCCCTTGTGTTTTCCTCAGTACTTGATAACGTATCACTTTGGTAGGTATAAAGGTCTGCAATCATACATCCCTTTGAAGGAACAGAGCCTAAATAAATAAAACTTGTAATGAGGTATATGGAAATCTGCTACTCAGGCAAAACAGTCTGGGTTCAGCAGACTGTTCACCACATGGAACAGTTCTGCAGGTCTGGATTTTGCATATGCAATGATGAAAGAAAAAAGCCTCGAGTACACCACAGCTACATAAAAAAAAAAAACAAACACTTTTCTAGCAGAAGTCAGACTTGAACGGGATTTTTTTATTTTTAAATTCAGTTTCCTTGCTGCTATCCCCTTGCAAAAAATACTCACGTGGGAAGGTAATTTTGCTGCTTGTAGATGTCAAAAACAGCAAAGCATGACTATTAGATTATTAATAAATTAGAACACTTCTGAAACAGTTGTTTGCTCTTAAGAAACTGAAAGCATACTGGGTCCACTAGTCTTTTAGGTTGGAGAATGAAAGACTTGTCCCTCCTGATATATTACCAATGGGCTGTGAACCTTACTTTAAGATGCTGGCTTTGAGTTTGTTATGTACGTATGTCCATAAAAGACTCCAATCTCACACACAGAGCAAATGGTACTGTCCATTTTGCATCCTGCCCTGCCTCATTTGCAGCCATGTCCAAGTTCCCCCTATGAACCGAGATTCCATTGGAGACGCTCAGATGACTACAGAAGAAATTACAGGCTCCTCTCGATTACAATAGCAGGCATGAAATTAGGAGTAATCTCTACCAGATTTCACATGCAAATAAACTCCCAATCCTATATCACTAGCTTTCAATACATCTTCCAGACTGAATTATTATGATTTGTGACTACAGGTTTCCCATTTTACCTGTACCCATATTCTGAAAGTAGTCAATTTATAAAAACATGTTGACATAAACAGGGATTCAACCCTTCTTAAATGAAAAACAGACTGCTACTAGGTGTGGCTTCTGAGAAAGAAGTCCCTACACAGAAAGAAGGCTGGAATTTCTAGTATAATTATCCTCTGAAAACAGAATAAAGCTGTACAAAATGTAATTTACGTTCTGTAGAAATAATTATGGGTAGGGAAAATTAAGAGTGGACAGGCATCTTTGTTCCCTCTATTGGGTCAGAGAATTTGCTTATTATATACTTTAATAAAATACTGCATTTGCACAGGACCTTGCCTCTGACAATCTCAAAACTTTCTATAAACATTTAATAATTAAGGTTCAACTGCCTTATGAAACTGATGTTTATCTTGTATTTTTGAACACGTAAGGAAGCTACTGCTCGGCATTGGATTTGACTGTTCTGTGTCTGCCATGTCAAAGGGACACACCTTCAGTACCTCACAAGTGTGAGGCACAGCAAGAGGCTATCCTTCCTGTGACCCTATAATAAACTTGCATCTGAAGAAAGAAGTGATTTAATGTCAAATAAGCAGCAGCTGTAAAATGTGCAAGGAAATATATAAAATGGAGAAAAACGGGCAAGGGAATTTCATTGTAGCTCAGTATCTAATGTCCCTCAAAGCCCAGTCAAAAGAAAGGATGTAACAAAAAATGCTGTCAGAAGCCTTTTAGATGAAAAAGGAATTGTTTGCCAAAATATTCCACCAGTGCAAGCTAAAGATTCCTGCACTTCAGACCTACTTTTCACATAGTGGAGCCTCTTAGAGGATAAATCTTACGTAGTTTGTGATTAAGCTTTCCTTGTTGGTATCACTGTTACGCACTTCCCACAAATAAAACATTTTTATATTCAGGAATAAAAACAATTACAATATCAGTATCAGGTTTCGTAACATTCATTTTATCAAAAGGAACAAAAAAACCATTGAGGGTTATGACGAACAAATTATTTTGTTTTTAAACACAAATTAATTAATATTGCTCCTATACAGCTGCCAGAGGAAGTCTAGTTTCAGAACAACCAATCAGAATTGTGTTTGATTTTTACACCATTTTTTTTGCAGTAACCTGCTACTTTTTAAAGGCTAGAATTCTAACAGATTCTGATTGTGACTTTTTATTATCATTACAAAACAACTGTCTTAGTGGATGCTATTTCATTAGGACTGCTACCGGATGAAGATAAACACATGGTAGATCTACCTATCTATGAGATAAGGATGTATGAACATGTTGGAAGGCAGAGACAAAGATCTGTTGGCCTTGTCTTTTTATTCACTTGCTGTTACACTAAACCTACTGAGCTCTGCAAACCAACTTCGTGCATCTGATTTTAAGACAGACCAGAGACTCCGTTGCAGCAAGTTCCTGCTTTCTTGCGTTTCCACAGTATCAGAGGCAATGTGATGCTGATCCACTTTTGGTGAATTAAGCTGGATTTTGTGATGGATTCCATACTGAATTCAACAAGAGCAGCAATCAGCCTACATTAATAGCAGTTTTGTTCTGTGACATACTGAAATGCAAGTACAGATAGCGTAGCTGGAGTATGTTTACATTTCTGCTGTTGACTCGTGCATTCCAAGTGACTTGCTCTGTCTGTCTCTCAATGGATCTATTTATTCAAGGCTGCATTTAAAATGCAAAATTCTTTCCCATTTCTTGATAGCTTATAATTACATTAAACTGTCTTTCTCAAGAAATGATCCTTGAAAAAAGATAAAAAGACACAGCATTATTTCACAGGTTTACAGAAGTGACTGTTCTTGTTCCTGAGTATTTAGCTGTAAAAAAACAATTAGTTCCCCTTCCTTAAAAAGCTCACTTTACTGGGGAAGACAAAGGGTGCTTCTAAGTCCCAAGCTCAGAAAAGTGAGTGGTTAGGCAAGGCAGAGATAAAGGCATGATGGAAGATGCTCCTACTTCCATCCCTAGCCTACCCCTTCCCTACAACTCTCCCCATGCTCTCTTGGGCCTGTCAAGCTTTCCTTTATCTCACCTCTTCCCTGCAAGCCATTTTGCTGCCCCTTTTCTCAGAGCAGAAAAATGCATGCAAATGTTTCTTTACATCACTGGGACATTTTGAGCTGAGTCTGAAAATTAGGATTTCAGACTACTCCCTACATCTCGCAGGGTCCTGCAAGAATACCAGTATGACAGTTTATAAAGTTACGTGCTAACACAGGTTATGGTACTGCAGATAAGCACCCATACACATTTTATACTCTCCATATATTTTGCCCTAATGGCTTTTATCTGTTACCATTCTCTATGTCCAAAAATTCCATAAGCTTTTCTTTGAAAGAAGTATCACAAACAAAAGAACATCTAAGGAAATTTTTCAGGCTCTGAAAAGGGGATACTTTGCACAATGGTATTTATTTTCACTCCAAGAGGGGAAAAGTAAAAACCATGCATTTCTGAAGGAGGTCCAGCATCGTAAGAAGAATCGTACTTATTCCTGTATACAGTGTGAACATATTATTGAAGAGATTTATTTCAGAACAAAGTGGTGCATAAAACTGATTGCACTCTATGTTTTTAATTCAATGTCTTCTTTCTACACATAAAATAAGAAAATGACAATTTCAATGGCTATGAACAATACAGTTGAAGATTTGCCTAGCTTTGAAAATATAAATACACAAAAAACTTGCCTCTGCATGGAAAGACTTTATACTTGTTTAAAATAACTAAGAGCTTTTCTCTCAGTGTGGCCAATGTTAAAACATGTCTTATCTACTTACTAGAGATGGAAGGCAGACTTTAGACTCTATAGACTGTAGCCCTTTCTTTTACCAGGATACACCCTTCTTAACTCTCTGTAAGTTTTCACCTGCCTTATTTTGAAACTGAGGCACATTTCAGACCTACACAAGCATTTAAGGGTTTATTACTCATGATGGGTATAAGCAAGAATAGCCTGAAGCAGGTGGAAAGAAATTCCCTTCTTTTTGCTCTTTTTTCCTGTTTTGAGACACTCATATTATGGCTTTGATCTCCTTCCCTGTTCTCCTTTCTCCTTTGTTGCTAAAGTAAATAGTTCACTTTTTTTTTTTTTTTTTTTTATTTTGCAGTTTCATCATTTTAGTACATTACACCATTTGGCACAGGAGACACCAGGAACCACATCAAATAAAAGCACGTGACCACAAAAGCCTTAAGAACCATGATCCCAGATTTGTTGTCAGTTTACCATTTTTCAGACTTGCTTGACCATCAAATCCTCTCTATCACATTAACAACGTGGTGCTTTGCAGGAGATGTGGAATACTGCTTCAATCAGCAATACAGAGCTTAACAATAAAATAACAGAACATTACTCCTATTACTGAGAAATCAGTCAGTCTAGGTTTGTGACAGTGCTTTCTCCCCTTTCTAGTAATACTCAATTTAAAGCAAACATAATTCACATATTGTTTGTCCGGTCAGATCTACTACAAGGTAAAGTGTATCCAAAAAAAAATCTCATTCTAGTTTTACCGGCACAATTTGCAGACCTAAGATGCTTCTATTTTTACAGGGATACAGGAACTATTTTTACTTATAATTATTTCTACTTCAACTTAGGTAAAACAATAATGTATGTTTCCAGCTAACTGATACAATCTGATGCACTGATGTTATTGACAGTAAAGAAAAAACACAATCAAAAATAGACAAATAGAGGCAAAACTATACCAAATTTACTTATTTGGAGGAAGAATCCTGGTCAAACACAGGCTAAAAGTCTGGCCATTAGAGACAAAAGAATAATACCGTCTTTCTTTCCTTGACCTACTAAAGGTTCAGACTAAACACTTCTGAGCTCCTCCTGACTGGTGACTGGAAAAAAATATGAAATAATCACTGTAAAAAGTGAATAGTAAAAACAAAACGTATTTTAGCTTCACAGACTGTGCAGAAAACTGCAAGTCAGGCTTTCTGAACTCTATTTGCACCTCTTCTGCTGACTTTGTATGTTCTAGCAAGTTATTGCAACCACTCTGCTTGCCCACCTATAATGGTCAGATGCTTACGCTGAAGTACACTGGAGTGTCAATCTTCATCAAATAGTATAAAACTGTTGGATGAAGTCATCCGTAAGTGCTAATAAATACTGCTTTGTTGGTTATTCCAACTTTGCTGTTCTACTGTAGGTAAAGTTGTCAAAAAAACAGTTTTCTCTAATGCATGTTTTAGACAAAGTGGCTATACCAACAAAAGATTTATGTTAACCGTACGGAGATTGGGTTCTAGTAAATGTTAATTTATTAGATTTACACACAAACCATATCTCAGGTGATGCAGAACTGAAAGACTTAAGGGGATATGAGCTCTGTCCCCAGGATTTTACTCCTTTTGAGGAAAAAAAAAAAAAACACAAAGCATGAGATGAACAGATAGTTAGCCCTATAATTAAATTAGAATATGTTTCTTCTCTTCCCTCATCCAGACTCAGAGCTGGGAGGGGAAAGAACAGTATAAAGCTTTGCAGCAGAAAGCTTTACTTACTGTTACTTGATAGTACAAAAGCCTAAAAATGCCAGTATTTCCTCTGCATCAGCTAAACCAGGACTGAAGTGATTTCCTTTACTTAACGGGTCTGTATACGGAGAAATCAACCCAAAGATTCTGCATAAACAGGACCAAAGGCTTCCACCGATCTGTTAAACAACGGCGGGCCTGGGCTGCCAGTGACAGAGCTGTCCACAGCCCTCGGCCCTCACCTTCTCTGAAGAAGCAAAACCATGCAAGGATAACGTTTATCGCCCAGCTGATCAGACCCCTCATGTCACACAGCTGTAGTTGTGTACACACACTGTATACAGAGGCTACAACAGTCATAATCCCATTTTCTTCGCTGTGTAACAGGACCCACTTTTATACATCAGTCCCAAGCCTACAACAGAAGCCCTGGACAGGCAGACAGTCCAGCAGAACTGACAGCCCTCTGGGAACTGCATGATCGCTCAAAACACAAACTTCAGGAGAAGTCCAAGTGAATGCAACAGAAATGATCAGAAAGGCTTCCATGTGTGCAGTGGTTTAAAATAAGGTTAACTTAACCGCTGTTAACAATATCAATCTATAAGGCAATGTCCAGTACAAAGATTTTGGTCACTATTCATTCTGACTATAAATACAAAGGGACAAGTATAAAAGCAATATATTTAAAACTGATTAAAAATATTAAAAAATCCCTCATGCTTAATATGAGGAACTATTTTCCAGAATACAGAATGAACAGGTACAAAAAGAGAACATGAAATGTTCCAGAGGCTATAAAAAGAGCGTACTTATCTCTTACAGGGCTCAAAAATGCCAACAAATGTTGCTTTTGTGTTGAAACTTACTACACTTACGCCCCTCTCAGTTTTTCCACAAAAAAAATAGCAAGGTATATTACAAATTTAACATGCTTAGTCATTCAGAGCAGTTTGTTTTTGGAAAGGTTACAAATAAGGAGATATTCAAAACAAATAACGTAAGAACTAAATTTAAAGGCACTCTATGATCTCAAGCAGTGTTTTTTGTTGTGTTTTCAGAAAATATTAGTTACTAATATTAATTCTCCATCAGCATAGTATTATTCAAGGAAAACCATTATAAGAACACCTGAGAAAGTTGCTAGATGCCTCGCGGTTTAAACAGGAAGGCCTGGTTCCTGTCCCAAGGAACTTGCACAGCCTGGCATTTCACACCACACAACGCAATAAGGAACTAAGCAGCAGGGACTGAACGACAGGGAAGGAACAGCATGGGTTGCAGTACAGAGACTTAAATATTTACAATGGGGAAATATGTATTTCCAGAGCATTTTGCTTATTTCTTAAAGGAATCTTGGCAGCAAATTAAGAGAAGTTTTAGTGAGAAGTGAAGAAAAATTAAAAGAGTTTCATCACAAAGAATAAAATGCAAAGAGGAAATAACAACCAAGAAAAAAACAAAACAGAAAAAGTTGTAGGAAAAAGGCAGACAAATGAAGCAGCAGCAAACATCACTGACCGAACAAAAAGATACAGATACGATAAGAAACATGGGCAGATAAGAAAATAGAGAGAACACTATGCAGTCCTATGAAAAAAAAATGTTAACAGAGCAGAAAGTTAAGATTAAATAAATGATTCAAGACACCAGGAGAAAGATTCTCTAACCTAACCTACTGCAATTGTGTTCTGTACAGATCTCAGGAAGAAGAGCAAGTGTGAAAGAGACTGGAGACTTGTCACGCTAAAGCAGAACAAGATTTTGGCTGAAAGAAAAGGTGGATTTTAGCCCAGTTACAATATTTCATCCTGCACCGATTTGAAATGCCAACACAAAAACAGAAGTTGTTTAAAATGCCACACGATCCTCATTTCTCCTTAACATAGATTGTGAAGAGGGAAAAGTCAAGTCTGTAATCTGAACATTTACTTTTCAATTCCCTGCTCTTTAGAGTTATACTTTTAAAGGCATTACCTGTTTTGCAGACATATATAGACCACCTTAACCGTGAATATACTGAGGGTCTTCTAAGTAGCAAGAAGAAAAAAAACACAGGGCATTGACTCTTTGCTTTAAGGGAAAAATGGTTTTAACTCCTATCTCAAAGGAACTAGAAATGGCTTACATGTAGCATGAAGATAGGAGCTGGAATTGTAAACTTTTGCATAAACAAGAAAAAAAAGATCAGAGCACTGGTATGCTGTGAGCAGTATTCTCTTCGAACAGTAGGACTCAATAAATTAATGAAAGGATTGAGGATTTATTTATGGTGAGGATCACTGGAAATTCCTTTGCACTGAAACATGGGTGGTATGTTACACAATGCTTGTCATTGTTTAAGATACTGATCTGCTGTTTTATAATCCACTCTGCTTTAGTGATGGAGATCTCCCAAACAATCCCATTGAACAGAATATTTATCACAAATGTGTGTGCATCTTCTATCTATCCATAAAATAGATGATATAAATGAATAACTGATCTACGATGGGTATCAGTTATTTTTACAAACATGTGCCCTATATACCTGCCATTTATCAATCTTTGGGCCTGCACTCAGTAACACTGAGCACATGAACTATGTATTACTATATTATGATCGTTCATATGGCAGGTGTTTTTCTAGCACTTATACTAAGCCCATCTAACCAGCAGTATCTTTATCGTGAAGCAGAAAAATGAGTCTCAAAAAAGTGTGCTACTCCATTGCCTTTCCTACCAGCTTTACTCACCTTTTTCTGAAGAACAACATTCATTTCCTATAATTTGTAGCCTTTTTATGTTTTATGACTGCATTCGCTTATATTGTTCCTTATTTTATGTTCCCTAATCTATTAGTCAAATTACAGTAATTATCTCTTATTGTTAATCTTTCCCAGATATTGCTTAATGCCTAATGCTTTCAGGGACACAGTCATTTTGTAAGCATGCTATTTTTCTGCCTCTCTACTAAAACAGTAGTGTGTGTAGTCTTAAACATATTAACAAAGCTTGTGGATCTCTTCTATCTGGAGAAACGTTTAGTGTAAGCAACATAATGCCCCCTGCATCATCAGCATCAGATTTGATTAACTTTGATGAAGAACAAGAAATGCAGAGTACCGAAAGGATAGGAAATCTTGCAGAAAATTCTCAGAAATGAAATGAGAGCAACATGCTGGAAAACTTCTGGATATGAAGTTGAGCATTTGGGTCATCTATAAGAATGCCTGAGGGAGGCAGAAAGTTAGAGGGGAAAAAATGTTTTTCTTTCATACATCTGGCTTCTGACGCTGATTTCCATGTGTACACAGCATGATTAAGGGGCATTCTTGCTCAGATCTTGAAATTGGCTTTATCTTATGTTCACAAATGATGTGGAATGCTACAAGTCTGGTCTGGTGCTCCAGCTACATTCTCCAAGAGGCCTAGTGAACTCAGGTTTTATGTAAGCCAAATATGTTCACATGTGGATGCAAGGCAAGAGGACATAAGTTTTTCATGTAAACACAGCCACTGTGGTTTGACAAACTAATAAGAACCATGTTAAACCCTTATTCATTTAACAAGATGATATGAATCTGCTTGGATGGTTTTTACAACCCCTTTCAGAATCTTTACCACAGGCATTTGTGTAAGTGTGTTTTGTTCCTATGAACATAAATAATTCAATATTCTTCTTAACATACTCTCTTCCAAACAGAGGGAAGCAGGACTATGCATCGCATAACACAAAGGCAGCCTTTGGTAGATGGGAAGACTGGGAATAATGCTCAGAAGAAAATGTTTGCAGTTTTAAACCCTCTTTTACATCAGATGTAACAAGGGCTCCTTCTGCAATAAGACATACGTGGATCTACTTTAAAAACAAAAACCAAAAACATAGATCTTCACGGTGTTAAAATCGAACAGGGACCCTATTTACATACAAGAAACTGGAAACTATCATTTGCTACTTAGAGCTGCACTTCGCTGGTCAAAAGGTGAATATCAAGGTTTTTGTTTTCACTGATGCCTCTCTTCTGTTTACAGAGCAGCTTCATTAATGTACATATTGCAAGACAAAGACTGGAAAGAAAATCCTTTTCACAAAGATCCCCTTGTTACTAGAATAGATTATGAATGCATATAGTGCACATGCATGCATAAAATCAGGCCTGAGGCAAATGTATACACTTGCATCCCGTAAACTTCCTTTAATGCATACTCTCTTTCCTTAGAAACTGGAAATATTTATACAGTCACTGAAAGACAAAAATTCCAACTTTACATTAGTATACGTTAACATCTTTTAAGGGCTTGATTAATGTTACATAAACATTTAAGGGCTTGAGTGCTTTTCCAAGTTGAGTGCTTAGATAATGGGGTGGTCTAACCTGTGTCTTGAAGTAGATGTATTTACAAATATAGGATCCTTTGAAAAAATTAGCCTTTTTAGTTGAAGAATGACATTTTCAGAAAGCTTCTCAGCTTTTAAATTGTTTCCATTCTGTCTTTTAATAGGAGTGAAGATCTTAGTATTCTATATCTAGAATAGCTTCCTAAATTAAATCTTTTTCTGGGGAAAATATATTAAGGCTCCGGAATCCTACAGATACTGAAAAAAATAGTTCAAATCAAAGATATTGTTATATTTCTTCAACCACTGGTCAGAGAAGTTTTCAATAAAAATAACAAAGGAATAGATTAAAATATGAAATAGCACAAACCCTGTTCTCCTTCTCCCTCATCCTGAAAAAAACTGGAACACAATTTCTCTGTTTTCTTTCCTAACTAGTTCTTCCCTCTCTCCTTCCCTTCAGAATTCAAAAGCACCAAGTAATTTTCATATCTGTACTAAACACATCAATGATGCCATTGTAAAACCAAAACCGCTGTAATACTCTCTAAAATAACTAAAGAAGGTAAAGTAAGTAACTGAATGAGGCACATTCTATGAACTAAAATAAAAACTCACAATAGATGAGAACTACTTCAAAGACTCCTTTCTCTCAATGGTGGCTTATTTCCAAGTCAAAGATCTACCACTGGCTACTAGAGATTTATTTATCAAAATAAATTATATAACATATTCCATTATCCTCATGTTTTATTTACTCCAACTTTTTGACACCCAACAATGTAATGTTAATATTATTACACTGAGACTTCTAGATTATAGCCTGATAATCACTCACTCAATCTGATGGAGACTATGATGTCTTGCCAGTATTTGTATTTGCTGTCTTTTCTATAAACAAATTCTTCTATAAAGGAATATATATACATTTTAAAACTTCTATATTGTATGCAATGATCTCCTAAACATATTAGCTTTTAATTGACTAGAGTTAAGTGAACCTTAACAGAATTCTTCCTTCATTCAAATGACTTCAACAATTTAGCAACTTTTCCCCCATTATACGATATATGCAACTAAAAATTTTATTTATTAAATCATAAGTGGAGTGGCTGCGAACACTGTCCCCTAAGTGCCCAAGATTAGGAAGCTGTTATAATTATCTTGCATGGCTAAACAACAGAATGTTTATCTTACTACTTAATCTAGTTTTACCTATCAACATCTTACAGAAAGAGAATTTATGCCCAAAGTGAAAACAGTCTAAGTTTTGGCTGAGAATGCTTATATTCTAGCTGCATTTGGCTGTTTCTACCAGAAATAAATATTAGCATGCTGTTGGAATCTTCTGTGTTATCCATGCATATGTTTCTATATTCTGTATTTTTATTTCTGCAAAGTTCTTTGAAGTTTTATTTCTTTAAAGTCTTTAATGTAAGAAAGAAGCTATGCCACCAGTTTGATTTTGCTCACCACCTCCATCCCTGTCACTAAATGACACAACAACTGGCAACCTCAGCTTTCATGAAGAACTCTTTCAAAGTTGTATTAATACCATTTGATAAATCACCGTAGCTACAAAAACAGCTACGATAATATATTTAAAGTGTACCAATTAAAATTGATTCTTTCCTCTTCTATGTCTCTTCTTCACCCATGCATGCTTGAAGTTTATGGTCTTCCTTTAGTATCAAGTCACTAAATATACTGCACTGGAAATCATGAATTCTGTGTTTTAGTCCAATTCTGTCAATGGTTTTTGGAGTAAATTAAGATAAACGGCCTCAGCCATTCTTTCTCAGTCTCTGCTGACTAAGAAAATAACATAGAGTTCTTAGACTTATAGAGGCCATGCTGGAAAAAAAGAACACACAAACCCTTGACCTCTGCAAGGCACTTACAAAATGAAAAATACCTTGCAACTGCCAGTGCCCAATACTTTTAGTTCAACTCTGAAGGCTACATCTCTTTATGATATAACTCATAATTCCATGTTTGCCATTTCCTCGGGGTAAGTCAGTGCAAATCTGACATTCTTCTTCAAGCCAGAAAAGAGCTGGCTAAGGGTGACAGAAAAACATGGAGGAACAGAAGATTATTTAAAAATAAAAGCATGAGAGTAGTACGCATCTCTTTAAAATACATTTCACCCTACAGGTTGTAAAGCATTTTAACAATGTATAATACAATTTATGTATAGTGCAGAGACTGCTGGAAATCCATTCCTATACAATCCACGCTACAATGTTTGTCAGGGAATACTAATCTACACTAATAAAAGTAAAGCAGAACTCGCACCTACTTCAGAAGTTGAGCATGACCAGAATTTCGCAAGCACTTCCTCAGCATCTTTCAAGGTAAGGTTTACTACTGAGTCATTTCAGTTTATCCAGAATTCTTCCTCCTATCACACTGTCAACAAAATCCCTTAGATTCAAGTTGCCATGGCAGGTTACCTGTTTTCTCACTTTAAAAAATGTAGAGAAACCACTGCACACTGTGTACACCATTTATCTGTAATTACAGAGGCTTGTGATTTTGAACGTAGACAATTGTGCATTTTTTTTTTTTACTGTGAAGATTTGTCACTCACAAAAGTTATTTTTGAATTGACTAAAGAATGTCAAAAATGAAACATTCAGTACTATTTAAACCTATAAATAGTATTTTAGAATTCTAGTTTGTCTGCTAACTCTGGGGCAGGAATAGCTGATTTGGGGCTTCTACATGCTGAGGTTATTATTTTGTTGTGAAGACTGAAGTTCTCAGAAATCATAGGCTCTTTGCTTTTTCTTCTGTTTCCTGTCTTCAACATACAGGCCATCATTGGATGTTTTTAAGTGAATTATAATGAATGTGTTAGCTTATGAAGATTTTAGGTCTGCTGCAAAGTTGGAGTAAAAAGGAACATAACAAACTGACCCTACAAGAACAACAAAATACAGTTCCGAAATTAAATCTAAACCTTCCTGTATATAGCCTATGTTCATTTGTCTTCTTTTTCCAAATGTCTGTAGGCCTTGCCTTTAATAACTACTACTATAGTTAGTGTTTCTCTGGCTGCTGGTGGGTTTTCATTTTCCTTAAAAACTGCAGAGATTACACTTATACTGGAGCGTGATCTTAAAAATCTCCCTCTTTCACATTTTCCATCTTTCACTGAGCTCTGAGCGAAGATGCAGTTCCAGGCTACTATACATAACCAATTTCACTTTAAGAATCAGCCACAGGATTTATTAAAAACAACAACAACAACAACAAAAAAAAACCAGTTTTGTAATGCAAACAAGGGAAAGATGTATTTGACCACCTTTTACTCAGGCAGACTCTTATCCACCTAGACTTAAAATAAAAATTTGCTTAGAACCACAAGATTTGGAACCACTGTATGTAATATATTGTTTCCATGATGGGAAAAAAAAAAAAAAAAGCAGCTGTCCTCAGGAAGGACAGCAAATCCAAGAATTGCTCTTATTTTGTTCTTTTTCTTTAAACATAGCAGTTCAAACTTGGCAACTTGGCATGTGCGTATATTTGATAGCTTGCGCTACATACAGATATCAGTTATCATAACCTTGAAAACCTAAATCCTTATCTGAATGTCTATTTGAATTCAATGATAGGAAGAGATATCACCTTCACCAATATAATCATCTGCATCTGTATGAACCTCATACATGCGTTCATATACGAAGTACGTAACAGTAAGTCAAATATGTTTTTTCCAAAAAATTAAAAGAACCGGGAAATTCATAGCTTTAGCTCCCACGTCAGTATTAAATTGGTCCTCTTCTGCATGTGTGGTATAAGACAGTGTTATGAATATTAATGTCACAACAACATGTGGAAATAACCTACTAAAGACTGATGAATTACGGCCTTAAAATGCATGAGTTTTATGTGTCTAAATGACAGCTATTATATTCCAGGACTGTAGTCTCTGTATTTCGTTTATTCCTGAATACCTACCAGTCAATGTTTACCTATATAATAACACAAATAACAAACAGCATAAATAAAAAGGAAGTTCATGGACAGCACAGCTAACAAAGTTTGTTTTCCAATGGACTTCTACACTGCATAGGATTGATTTTTTAAACTGAGTTAACACACAGTATGAGTTCACTCCATATTAAACACCAGAAAAGCCACACAGGAAAGATGTTCTAAATGTCTTTGCCAAAGGAAAAGCTTCAAACGGTGTTCATGCCTTGTAAGACATTAGAGAATACATTCAGGACACAAACCCTGACTGAAGAGAGGTTTTTTCGGATGTTTAACAAGGCATGAATTCTGACTGTAGCACTTCCTGGGATTAGAATATTCATGATTTATTTCAACCATATTGATTCTCTGTTCATAAAATACAGTTATATGGGAGCTTCAGCCTTTCCTTTAGGTGGCAGTAACAGAATCTGCCTCTTTTAACTCGTTATATTTACAAACTTATAGGAATTTCTTATTTTCAAGACTTCTATTCTCCTAACACCTTCTTTTGAAATTAGCCAACAGGCTCAAGGGAAGTTTGTAGGGCAGAAATAACAGAAACCTGCATGGACAGACAGCATGGATCATACTAATTTCATAGGAAAGAAAACTAATTTTCTTAGGAAATCAGATTAAAAAACTACCACAGCTTCCCACCACATAAAGTATCTAAGGAGGAATTACAATTTCATTGAAGTCCTTGGCAGAGATTACCAATTGGATTGGAACCAAGTCCTCACCCTTGGTCTGGGGCAGAAAACTACACCCGTTCCAAAAAGAAAAGCCCTCAACATTAAGTAACCTGAAAACTTAAAAAACAAATAAAACCCAACAACTGGTTAAACTCACATTGCACAAGCAATTCAGATAAATGAACAGTTTTTCTTCAGATGCTTCCTGAATAAGAACAACCATAAGAAACTTCATCCCATTCGGTAAATTGTTTGTCAAAGCCACTGTTGCAAAAGCGTCTACAAATGCCTTCTTAACCACAGCCTCAGGACTGCTAATGTAATACTAATATTCTACTTTCTTTACCATGAAAGTACACAGGTGCATACTCAAAGAATCATTTCAAAAACAGTTCATTAAACCTGAGATGCCAGAGGAGAGTATAACTACACAGGCACAGAAAAAAAACATTGATACCTCTGATGAAGGGAAATTTCCACCAGTGAGACACATATGTTAGTCCTAAGGAAGCTTCAAAACCAGTACTTGTTTTAAGCAGTTATCACATATGGAAAACCTCAGAAAAATTTCTAAATAAAAGAAACAAAAGAAAAATATTTATAATGGAAAAGATGAGGCAATTTCCAAGTGCACTAAATTTCAAAGGTTCTTAGTTCTACCAGCTTCCAGCTTTACTGGAAAGCAGGAGTTGCTTAATACCACTGAAAATATCTGACAAACTCTTTTTAGTCTAAGTTTAGAGATATGACCTTGTTTTTCCAAAGATTCAAAGCAGGAATCTGTTAGTCTTCAGAGCACAGTTTGGGACACATTGTGTATTTATTAATCACTTCTTAGCCAGTACCCACACTGTAAAATTTAAAAGTGTCCATCAGCCAGCTCTGCCTTTCTTTTTTTTTTTTATTTTTTTTTTTGAGCTAGGAGCTTGTAGTAGAGAAAAAGCTCCAGGAATTTCAGGTAGTTTCACAGTAAGTTTATTAATCTTGCTCAGTGGTTGGGAAAAGAAGGCAAATGATTCAACACAGGGACAAGAACGGTCAACATACCAGAAGGTGGTATAGAACTTGCCTATGTTCATTGTGTACAGCAGAAAATATGGAAGCTTTAACACTGTTTCTTAAATTGGAATAGGTTTTTGTACTCTGCCCATCTCATCCACTTTCAACTTAAAAAAAAAAAAAAATATATATATATATAAAATGCATGTCTCACAGAAGGGTCCTGCTTTTCCAAAAAACAGCTCTCCTTATGTATTATCCAAACCCAATGCAATATAAAAACATCGTGCAACGAAAGAAAGATTGGCACATGTCCTTGCTGTTCTTGTTTCTTCCACCACATGACTCTTCAGAAAACTCTGAGCAGATTTTCTGTTCTTATACACTGTAGAGGAAAAAAAAAAAAAGGGATCTGCTCTTGGAAATTTCCGTCTAGCAAGATTTTCTAGTAAAAGCTACTCATTATTCAATTTGCTACCTATCGACTGTAAAACAATTGCTTGTTACACAAGGATAGTTATCTGTTACAGGACAAAAAACTCTCCAGCACAAAGCACAAAGGCTGCTGTTCACACTTATTTGGATCATTACAATAATTCTCTGGACTTTAAACTGTTTTCACTTTGACCAGTGCACAGAATACTCCTGATCATAGTTCTACAACTTAGGTTTTTTTGTGTGTGTGTTTTTTTTTTTTTATAAAACCTCATTTTAATTTCTCATAGGGAGGCTCGAAAGCCTGTTTGTTCCTTGACAGAGTCAATGCTGGTCATCTCCAGCACTGTGTTCTCTGTTGCACTGATGATGGGTACCACAAGGAAAAATTTGCTGGAAATCTGACATTAACAAACAGCATCCTGAGACCCACCTCTGTGTGGAATTTCCACTACTGTTTTCAAGCATAGCAGAGGTAAGGTTTTCCACACAGAGAAAAGCATGTTAAAGGAGGTGGCCGCAAACATGACAAATACATGATGAAAGAGTAAGCCAAAACAGGCCAATATAAGTCAATGCATGAAGAAAACAGAGGCTGGCAAATAACTTCTGTCGTTACTAAGGACAGAAGTCCCAAGACTCTGGTAAGACCTCTCTGTGCTCACGTAGCCTGTCCCATAAACCACAGCCCTGAAAACTGGAAAACCAGGAGCATTTCTCTAAAGTTCACTTCCATCAAAACAGCTCCTTTTGGACCCAGGTCTTGGTACTAATTTTACCTACTGGTGATACTGGAGTTCCAGGGGGGAAGATGGGTTACACAAATCAGAACAGGGATCATACTGTGTTCTTCTGAAGTCTGAGAAGGTGATTATCAAGGACTGGCTGCATGACCTGCTGCCATACATACCGCATCCTCCTAAGTTCTCCTGAAAAGGGTTTCACTCCTGTGAGGGCTTCCCTAAGTTTTAGGCAAATGAGTAATATCCCCATTTCAAAACCCTCCACCCAGTATATATGGACAGACACAGTATGCAAAAGCTGTATTAATTCTTTCTCAGTAAGGGGTATCCTGTCTCACAAATCTACTGCAGGTCTTTGAAAGATTTGCTATAAAGTCTGAGCGAATAATATGCTCGAATGTTGGAGTTAAGCCAGCTGGGGAGTTCAGTAGTAACTTCTGTTGTTCAAAATATTCATAAATGACCTGGTAAACAGGTGAGCTGTCAGGTGACAGCTCACTGGTGATATGTTATTTAGGGTAGTGAAGACAAGTTCCAACCATGAAGAGTAACAAAAGGACTTTGAAGCAGAATAACTGGATGATTGCAAGAAATATGAGATTTAACACAGAAGAATATGAAGTGATGCACAAAACAATCCTAACTGAAAATATAAAATGACGGACTCCAAGCTGAACATTCAGCTGATCTTGGGATTATGACTTACAATTCATTTAAAATGTCACCTCAGCACCGCATAAAAAGCCAAAACAAAAAAAAAGAAGTTGGGGAATTATGAGGAAAGAGAAAACAAAATGAAGAGCCTGATTATGGCCTTCATTAAGCTGTGTTTTGTCCACACCTACACTGTGCTATGAAGTAGTTTCAGTTTCCCCTCTACAAAAAAATACATAAAACAACCAGAAAAGTTTCAGAGAAGAGAAGAATTAACAAAGATATGGAATGGCTTTCAGGTAAGGAACAGCTTAGAGTAGGACTCCTCAGTCTGGAAAACAGAAAACAAAGACAGGAGCAGGACTGAGAACTATAAAGTTATAAGCAACAGGGAGAATGTAAGCGTTGACTAGTTGCTGTCTCTTGCAATACATGTAGTAGGGGTCAGCATTAAATTGTGCTAATAGGAGCTAGGTTCAAAACCAAAAGGAAGAAGAATACTGTGTTCAGTTTTGGGCCCCTCACTGCAGGAAGGACATCGAGGTGCTGGAGCGTGTCCAAAGAAGGGCAACGAAGCTGGTGAGGGGTCTGGAGAACAAGTCTTACGAGGAGCAGCTGAGGGAGCTGGGGTTGTTTAGCCTGGAGAAGAGGAGGCTCAGGGGTGACCTTATCGCTCTCTACAGCTACCTCAAAGGAAGTTGTAGTGAGGTGGGAATCAGTCTCTTCTCCCAAGCAACAAGTGATAGGACAAGAGGAAATGGCCTCTTGGACCAAGGGAGGTTTAGGTGGGATATTAGGAAAAATTTCTTCACTGAAAGGGTTGTGAAGCATTGGAACAGGCTGCCCATGGGAGTGGTTGATGTAGATGTGGTGCTTCAGTACATGGTTTAGTGGTAGACTTGGCAGTGCTAGGTTAGCAGTTGGACTTGATGATCTTAGAGGTTTTTTCCAACCTAAACGATTCTAAGATGCTAAGGATCTTCACATAAGATGTAGTGGGGCTGTGGAATTCCCTGTTGCAATATGTTCAAAGCGTACAGAGGACAAGTCCATAGATGAGAAATTCATTCAGGATTACTGAATACATATCAAGCGAAGTCCCCAAGCCATAAATGGCTGAGGGCTGGAAAACTGTTAGGGCAATATATCATATGTAATAGCCCCATTTCTACAAAGCTCACTATCATCTTCACTTGCAACTCACTGGGTTGAGAATTCTGCACTTGCATGTGATTTTGTATTTGGGTACCATATTAATACTCAGATGCTACAACAAGGTAACTTACACTGATAAATTTTAATCACAAACATATCTCTATATAAACATAAAAAAATTAAAAGGATTGTCACAGTATGATTCTAATATGATTAAAATAGATACTAATTATTTAAATGAGGCCTCCTTAAAAATGCAATGGAAATGTAACCTGAACCAATGGGATAAAAAAAGGCAGATCTTTAGAAGAGTTCTCTTCTGAGAAAATTGTAAAGTAAGTAATTTTGTGATCAACAAACTGAAAAGCATTATATCTTCAAACATCTTATTGCCTAGAGTGGATGCCTTAGATTTGATAAAAAGAATGAAATACCGAAATAAAGCTCCTCCTTTGAATACCTCAATAGCTGTGAAACAATGACCTGACTTGTCTGACATGAACTCAGGCTGGGTGGAACACCTGAAAAAGCACCCAATCTGAAGGTGTAGGACCCTGCCCTCTTCTGCAAGTACAAGTGATATGCCAGGGATCACGATGATGTTTTAAAAAATGCACAGCTCTGCAAAATGTACTGTGCTAGCTTCCCCACCCCAGCTTAAAATACAATCCCTCTAACAATATCAACAGTTGCCTAACATTGCATTTTGCATACCATCATGATTTGGGTGGCATGTGCATGTTTGAAAGAGAATTTGAAACACTAACACTAACATGATGAGGGAGAGAGACGTTTAAGGAGAGTGAAGGAAGTAAATTGAGAATCAAGGTTACAAAACGGCTCTATTCATTCCTTTGTGGGGATGAAACAGTACAAACAAAACAACCAAACCCAAAACACTATTTACTTTGGGAAACAGTATGTCAAGCTTCTCAAAGTAGGTGGAGTCAAATAAGGACACACTTGGCCCAAAGACTCCAACAGCCAGATCCCGTGCAACCCTACGGACTGTTTGAAGCTGCTCCCCAGCCTGGCACTGCCACTTGCTCACTACGTAACGGTATCACTCTGCGCAGGTACAGCTGGCTCTAAGAGCAGGAGACGGGAGGGCAAACCGATTGTACCCCCGAAACATGGCAGTGATTTAGGGATACATTCGTACAGGAGTGAATGCCAACTTACAGGCAATGTCAGAGTTATGATGAGAAGACCAATTACAAACGTCGCTGCTAAAGCCTCTCTCATGAATGCATTTTGTAATTACTCGATGCTGCTGCTTGATTCTATTTACATGCTGTTTGGTTTCAAACCACCGCGGTATGTAGCGGAGATGTGGGTGATCAGAGATACAGCTAGCTCTGCTTAACATTTTTGGGAGGTGTGGGGAGAGGGAGGGAGACAAATACAAACATTTTACTTGAGGCAACATTCTTCTCTTTTGTTTTTAATTTGGGAGAGTTATAACGCAAACCTGAGTTGCTACTCAAGGTATTTTTATTAAATGGGACCTTGTAGTAAAAATATTAGAGAGTACAACTAGGAAGACTTATTTATTTGAAGCTTTCTAAATTAGCACCCTTCGATATTGAAATCCATAGTCTATCGGACAATTTTCCATAAGGTGAGCAATAGCAATAACATGGCCAGTATGAGCTATTCAAACTCAGGATAAAAACCCAGGGAATCCTCTCTAAGCATGGGAGATAAATTCAGTAGTTATGGTCAAAGTCACGCCTTGGCTATTTCACTGGGTGTTCAAACAAGACTTGTCAGAATTACAGCATGGAAGAGACTATCAGACAGAAGATCTGTATACTAGAAATTAAAGACTACCAACTCACTTCCCATTTGCCAGTTTCTTTGCTACATTAAAATCAGATAAAAAACAATCATCTGTCAGTTTCCCAGCCTTCCCTATCTTACTAACCTGCTGCCATCCCTGAATACCGTAAAAAGTTGGGGAACTGATGTTGTCTTGTAAGAGACAGAAAAAGCTGCAACAGTAAGTTACCAGAAATTTCCTACTTTGGAAGAATGTAAGTTGCATATTTAAGCACAAAAAAGCTCATAAAAAAATAGCAAAGAAAAAAAAAGCATTTTAAGTTTACAATAGAGACAGCACATAGAATCATAGAATATCC
>VXAA01003573.1:0-26732 GCA_013399115.1 Anseranas semipalmata
CTATGATTCTATGATCCTATGAATATGTGAAAATAATATTTATTTTATTTTTATTTATACACTTTATTTAAAAAAAAGGCAAAATGTATATCAGTACAGCCACTTGGCCTTCTGACTTGTATTCTGGATAAGGGCCATATGTTAAGTTTTATTGGTATTCTTATTATTTTAAAAAGTTATAATAATTGTACTATAACTTAGGTATGGAATAGACGGGATTTAATTACGGGTAAGTGGCATACGGCGTAAAAGCAAATGCTGTTTAGTAAGTGGAATTTAATTACACTGTGTGGTGCCTGGACCACATGTAGAATATTCAGTTTTCTTCTGTTATTTTAAATATATATGTACACACATGCACACATACATAAACGTAGAAGATAATTTAATTGTAATGTCCTGGTAAAGTCTATTTATACACCTCAGTCTATGCTCTGATTTTTTTCTGTTTATGCTGTTTTTAATTTTTTTTTAAAGGCATTAAAATGACATAGTTCAGGGATGCTAGTGATAGTTGCTGTTCTTACACAAGTGATCCTTACTTAAAAAAAAAAAAAAACAATTGCAGTTTTATTTTAGGACATTACACATCTTTCTATGCAACCTTAAAGGAGAAATAAATGCTATGTATGTAGAGTTTATCTAGGGAGAAGGCTGATGTAGGTGTGAACTTGGGAATGCACTTTTCGATATACTTTGACAGTGCTTCAGCAGTAGATCAGTAAAGACTTAGATCCTCAACTCATCACTCTTAGTGATGAAGTATAAGTTGCATCCCTTCTTTGTTTCAGGCACAAAAAGACTTGAGTTGCGTGCATCTATAAAGTCTTGCCTTTGCACTGCAAGCCTCAGTGTTTTCTGTCCTTTGCTTTAGCAGTCCCTTTTTCAGTTCTTCACAAGAATACAAAACTTAAATTCATCCAAAGGACTGTGTACTAGCTGAGTAGCTTGAAAGTGTCTGTCCTTGAATGATGGAGATCAAACTTATTAATAACAAAGCTAAATTTTGAAAAGATCAAAAAAAGGCACTGACAGAATGCTCAGAGAAGATGAACTTCCTACACTTGCTGTCAGGAACAAGCGAACCAACAATGAAACTATTTCAATAAAACTTATGCCAATTGCAGCTAAGATAGTAAGGAAGCGTGTGTTTTTGTGTGGTGGGAGGAAAAGAAAGAGGGGTGTGACTGCTGTTGGTCTTAGGGTGGGTTGGTTTAAGTTTGTTTTAAGTAAATGATCAAATGTCCCTTTATTTTGACACGTTTTCCTGTGAAATCTATTTTTCTGTGGTTTCTAGATACGGTCGCTAGCCCAGTGAGTCAAGGTTCTGTTACAGAACTAATAAACTGATTTTATTCCATGTGATCCACGGAAATGCAGCTGTGGAATGGCTAACTGAAAAAGTCAAGTACGGCTGTGAGGCTGTCACAGAAGCTGATAGAAAATGTTCTGCCAGAAGACTGCACATGTCCTTGATGTGTTATTCGAGTTTGGGGGATAAGTAATTATCACCTCCCTATATCCAGGTTCTATGTGAACAAATGCACAAAACCAAATTGAGTTAGCTTCACATAACATTAATGGGGTGGGGTTTTTTAACCTGAAGATTCTGCTGCAACCTACCACAATAACTATGTATGCTTAACTTGACAAACCCAGGTAGCGCCCGTAGTTTGTTTCATAAACAGAAAGCTAGGGGCTGTACTTTTGGTTGTGATTAATTCGCTAGCAGGATCCTAAAAGATGGTGTGATGTGCCCAGGAAACTGTCCATAAATGTGAACAATGTCAGGGCTTCTCAGATAAGAAGGGCTGGCAGTCGGGTGGTCCAGGAGCGGCAGAAACAACCTTACTTGGCTGAGCTTCCAGCGGGGCCCAGGAGGCTGCCACAGGCCTAAATCACCTGGGGGCTAGTAGGAAGGAATTCATTCACTCCGAAGAAAAAAGAAAGAATTTATGACTGACTATCCAATTTGGGGGATCGCTGCTGCTTACTGAGAGAAGCCTAAATCTCACAGGGATGAGTAGTAGATGACTGAGAGTTCACTTTTGTTTTACAAATATTTTCAGTGCTGACAATAAGTAGCTGCAGAGAAGGCTAGCATTCTTCTTGGATGTGACCACTCTAGTGAGGGGGCACTGTCAAACAATAACAGTTGTCTAGATTTTTATCACATTAGAAAATAAATCTTAAATCACACTTACAGCAGAAGCAAATCCTGAGATACTAGTTACTCTTTAATTCCTCTTTATGAAATTCCAGGGCCTGCTTTGGAGAATGTATGAGTGCTGTACAACGTACCTGCTAATCAGCCTGCTAATAGTTAAATAAAGCTGATATAATGTCTAATCAAAGCATGACTTCTGGTGTTACGGGGAGAACTTGAGACTGATAGTGTGTATCTAATGACCTTTCTATTAAGAAAAATAAGCCATTTGGAAATTATTTCAAAAAAATCATCTGGCAGATATTAAGCCTTGTCCATCTAAGTAAACTGTCACTGCTTGCTGGCTTAATCTATTGCAGAAATGTAAAAATGTAAAAGCTGTAGCACGCAGCAGTGGTTCCTTGAAAACCAGTAGCCTGTTCTTCAAACCAACAGCAGCTTTCTCCATGTGTACTTGATGCAACCAATAATCAAACATGCAGAGAACAGAGAAATGCCAAGCTGTGTTATGGAAGTTTTGACTTGGGCTGTATGTTTAGAAGGATAAGAATACAAAAAACCTCCCTTGGTAGAAATGAAATACCTCTTCATGGGAATGATGAATGCAGGTCATAATGCAATCATAATGAACAATAACATTGAAGAGAAGGCAAATTTCTATCAACTGTTTTAGGGCAACAACAAATTTTCTATGGGCTAAGGTAATGATGACACATCCAGCTGGCACTATTGTCAAAATATTTTTGCAAAGCAGCAAATGATTTTCATACTCAGAATAACACACCGATCTCTACATGAGTAGTTTCCCAGTTATCATCATATTTAAAAAAGATCTTGTCAAGAACTCTAATGTATCTTGAAAAATGTGAGAAGTTAGAATGCTAGGATTCTTCTAGAGCAGTAATTATAGAAGCCTACAATGATAAAACATTTGTCCTTATCTATGATTCAGTTCACACAATGTAGCTAGGATTTAATACTTAAGGTTCACATGTAAATTGTGTTTAATGACAAGCTAGATAAAAACAAAATTCTAGATGTTCACTTTAGTCAATCCCATTTACTTCCTTGTTTCAAGGATAACATTTTCTATGCAGTGCGGAAAAATGGACACGTGATTGACTGGCTCGAGCCAAAACTGCTTTATGAATGATTTAAGATTGAGGATTTTATGTTTATAGGGGGGTAATGTGCAAGATTCATCTCCTTACATCTTTAACTGATAGCTAACATTAATAAGCATATTTATGCATACTCTTGTGTCCTGTAGGAATGCAGGAGGCAATCTTACAAAATTTCAGTTGTTTTTTTGGAGTAGCAAGAAATAATATTTGGTGTTTGGAAGCAACAGATAGTCTTATTCCATAGCTGAAACATCCAGAGTAGTTAGTGGATTCCAATTACACTGTTAGGAGACTGCAGATCAAACGCACAGAAAGATTCCTTTAAAACAAGCAGAAAGTAGACTTTTATTCTTGATTTTTATCTTTACGTGCATCTAGAATTTCTTTCAGTCGTTTCCCCTTAACAGACATGTATAAGTTTCGTGCTGCTCTTCTTTTTGATGATTATAAACTTGATAGGATTAAAAAAATTCAATTTAAACTTTGAATAGTACCTTATGCAACAGTACAGTGCTTTTCTCACTTTTTCATGCTCTCTTTTTAAAAGCCCTTTGAGACAAGAAAGGGTATAAAACCAAATATCCTCTTACTAAAGATCCGGAGAGTAGCAATCGATAAAGTTCTGTTGAGACACTGACATTAATTGATAATATGTGAAATCCTTATGTGCTAATGAGACAAATAACTAATACATTGAAATTATTGATGTTGGCAATTGGAAAATACTTCTCTAATATTAATAAACTGAATTTGAAGATTATTGTTCTGCTACTGAATTTTTTACAGCGATTTTTTTGTTTTGCTATCCAAAGAAGAAATGAAAAAAAATCAGAATTTGTAAAGGTGAAAAAATACTTTTTGAACTTCCATGTATCATAGCAGATGATCTTGTTTTAGAAAAAAATATTGCTATGCTTTGGCCAAATACACTTTTGTACATCTGTGGCTATAGTTTTCAGAAGCAGCTTTACCTGTGTGTCTTCCCTTTCATACTTCCTGTGCCTGCCTGCCTTCCTCAATCCCTCCTCTTCCCGGAGTAAAAAGATCTGTGTTGGTCCAATGCTGGCTTTTATTCAGAGACTTAGGGGTTCTGCTTATTCAACTTACAGCAGTTAATATAAATAATTCTGACCTTATTTGCATTCTTGTAGTAATTTCCTTACTTGTTAGTCATGTTCTTTGTAGAGAAGAAACAATGTTTTGATCTTTTGGAAATGGCTTACTTAGAAATCTAACAAGTAATCTTTCACTTAAATGGAAATGTAATTAGATAGGAGTGTTGCAAGTTCTGCTAAGGTCTACATAAGATTTAGTGGGTTTTATTTTAAATAAAATAAAGCATTAGTCAGTGGGAAGCTGATGAGAGATTGGTCTTGAAAATTACTGCACTATAGATACTAATGACAGATTCATGTATTAGATTTTGATCCTGATGCATACAACACTTACGGCAGTCAGGTACATACTGTTTTAAAAACAGATGGTAGTTACTTATCTGCAGACACATTGGTATTTAATGAATGACAACTTCAGTTTTGTTCTTACCCTTTTAATGGTCTTTAATTTTTATTTATTTTTTTTCTTTTTCCTTTTGGGCCTTCCCTTTCAAAATTTTTGTAAACTGTTTTTCTTCCTCTCTAGGTGTCAGCAGCGCTAGGTGCTGTCAATCTGTTATTACCGGAGTATTTGCACTGTGAACCATCATGTAGAGAATTAACTATTAATTGTGACTTTTTTTTTGTATTTTGGGGGTGGTCTTCCTAAATCCCTTTTTTCTGTGTACCACCTCTTCCTCAACCCTTTGGAAAAGGAAAAGGTAAACTATTTGCCATTTGCAAGGTGAACACGTTAGTGCATCTGAAGCAGTACAGCTGCTCTGGTAATGGCAAATTGATTATATTGTATTGCTTGACTGAATCCTACTGGAGCTAGGTGATCATGCTTTTAGATTATAGTTTAGTTTGAGGAGTTTTCTGGTAAGTGCATAGTGAAATCTAAATGTAAGATTTCTCTTTATCTTCTGTGTTTGTTTGATACTTGAAATAAATTAAGCCTAAACAATAAGCAGTCTTTATCTTTATAAATGCCTGGCAACCTATAGTGCTTTTGCAAGTATTTAAAATTAATTTCTTTAGGAATAGTCTCTATAAGCAAAATCTATACTTCACGAAGCAAAGAGTCTATTTTGTGGTTCTCATTGAAATATACGTAGAAAAGTCTCCTGTCTCTAGTACTAATGAGTAAATGCATATTTTAGCATCAATTGAAATAATGTGATTTCATGAGGCTATATGTGTTTAATGTGGCTATATTTCAGCTAGCTGTTATAGGAGGACAGAAGACTTCTAAAATAAAACTTGATTCAATGTATAAATACTGCAGAATATATTTTCTTCTCTTTTGTTTTTTGTTTGTTTTTGTAATTCTAACAATTATTTAGTAAACTGTCTGTAAACCACCACATCAAATAGCTTACTAGTGTGTGATATTGCTGTTTGCAGCATTAGCTTCCACTTCTATATATTGGTTTTGCATGGTAATATAAGGGCTCTGGTACAATCTTGGCCTGTTCCAATAAATAGATGAGAGTATAAGTTTCTGGGTAGTAAATATAGATGAGCACTCTTTCAACTAACTTCTGCAAATCTAGAGCAAAACTTCCTTTCAGAACTGTAGTTTAGGATGAGTAAAAATGGTGTGCGTGGTTCAGCATAATTGGTATGCAATTAAATGTGTGTGCATTCAAGGATCTGTTCTTGTTTAAAGTTTGTAGCCATCTTGGGGCTTCTTTTTAGGCAGCTGCTCTGTGCATTAGCATAGTGTTTCCTGGGGCCTATTGAAAAATCAGGAAAGTGATTGTAACTTTGTTCCTACAAAAGATTTGCAGTTTTATGGGGTCCAACTGAAACACATTAAAAAGAAAAAAAATAACTATTGCTTTTGTTACTGTGTTTTATCAGAGGATGCATTGAGGTAAAAGTACATACTGTAGATCAGCCTTATGAGATTAACAATTTTATGGTCACGTGAATTAAGAACTAAAACTTTCCATATCATTCTGGAACTCACTTCTTCTGAGTTATGCAGAAGTGTTATTAATCCTAAAAATCCCAGGATGTATCAAAATCTTATGAAGTATGATGATTACATTTGTATGATAATACTTTCCTGTCATAATTAGGTGTCAAGCTGTCCTTATTTTAAAATTTTACTCTTTAAACACTGTTTAGGTTTGTAAAATCTTAAACACATTGCCTGAAACTGCTCTTCCTGTCTTTAAAGGATACCTTGATCGTGTGGTCTGAAGCTGAAAATTATGATTTGGCACTTAGCTTTCAAGAAAAAGCAGGATGTGATGAAATATGGGAAAAAATATGTCAGGTAAGTCTGATAAATGTAAGATTGAGACATTAAAATCACCTAAATGTTTGTGTTCAAAATTTTTAGGCTGTTCTAAGAGGTGAATCTGTACACAGCAGTACACTGTGCGTCTGTTGACTGTCAGGGTGTGAAAGAATGTTTTGATAGTTGAAGTAGGAGACAGCTCCTTCTCTCTATATTATCACCTCACAGCTTAAAGAAAGCGAACAGTTTATATGTAGCATGTATACATTTTAATATGTGCTAATTAATTTATTATGTTTTACTGCTAAGACTGGATGACTAAATAGTCACTGAATCAGTATTGTTATTGGATAACATATCATGAGTTATTAACTACTGAGCAATACCCCGAAGAGTTTAGTCAGTATATTCACTGATATTAGTTCAATTTGTCAGTTGTTGGTTTTGTTTTTGTTTTGTTTTTTAATTCCAAGCCTTGCAACTTTTCTTAATTTCTATGCTACATTAGGTGGGATTTCTCTCATTTTTTCTAATAATTCTTTCCCTGTGTGCTCTCTGTGATGTTAGCAAATATATAATTCTCTCCATTCTGTCTTCTGTAGCTTGTTCTCACCGATTTCAGAAATAAAGCAAAAGAAATCTGACTTCATAATTGCATGTGTATAGATCCTTTTTTTTTAAAACTCATGAGTCTTTTCAACACTTTACTACTTATGTACATAAGTATAGAAACATTTCCAAGAACCTTAGCAGTCAAAGGATGAAAAGTTGGGGACAGAAACAAAATGGGGGAAAGGGAAAATTCTGTTCTTGGGAAACACCCAGATAAGAAAGCCAGCTTCCTTAGCCTCTAAATAAAGAGCTAGTATTTTTGTAAGAATCCAGTTTCTTTACATCCTGTTTTGAGGCCATGCTATTGTATTTTTGTCTAGTGCACTTTAAAGATCTTAAGCTTCCTCAGTCATTACAGCTTTTTCTAAAAGGAAAACTTTGATACCACTTACACTGGAAGTGGTTGCTAATATAGAAGCAGAACAAACAGTAAGTGGGTTTTAAGAGCATTCTGGATTTTAATCTATATATAGACTTGCTGTTATCCATGAAGAATTATTTCTCCCAGATTTCTTTGCTGATTTTCAAGTTTAAAAAAACAGTATCTTCTACCCTTCTATGCAGCACTGCCTTTCTGGATTTGACACATCAGACGCCAAGCAGATACTACAATTAAGATGTAATTAAAGCTGAAACACTCTGGTGCCCAAGCATCTGTCTCAGTTTTTTTCACTGATGTGTACTTTGCACAGTTTCCTGGTTGTATCTCTAGAGATCCCTTTGTGGGTCCTGTGCCTTCTTTTTCTGACAGCTCCAGATTTTCACTACTCTTTCGTAAATGTTGGTTTGGGGTTTTCTGTTCTTAAGAGCTTTGTAGGTTTTGCTTTGGATTCTGTGCCTCTGTTGCGTCTTTAGAAAGTGCATAGCAGATTTTGACTTGCAGCTCTCCAGTACTGAAAACAACAAATTTTAACAAGACTGGCCTCTTTACTCTGAGCTTGCAGAAGCACTGAGAAGCATCAAGAGCAGTTAGGCAACCTCAGATGAACTTTAACAGCTATCTTCATTCTTCCCTTTCTTTATAGAAAATAAATAGAATTAAATAACTAATGTAGAAATAATTCCAAACCAGCTATACTCGATGTGAAATGTACATTTGTGCTTCTGTTTTGACCATACAAATAAAAAGCATGCTACATTTGAAATGGTATTTTTTTTAAAGTGTTGTAATAGTAGTAAACGTTAAACTCCACTGTTTTGAAAACATCTTGTTTTATAGGTTCAAGGCAAAGACCCTTCTGTCGATATTACTCAGGACCTTGTCGATGAATCTGAGGAAGAACGTTTTGATGATATGTCATCACCAGGTCTTGAATTACCATCTTGTGAGTTAAGTCGACTAGAAGAAATAGCAGAACTTGTGGCATCTTCACTGCCTTCACCGTTACGTCGTGAAAAGCTCGCGCTAGCACTGGAAAATGAGGGCTATATTAAGAAGCTCCTAGAAATTTTTCATGTGTGCGAAGACTTGGAGAACATTGAAGGACTACACCACTTATATGAAATTATCAAGGGAATCTTCCTTTTGAATAGAACTGCACTTTTTGAAGTCATGTTTTCCGAGGAATGTATAATGGACGTAATTGGATGCCTAGAATATGATCCATCTTTATCACAGTCACGGAAACACAGGGAATTTCTGACTAAAACAGCAAAATTTAAAGAGGTGATTCCTATATCTGATCCAGAGCTGAAGCAAAAAATTCATCAGACATACAGAGTACAGTATATTCAAGATATGGTCCTACCCACTCCCTCAGTTTTTGAGGAAAATATGCTATCAACACTTCATTCTTTCATCTTTTTTAATAAAGTGGAAATAGTTGGTATGTTACAGGTAAGTTTAAGAATTTCACTGTCTCTTTATTTGAGCTTGGACAGACAAAGTTGGTTAATATTTGCTGAGAAGATTGAGGTGCTTCAGTGGATCCTGCACTTCTGTGATTCTGAAAGTCATTTGGAATTACTATGTAAAGAAAAGGCATGGAATTTGAGTACTGAGCAGTTTAATTGTTCTTAAATTCCAGATTTTGGACTAGATTCTCTATAAGTGATGATTTGAATGGAGCAAACATATGTAGAATCCTCAACAGGGTTGGTTAAAATGAATAGTACTGTTTGCATTTTGAAGGGTTGCTATTGTTAGCTTTTTTTTTTTCTTGTATTTTGGGACTTTTTAGGCACTACAGTTAAGGATAATTTTACTATGCCAAAAAAAAAAGATCAAATTATTTCAACTAAATTTCATAAATATAACCTCATGCCAGGATATAACTGTTTCTACTTAGGAAATGAAGGAAGTTAGTTGTTTGGAAAGTGCAGGTTCAGAACATAACATAGCCATAGGTGCTTGAATGTTTTCTTAGTTCGTCTTCTAAGTCCCCAAGTAAGACTGTATGGAATTAACAGTTTTCCATGACGTATGTCTTACTGCAAGTGTAAAGAGATTATGTGTACCTGATGCTTTAGATTTCTTACCTACACGTCTTAAGTATATCTGCACCAACCCATGAACTTCCTGAAGTGTGCAGAAATAGGTGGCACATCTTTGAACTGGGAGCTTCTTAAAATTTTCAACAAATTCAGCAAATTGTTGCAGCACATGTATTTTAGTTTGTACAAGTTAGTTATCGTTATTGTAATTCTCCTAACTTCTAAGAAACAAATAGTCTTTGTAGGAGTTGTCTGATCTGGAGTAATGGACAAAATGGTAGGTGCTGCTGATTAAGTTAATAATTTCAATCTTCAGTTAAATCTCAGTGTGCACACTGTTTGATTTTATGGAAAATACAACAAAGAAGACTGAAAATTACTTTTGAAAGCTCACGTGGCGAAGAAGTGTCAAAACTGGGCCTCCTGAATTTTCATCCAGTGCAGTCAGTTGATCTGTGGTGATCTTACCAAACCCAGTCTCTTGAGCTGGAGTCTGCGATGTCCACACATGGAGTAGTTGATACACAGCCAGGTACACAAGGTGTCCACCCAGGCCTGGCCCCTGAGGCGTGTGCCTTGTGGACAGACCATCACCTGCTGGAGAAGCAACTGGAGGCCAGGTAGAACACCTGGGGCATCTTCAGTATTACTGGGCCTCTTCATATCCGTATGTGTGTCCTTGATTTACAAAGTCACAACATGTGCCTAGCTGAAACAGTCAGAAAGCTTTAATCATCTTGGAGTGGCCGGTTTGAGAAAGCACACAAACCTGACTTTGAGAGAGTGCTGAAAAAGATTTAGTTAAGGTGTTTCCACTTGAGTATCCGGTATGACTAGTGTCTCTAAAATACCTTGACCTCTTTGCAAGGGTTGCTAAAAGCAAAGTCCTGAGGATGATGCATGTTGGCTTGAGGAGGAGAATAATTATTCCAGGAGTTTTGGTGTCGGTGGCTGATACTGAGGGGGATCTGGAATGTTGAAAAGGAAACTGGACAACTAGAAAGGACACCTGATGCTGCAAAATCAGTAAGGGCATGCTTGCTAGAAATCCTGAGGGTAACTTAATAAAGGACCAGTGGCTGATCAGTTTCCTTTTTTTCCTCTTTTAAAGGCCGTGTTAGGTTGACACATGTAGGGTAAACTTGGGTTAGAATATCAAAGTTCTGTGTGGTTGCAAAACTTGGCAGTTGCAGTTTACACTTTAGCAGCTCCGATCTGATTTTGATTTGTTGTGTGACCGCAAGTTTCTGAACTGCATCTTCACTTCTATTGCTGTTGTCTGTGATTGAGAATAGAGAATACTCCTTGTGTGGTGGAGCCAGAAGAACTGGCATTGCACAACTTTCAAAGTAAGATAAATATTTCAAATTGTTCAAGTGATTTCTACAGCTTGGAGGAGCCAAAAGTGGTACCACACAAGGAATAAAATATATCCTGTAGTATGTTGTATTTCCTAGTCCTTTCATAATACAGCTCTTAAGGCACTGAGGGGGGACTCTGTAGTTTATAAATGGGAATCTGTTTGGAACTATGTGACAGAAACATTAGTGATTAATTCTTGTTGGTTTTTTTTTTGAGGGGATTAAAAGAGGATATCACGAATTGCAAGGGCATTACATTTCTAAGAGATTAAAAGGCTTGGTTATTTTTTCAGGTTCTCATAGTGTAGCTGTAAGCCAAGGTTTAAACCTACTTACCTGGCATTTATTTATTCACTTCTTTATAGAGCAGTATGTCAGGTTGTACTTTTCTGTAATCTCTGTCCCCTAAAGTCTCACTCTCCCCTTTCCTTTCTCAATCCCCTACTCCCACAATCCCTGTATAAAATGTATGATACTGGTCCTCATTTCTTTATGCAGAATAAATAATATTCTGAGATGAAAATTAAAAGACTGCTTTTGTTGATTTCAGTTCTATAACCAATTCTTAGTGTAGTTCTTCTTTTAGTGTGTGGTTTAATATGTATTTCTGTAGCTGGCTGTATCACAATACTTTGGGGAGGGTTTGCGGGAACTTATTTCATGACAGATTTAAAGTTGGAGTTCCTGGCATTCGTTATTTTAGATCTTAGGAGATCCTGGTGCTCACAAACCTTATGTGTGTACTTAAGAAGCCGTCTCTTTTATAAGTCATTATTAGTTGAAGAGTTCCTGGGATGCATCGTGGTAGTTTATTGGGAGCCACGGATGAGTCTCAAGTTCTTAGTTGATGTGTCATACAGGTTGTTGTGCATCTGCTGTTGGCTTTAGATTGTATGTCTGGGACTGAGGGTGTGACAGAAAAGCTATGTCTTAAGTAAGTTTAACATCTCACATTAAAAGTAAACACTTCTCCATGAGCAGCTGGTATCCTGTGCCATGCAGCTGTTGTGCATACACCTGGGTTGCTTTGTATTCTGTTCTTTTCTCTCTTGAAAGGAAAGGAGAAGAAAAACTGTTACCTCCACCGTGACAAGATAAGTTCTGAAAGAGCATTTTTCATGTCAGGCTGCATATTAACTCAAGTGGCACTTTGCAATACCCTCATTTCAAATTAACTCAACCATAACTTACGTACAGAAAAGTGGCTAGAAATTTGTACAGATTGTGCAGATTGTGCCCTATGCTTTTTGACAAGCCAGTTGACTTTACTCAGGATTACCACTGTGTTCTATTTAAGGCATTTGGTGTCCAAACAGGACTCCATTTAAGGTCAGCTTTTCAATTGTCATTAGTTAATTGTGTAAATTTTACAAACCTCTGTGTGGAGGTTTGCATAAAAATACGCTGATTCTGGCTGAATATTCTCTGGCTGAGAGATGTTGGACCTCCTTGAAAGAAAGATAGACATATATTCTGTAGTCGTGGAAGATACCTGCTTCCTTTTGCTTTCTTTGGTAGGTAAGTAACTTTTGCACATTCTGTGGTAAAACCAAGAACAGAGAATTGGTCACCTTTGGTACTTAGGCTAATCAACTGTATTCCTCCCTCCTTCTTCATTGAGGTTAGCTTTACCATAATCTTTAAAAAATGCTTACGCAGGTGGGCTTTTCTGAGAAATGGAGGTTAGTTTATTTGTGGTGTAATTGTCTTAAGATCTGTCATTTTAAGTAACTTTGTCAAGATCTCACTATACTAGATAATGCTGGTCATGATGGATAATAAACCCATGACACCAGCATTTCCAGTCTTCAGAATCAGCTGCTGTAGAAACCTACCCAATTACAGGTTTTACGATTCTCTGTACAGAAGGTATGAAAGAGGTATATAATATTTTTTTCCACTTTCAGCCCCTCCTAATATGCTCTCAGTGCTTGGGGTCCAGCCTGTTCTAGTCTTGAGATGTCATAGCCACCAAGGAACCTTGCTGAAACATGGAGCTCACCAAGTTTTGAGAATGGGGGTGGGACAGGTAAGTGGTGTTTCTTACTTTATATGACGCTCTTTTGCAATTTAAAAAAATACATACTAATGTTCGCACTGGAGGCCACCAGTTCTTTCCCTTTGTATTATTAACTAGTTCTTAAAAAAGAAAAACTTGCAAAACTGCGCCATAGAGTGAGCAAACACTGTTTCCTTCCATTCTCTACCCCCTCTATGTTGGCATATTCTTTTTGCCAGCAAGATCCCATGGTGATCTTATCTTCCAGAATACAGAGTATTGTTAGGATTACTTTGAGTTTGTTTGTTTAGACTCCAGAGTCTTTTATTTTCAGAAAGCTGGAGAGTGGAAAGGGAAAATTGGGTATATATTGAAACAATTTGTGTGCCTAGTACAACAGTGATCACATGGCATTGCAGGTCAGCTTCTTTAAATACAGAAATCATATCGCTGATAGTCCCCCCTCCTTTTTATCAACTGAAAGATTGAAGGCATTTAAGTACATCTCTGTTTTACTAGATTTATATAACAACAGGCTGTTCTTCATTTTGAAAGTAGTTTTACAGAGAGTTACTTGCTCTTAACAGAACCCCAGGGCTGTAAATGTGAATTATCTGTAGGTGGTTTTGACGAAGAGTTGTGTCAGTGCATGTAGGCAGTTTTGCCCAAATGTGTGAGGATTAGAACGTCTCCTGCAGGTCAGCTGTTTTGCAGTAGTTAGCTCAGAAATAGCTCTCGAGATTTACTTCACAGCAAAATTTACTTTGCAATCAAGTGTAAAAGAATGCCACTTTCTGTGGGAAATGTCTTAATGAAAGAATTTTGCAAGTGGTGCATGCTAATGATTTCTGAGTTTAACTTCTTCATTGAAGAAAATGATTTTTGATGTGTGTGGGAACTCCAAAGGTTGTCAGGTGGATCCTGCTGCTATTTCAGCACGTTGTCTCCAGTGGAAATAGCTCAGTGGTAGCAAATGAAAGCATGTGTAGGAAGACAGTATGAGATAAAGGAGGTTGAAACATTTTAAACTGTGAAATCTTCTGGTGTGGTAGCAGGAAGGAATGTATGCTGGAAACTGTAATTTTCTGTTTGCTGGTAACATTTAATGAAACTTTTTACTTTCTGGGCTGAAATATTATTTCTGCCTAAAATGAATATGGAGATTGGAAATAGGATGTGAAGTATAACCTTTTTCAGCTTAGGTTTTGCTGATTTTCTTGTTTTTTTTTTTTTNTTATATGTAATCACAGACATGAAGTGTCTGATAACTGAAAATTAATTATACTTAATAGAAGCCTATTTTTGAAGAATGTTTTTTAAAGTGCCTTTTGGGAAGAGAGTGAGTGCTTTGAAAATTGATTCACAAATACAAGTAGTGCATTTTTTTGTGATCTGTGGGTTTTCATGTTTCTAAACTCATAAATGAGTAGATGGCCTAGCTTAATTTATCTTCATGAACTTTGAAGTGTTGAAATCTACTTAGACCCTGCAGAAGCATAAATGAATATACTTAGTGTTTGGCATATGCATAGTATTTAAGTATTTTTAAGTTTAAGTATTAGTTTAAGTATTGCATATGTAATAATTTCTGTGCATGTGGAAAATACGTAGCTAGACTGTATAATTACCCTGTAAGCTATCTTTTGCTGTTTCGTTCTTTCTTCGAAAACATTGATGACTTTGACAGCTTCTCATATATATACAAATGGGTTTTGATACTTGTCTGCATTAAGAGGCCAAATACTGCGAAGAATTATGCATTTGTGCTGTGTTTACTTCACAGACAGATTTTTGAGGGATTTTTCCAAGTTGAAAAAAAAAACAAGAACATTTAAGCTTGTGTAATTCTAGCATTCAGTGCTGGTGCTTTGTGACTTCTAAAACAAGATCTTTGCTCCCATACTGTGCATTTCCATAGATAGCGGTAGTGTTGTTCAAGAATGTAACTTTAGATATACTGTTTTACTTAGTAATCTTAGAGCTTGAACATCTTGTACTTTGAATGTTCGTTGCAGTCACAAGTTTTCTATAAATGTGGGAGATTTGTTTTCCATCAATAGCAACCTATCTACCTTTCATTAAGTATCTGGAATGAGACTGCACCTAACTGCATTTCAGGGCTAAGGCATAATGGCGAAGTTAGTAATAGGTTGTCTTCATTTTCCTGGAATAACTGCCATATTATCCATGTAAGGAATGTGTTGGGCAGGATGTCTCGAGTCACTCAGTTCCATCTGAAGTACACTGGTTTTAAATGGGATCAGAGTTGTGCGGAGGCATAGAGATTTCAGACAATGCCGTTCATTTAAAAATACAATGTATTTAATGGAATTTGGGAGAGGAGGTGACAATGGTGTGGGACATGTGTTATTATTATATTTAAAATAGAATTGTAAAATACTGTATTATAGTACATCTGTGGAGGGTTGGGAAACGGTTACATGCTGAGCTGCTGCAAATTATTCCTGAAACATTGTGTCACCAGTGAAGTCTTCATCACTTTCCAATGCTAGGGAGTCCCCTCTGCAGGTCCCAGATGTTTGCAAGCCCTGCCACAGGGTGGGCGGGTGACTTGGCCACCACCATGGGTGGCCACGTCCTGAGCCAGACTGGGGATGCGGCGGCGGCTGGGCAGAGCTGAGCTGGGCTCTGCCAGCGCGTTGCTGCCCGGTATAGATGAGATTGGTTTTACATCTAGATCAAAATAGCGGTGTTCGTAAATGTACTGCTAATCATGGAGAATAACTTGCATGTTCTTTGGAAGAAATGTTTGTATGCTTTTTTTTTTTTTTTAGTAAATAAGTACGTGTCTACTGGAGGTTAGTTATGTTAGCTGTAATGTCTAATGAGTTAAATAATAGGACAGAAAATTTATCAAACCATGAAACTGCAGGATAGCAGGTAGGCAAACATCATTGCACAGCTGAAGTTGTTTCTTGCAATCAGTCCTTAATAGTTAATTGTTCTAAATGTGTATGACTGTTGAAACCTGACTTTAGATTTCCAGTGCGTGATCTTCTCAATAAACTTCAAATGAGGCCTTTTCTATCTCTTTTTGTTTCACTTTTGAAGCAGTCCCAGCAATAGCACCTGAAATCATGTCCAGCAGTCATTCTTTGTTCATTGTCACTGGACTGTTGGGTCACATTAGAAGAAAAGCAGAGCATCAAAACAAGAGAAAGCGCGTGGCATATCCTAAATATAGGTTTTGCCACAGAGTGTGGTGAAATGCCTTGTAGGGTAGTAGCTCGTGCCACCTTGTTTTGGGTTTATCTGTGCAGTGCAGTGCCATGCAGGGATCCTGGATCGGGTTGTGGAGGCATTATAGCTGCATTAGCATGGTGTGCTGTTGGAACTGAAGTACTCATTTTTTTGGCAAGGCTGCAAGGTGGGCCTGGATGAGGTACCTGGATAATTTGCAATATAAGAAGGTTTATTTGGATGTATCCAAGTACTTCCACAGATCTGCATTATGCTGTGTAAACATAAGCAAGGCAACTTGGGTGTTTAGCACTGTGGTTTTGGGATGGACGAAACGGCATGTGGCATTACTGAACTCGTAAGAAACAGCTCCAACATTCTGGCAGCTTTTTAAAAAAATCTACTCGGGTCTCGTGTAAAGGTATCTTTTTCAAGCAAGTGCTCTCTATTACTGTATAATATTGGGGAAAGGATAGGGAAAGGTTCATTTCTGTTTTATTAATCTTGTAGTTATTAAGACTGTAAAGATGCTGAGAAGCTAAGTATTGCTGTTTCTTCTGGTCTAAAGATACACGTCTGTAATGTGCTGGCTGCTGTTTGTGGTTTTGCTAAACTACAGCAGCATGAAAATTAACTGAACTGAACGGATTTTGATTGCTGCCAGCCAGAATGCCCAGTAAATACTGTATGTAATAAGAACAGTTACTTTGATTTGGTTTTCAGAATTTACACTTTTCACAACGATGGGGAGAGAGAATCTCCCCTTGTTCCTGCTATTAGGCAGCTTCATCATGTCCTTGGCTTAGTTCTGCTGCAAAGATCTCATAACATTCCAAAGATGAATATGTGTGTAGGGCCTGAGTATCATGCATATCAAAATACATAAACATTTGAGGCAAGGGTATTGTAATGTGGTTTGGGGGAAGGATGTGTGACAAGGGGAAAGGGAATTAGAGAATCATAGACAAAATGATGAGGATGGCAATAGAAGACAGAAAGAGGTCAGCTGAAAGGCAATCTGAGATGCATCGTAACTGAGAATAAAACTGGCGGCGGTGATCATGAAAACAGAAACAAGATTGATATTAATTTGTTTGAAAAATGAATTAGAAAGTTCATGCTGGTGTGATTAAATACAGTACACAACTGTGTGTTCTCTTTTAACTGCAGGAGGCATGGTTTAGAAGAACTTTATTTTACACTTGGATGCCTTTTGATATTGTCAAATAAACAAATGGTATTGTTTTGCCTTTGTAGGAAGATGAAAAATTTCTGACAGACTTGTTTGCACAACTAACAGATGAAGCCACAGATGAGGAGAAAAGACAGGAATTGGTAAGAAATCTGTAAAAAATACATGAAAGGGACAGTTACTACAAGGTGATATATGCATCTTTTTTTAATTACTAACTAGTGTGGTGTTCTTGTGTTTCAGGTAAATTTTCTGAAAGAGTTTTGTGCATTCTCTCAAACACTGCAACCTCAAAACAGAGATGCATTTTTCAAAACTTTGTCGAATATGGGCATATTGCCAGCACTAGAAGTCATATTGGTAAGTCAGCTCAATTTTCTTTGTGGTAACAATTTTATTTATCTCCAGAGAGGTTTTTTAAAAAGTATGCCAAACATCAGTCACAGGGTTTTCGTAAGTGTTTGCTTCATTTGACTTGTCATAGCTTGAGCTCCAAGACATTCAAAGTACTTTTTAAAAACTTCAAACGCAGTTACAATATGACATTGGTAAGTGCCCTGGCATTCTTATATTTTTGGTTTTTTTTCATTCACATTCACATCTTTATGTGCTCCTTGGTGTACAATTAAGTAAGAAAGTAGGGAAATAGAGCAAAGGACAGAGAAACCGTAAAATATATTTTACCCAATAGCTGTCAAATGTACAAGAAAGAGATTAGAGTCGATTCAGTTTTAGAATACAGTTTCAGTAATAGTTAGGTATGACTTCTTGTAAATAGGAATTAAAAGCTATATTATTTCTTGTTTTCATTCCTTTGAAACCTTTATTTTAAGGAAAAAATGATTATATTTGACTTTCCAGGGTATGGATGATGCCCAAGTACGAAGTGCAGCCACTGATATATTCTCATATTTGGTTGAATACAACCCATCCATGGTACGAGAGTTTGTCATGCAGGAAGCGCAGCAGAATGATGATGTAAGTAAAGTGTCCCCAGAAATGCGTGTATTGTTGTTTTCTGAAATTACTGCTCATATTTACAACTCTATTAATGAAGTGAACCCTAGTTCTGAATCTAGTCATTATGATTACAGGCTAGTGAACTAGCACATTTTTAGAAGTTCTGTTAGGTGAGATGAGCTTTTGCCTGTTTATATATTCTCGTTCCATTGTGTGTAAAGTAAAACAGGTTATCATAAACCACCATTCTGGTTAGCATTAGTAGCCATACAAGCAAAACAAAATGTTTTTGATTGATGGCCTCCTTAAAATGCAAAATATAGATCTAAGTCTTGATCTTAGCCTGGATGTGTGTTTTAATTTGCATATAAGAAACGTGCTCCGTTCAGTTTACTGTCACACACATTTAAAGTAGGGTTATGGTCCTAAGTGTTTCAGGACACTTTTTTTTTTTTGCAGAGGTTTACATTTCCTGGAGATCCTCAGTAACTCATTAATACAGAATGGTAGCACACAACCAGTAGTAAGAAAGGTAGTTCAAAGTAGCATTCAGTGGAGAAAAAATGTCGTGCTGCCTTTTCTACAGAGGAGATAGTTAATATGTTTTCTAGTATCTGCCAAAAATGTGGCTGAGGACGGGAAACTACTTGTGCTGCTACTTCTGTACTGGAAGAGGAAGAAGGGGGCAGCGGGGACCTTGCATGCCGCAAGTGCAGCTGAGACACGGGGAATATGGCTGTTGGTTCCAGCCATTTGCATTGGGTGACTGTCCTCTTTTATGAGGGACAGTGGTAACCGAGCAACTTAAGTGTAGGGATTCCTAAATGTAAATATTATTTTCTATTTTTACATGTTATTCCTGTTTTCTGCAAGCATATGTTGGGGTTATTTTTAGGTGAAAATAATCTCATCAAGTTCAATAGCGCAGCAAAATTTACTGTTGCATGTTCGTGGAAGTAAAACACCGGCATATATTCTAAAGAGGGGATACATATTTAAACTTCTGTACTCTGAAAACACTTCAAGAAATCAGTTGAATTTTGAGACTGTTAAGTATCTGCCTCTCTACTTTTTATTTCTGGAGTTTTCCTTCAGACTAAATTCTAAAGATTCTTAATTTCAGAACCATTTTTAGTTCCTCTGAAAGATTCCTCTTCACTGCATGCGTTCTTACTGTTGAAGAACTGCCCAGAATGTGTCACTGGAATTTAAAATTAACTTGTTTCTTTTAGGATTTTTCTTTTTTCATGAGGAGTGGCATTAGAATTGAGCTTTCTTTTTTTCGTTGTTGTTGTTCTTTTTCCTGTTAGGATATACTACTCATTAACCTCATTATAGAACACATGATTTGTGACACGGATCCAGAACTTGGAGGGGCAGTGCTTCTCATGGGTTTGCTTCGTACCTTAGTTGATCCAGAAAATATGCTTGCCACTGCCAATGTAAGTAAATACCTTCAAATAAAATTACAGTTGGGTTTTTAGATTGTTTGGTGATATGTCACATACATCATTTTTTTTTTTTTTAATTCTTTAGAAAACGGAAAAGACAGAGTTCTTGGGTTTCTTCTACAAACACTGTATGCACGTTCTGACAGCCCCTTTATTGGCCAATACTACAGAAGACAAGCCTAGCAAAGGTAATGCCACTCTGGATGTTGGGCACGTCAAGGGCTATTGAATTTAGACAGGCTGTTGATGTTTAGAACAAAGTAACTATCAAAGGATATTTTCTGTCTTCTAAGAGAACCTGAGATTGTAATATATAATTCAAAGTAAAATATTGATTTATGAATTAGTCATTTGAATAATTTATAAGTATGAAATTCAGCAAAGAGATCCAGTTTAAGAAGTGAACAGCACTTTCTGCAGCTTCAGCAAAATATTTAAACATGTCTATCGTCTTGAGTAACTCATGGGGGTGTTCCGTGACACAGACTTGAAAATGTGTAAATGATTTTAAGGTCAGGGATTACTAGACAGAACCCAGAAGTGCCCCTGGGAAGGTGTGTGTCATAATACTTTGCTGAATTTAAGGGTGTTGTTTCTACATCAGAGTGAGACAGCAAAGATCGGTAATGAAATAACTGTCCTTGCTGGCTACTAGCAACAGTACTGTTTGTTTATTAATAGTAAAGCACATCCAAAATGGATGTGAAAGGAGGTACATAAATTAAAAAGACATGTTTTCCGAACTTCTTAATTAACTGCATAGATTTCCAAGGACTTAGTTAAGTTAATCTGTTGTATCTCAACTTGCTTCCAGATGGTTTTGAAGTGAGATTTTTCCTATTTAAAATAGTTGTGTTCTTTAGTGGTCAAAAATCAGGCAATATACTTAAAAAGGTAGTACTACCTTTTAAAAAAGATTAATTCTAATGTGTTTAATTTATTGTTTCTGTCTACTTAAAAGCAGGATTTGAGTTACTTTTTTCTGTATACTGATATGGCTTTGTCCTAGAAGTGTTAAAAGAGACTGAGATATTTCTCTTCCATGCTACTTTTGTTAAAAAGTGTAATAAATAACTTTTTTAGTGCAAAGTTAGTCAAAGGACTGCATATAGGGCAATATTTTATGGTATGCCTATAGACATGTGAACATCATAATGAGATTTGGTCAAATAAACCTGACCTAACCTTGTGTTAGTGTTAAGTTCTGTACTCTCTGAACCTTTAGACACTGATTTAAGACAGACAAAATGTAGTTGTTTCTATAGTTTAAGAGGGTTTCCTGCCGTAAATGTACGAAAAGAAAATATCCAGTCCATAACAGGCTTGTTCAATCTCTATTTTAGAGACTAAACAAACCCTTCATCGTATTCCCTAAACTATCTGTGGGAAAATACAGGAACTTATAAATGTTTACCAGAATGCAGTAGAATATTTGAAGTTAGCTTCTGAAGGCAATATCCTGGATATGTTTAATTGGTTTTGTTTTGGTTTTATTATAGATGATTTTCAGACAGCCCAGCTCTTGGCATTAATACTGGAATTGCTAACTTTCTGCGTAGAACATCATACTTACCACATAAAGAACTACATTATTAACAAAGATATCCTGCGAAGGGTACTTGTTCTCATGGCCTCAAAGCACGCTTTCTTGGCATTGTGTAAGTTTGAACACTAAAAAATAAACGAGTATTTTGTGAATATGAATTGTTGCATATCTTCATTCTGCTGGAAGAAAACTTCACAGAGGAGACAGTTTGTGACTGAATACAGAAATTCTACTGTTATCCTCTGTGTTTCTCATACAGATTTATAGATGTCAGTTAGAATTAGTAAATAATTTTGCATTTATGGATGTCTTTTCTAAAAAGCACAAGGATTTTTCTTAACCTTAGTATAGAGATGAACTGAGAGCATTATTGAATATCCTAAGAGAACTGTTGTAAGTCTTGAGTTTTTCAGTAGAAATCATAAGAGGTATTTAATTAAAGATACATGACTGCTTTAAACAGCACGTATGTTCGGTGTTTTGCTCTTCAAATGCTAGTAGTTTCCTGACCATGTTCAGCACAGTAATAGCAAAGGAGCGTGACTTAGTTCTGGAGGTAAGAAAAAGATTTTCCAAGATTCAGTTGCACACATAGAGCAAAACAAAGCCTTGGGTTGACTGAGAGTACTACACAGTAAGAAGTGTTTTTTCATTTTGTAACTAAATCACCTGAGCATTTGGTTTTGGAACCCTTCAGTAGTCTTGTTTCACGTACACCTGGTTGCTAACCAGAATGTACTGCCTTATAGCAAGATGATACTCTTACTCGTATTTATGCATGGATATTCACATACTTGTGTGTGCTTTAGAATTTCAGAAAGAGCTTTAAACTAGATGTAAATTAAGTCTTTGCTTTACTGTGTGTATGAAGATGTCATTTACCAATTTTTAAATGAGATACTCTGTATCCTAATCAAACAGGTCTTACTTAAATGCAACCAAACATATTTGAATAATAGCAATGATAAGCAAATTTCCCAAGTCATCCACTGAGAAAACATTTTGCCTTTGCCATAAGTCATTTCAAAAATCAAAACCACACCTTTATGTTAGTAATAATATAGTTAAACAGTAGAATATTATCTCTTCAATGAACAGAGGTGGTTTGACTTGCAGAATCACAGTAGAGGATTTCTTTATAATAAAATAGACAAGTAATGTTCAGCAGCATGGGCAAGACTGTTGTGAAGCAGAGAATATCGGAATGTATTACCTGGTCCTAATAATGTAGTGCTATAAAAGTACAGAGATTGCAAATTTCTCTGATACTGAGTAATTTCTGGATTTTTTTTTCTTATAAATTTATTAAAGACATAGCTTTTAATAACATTTCTGTTTCAGGTGCCCTTCGTTTCAAGAGAAAGATAATTGGCCTAAAGGATGAATTCTACAACCGTTACATAATGAAAAGTTTTTTGTTTGAACCTGTGGTCAAAGCATTTCTAAATAATGGTTCCCGTTATAATTTGATGAACTCTGCCATAATAGAGATGTTTGAATTTATCAGAGTGGTGAGTGCTGTTATATGCTGAAGATAATTAACATATTGCTTCATCTTGTAGTTCAAGTAGACTTCTCTTTCTGTTGGTACCCTAAATTATGCTATCATAATGATATGACCATATGACACTGTATGTAAATGAACTTGCTTTTGTATTTTCAGTGTTACTTATTTGTTCTTTCTTCTGTTCAAACAATACCATGACTGGAACATTGAATTCACTTAATACTCAGTGTATTCACAGCACACAGATTTGTAAAAGCAGCCCTGCTCAAGTTTCATCATGCAGATTGGATGGGCGTGTTAAGATAGGAACGTCATTTGAAATTACTACTATGAAAACATCAAATATGGTTGTGCTCTGTAATGTCAATTCTAAAGAATACAGAAACATAAGAAAGAGATATACCTTTTTTTATTTTTATTAATGGAGTGCTCCAAAGTCACTTCCCTGGGGAGTCTTTTAAAATATTCAGGCCAATTTGGCTGTCTGCACAGTACTCTTTCCTTGCTATTGTCTTCATCCAGATTCTGACAAGATGCTGTACAGACTGTAAATGTGGTAAGTGGGGGCAAGCAAGTGCAGACAGTCATGGTGGAGTAAGTGGGTGAGGGAAAAATGAGGCTTTGTCACCTCTTGACATCTTCAGTGCTGTTGTCCTCCTTCCTCTTTGCATTTAAAAAAAAAATAAAAATGGTTTTGAAGCTATGAAAAAAGTTAATCTGAATATCTGGTCCTGAATTTGGTGCTGTGGTCTTTCAGTATTCTGTGGGATTGGGTATTAATTCTACAGTTCATTCTATGGGAAAATAAATCATCTTTTATTTTCTTGTCCTCCTTTTCACATCAATACCCAGGTTGCATATCCAGAGTACTCCCGGCTATCTGGGAATCACTGGGGTCAATTTTATTTCCTCCTGGTTTATTTCTAAGGAGAGCAAATTAAAGAAACGTGCTTTTATTTTTACTGATATATTACCATTCAAAAGAGGTGACCTTTGAGCATGCAACCAAAAAAGAAGATAATAAGTGTATTAAGATTTATGTTGCTTTGCTTGTCCTTAGTAAATGGTAATTCAAGTGTTTATTCTGCAGTATATTCCAGCTGCTGTGCAGCGCTAAGAAAGCCACACCGTGTACAGGAGCAATTTTCCTGCACCAGTATGCTAGGCTTAACTCTCTAGGAGCAGCTTTGGGCAGCCACAACAATTGATTGAAATAGCAAAAAAAAAAAAAAAAAGTTGGCAGGTTTTTATAAAGGACCTTGACCAGTAGAACTGTGTGGCCACAAAGAAAAAACTTGTTGTTACTTTCTGATGAAAAGTATCTTCCTTGTTCTCATCCTAAACAAATACATTGAATAATTATTTTTACATAAGTAATTTATTTGCAGCTAAGAAACAATATGACTGCTAAGTCTGTATCTTGTGAACATGTTTTTTTTAATTTCTTGATTACAACAAGTAACAGTTAATCTGTCAATAAGTTGCAGTGGAAAGTAGTTTCCAGAATTGCTTTTGGTGTCATTTTCTATTGGGGTTTTAGATTCTATTTGTATATTTTGAAGCGTATATTGCTAGAAAATTATTCCTATTATGCCTGTTTCTCTAATCGTCTATTTGAAGCTCTAGATTTGTAACTACACCTGTAGCATAGCTTTTTGCATATGCTTATTTTTGCATAAGCTAATTATTACGATGTTTTCTATGGAATGTTTTAAAAATAATGTCTCATTTCAGTTACTTTTTATATTGTATGAAGAAGTTAATTCGCTTGAACAAAAATAAGTGATGTTATGGTTGTTCATTTCTATAGGAAGATATAAAATCATTAACAGCTCATGTAATTGAAAATTACTGGAAAGCACTGGAAGATGTAGATTATGTGCAGACATTCAAAGGACTGAAACTACGATTTGAGCAACAAAGGGAAAGACAAGATAATCCAAAACTTGACAGGTAACATGCACTTAATTCTCTTATTATAAATTCTGTTTTGGGAATGCTGGTGGATTTTTGTGTGATAGCGGAAAGTATAAATGATTTAGACTCATGATTGTATCTCAGCTATTGCTGAATTTAATTGATTAATAGTGTGATTTCCAGATGTATTGCTTCAAACTCTTGATCAACTTTCAGCTAACATATACACTGAAGAACGTTGTTTTTCCCCTGTTCCCTTCCTGGACCCCAGTAATAGTGCTAAGTTTTTGTATTCTAAACTTATGTACACTGTTGTAATAAGGGTGGAAGACTTACCGGTATCTGAAGGTCATTTGATTAAATAACAGGTTCCCTTTGTTTGATTTGAAACATTGTTCTGTCAGGAATTATCATTGTGTAGATTTTTCCTTCAAAAATTCACATCAGATTTCTTATTTTAGTTAGTTATGGGAATAGATATTTAGATAAGCACTACCAAAATGACTGAGAAATACAATATACGAAGAAATTTTCAGAGGATATTTTTTGTCATTGTTGGACTTGCTGACAAAGTAAAAACCAATATGATATCATGCTTCAATCATTCCTTCTGTTTGCCAGAGCAAAACTTCCCTTCCTTAGTACACAGTTACCAAGGTTAAAAGGGTAGTGTATGTAAAAATATAAAGTTTGGGACTTTATACTCCATTTATGTTTGGCAAATGGTATTACTTTTGTGTGCAGTTCCATTCAAACAAGATGGACTACATGTGAACAGATGAGTTACTCTTCAGACTTGTTAGCAAGATTTGTTCCTATTTTGTTGTTATGAATTAGTTTGAAAACACTTTAAAATTATACCTGATTAGTCGTACTAGGACATCTTGAAATTTCAGACTTTTAAGTTACTTGTTTTCCTGCCATCAGATTTCTTAAAATTAAAATGTGAGTATGATCTACGATTATACTGTTGTTTTAAAATGTTGAAGCTCGTTCAAGAGCATGTGCGGGATCTGCAGTTTGAAGAGTAATTTTTTACAGGTGTCATGTTATTATTTTGGCTTGTGTCAGCTAAGCCCCACAATTCTTAGGTTAATGCATGTGTTGGAAAGAAACCCCAACAGCCAATTAGTGCAGTAATTTCAGTCTACTATAAGAAGTAAAACATTAGAGTCTTTGCTTGGTTTAAGTTGAACTAAGTGATTGTGTATAGTTGTGCCACATTAGTTTACCCAGCAGAAAGCTACAGCTTCAAGAAGTTTATACCTCAACCAGGCCCAGTTTTTATCTTCTTCCTATATCTTATAAAGTGTCTGTGCAAGCCCTGTCACAGTCCATGTCCTAAGTGAAATAAACAGAAGTAATAAAAATGAAAAAATAACAACAATCTGCTTACACATTTTAACAATTGAATAGTTCAGTCAGGAAGGAGGCCAAAATTTGTGTTGACATGGGCCACAGCAGTATTCAGAAAACTGCCATTTAAGTAATAGCTTTCCACTACGAGCAGAGCTTTTAATTTAAATGCAGTTTAAAATGATGCACTGTGTATATAGATCCAGATAATGTTGGCAAACAAATTATTCAGAATTAGGTTTATTTTTAAAAATACATTTAGCATTCTAAATGTATTTTTTATACATTATATTAGAATTCTACATTTAGAATACATTTAGAGGCAGGGGGTGCTTCTGGACCTTGTCCTTACCAACAGGGATGGGCTTGTTAGGGATGTGAAGGTTGGGGGCTGCTTGGGATGCAGCGATCATGAGATGGTGGAGTTCAAGATCTGGAGTGGACGAAGTAGGGCAAAAAGTAGGATTGCTACCCTGGACTTTCGGAGAGCCAACTTCGACCTATTCCGGGACCTACGTGGGGGTATCTCGTGGGGTAAACTGCTAGAAGGCCAGGATGCCT
>VXAA01003574.1:0-15621 GCA_013399115.1 Anseranas semipalmata
TCTGCAGAATCAGGTGCTTGCTTGCCAATTATTTAAAAGACCTTCGTGTGGATTCTGACTCTGTGTGCTTATTGGCCAGGCGCACCGGGCACGAACCTACGGATAACGTGTACAAAACTAATAAATTGTATCTTTTTTTTTTGCTTAGAGAACCTGATTTTTAATAATGGTCATTTTTCTTAGTTCCTTTTCTTTTTTTCCCCCATATTTTATTGCATATTCAGGGAAGAACATCAGTCCAATATATTCCTACCTTTATGTTATGCTTAGTGCATTCAGTGGACAGCAAAGGCCCATTCCACAAACACATTTGCACTAACTAAATATACCCATTTTAAAAACTGGCTCGTGCATGAAAGCAGTGCAGCTTCCCCTTCCCTCTCCCTGTCTGATCACAGTTACATCTGGTCAAACTGGGTGCCTCTGCGATTTCTCTCTGTTACAAGAACAGAAGCCATCCAGTGTGCTCCAGACCCCTCTGCAGGGCTTTCCACTGGCACTGGCACAGCCCCTGCTTTAGCAGTGTGTCCCATTACCGTGTTTAAGCAACACAAAGCATTTTTCCCTCCTTGCTTTTGCTCTTTTTTCTCTGCTGCCGTTACAACAGGTGCACCTAAAGGGAAGGTATAGAGAAGGTGGAGCCAGACTCTTCCAGGAGGTGCACAGCTACACGAGAAGCAGCAGACGCAAGCTGCAACAAAGGATATTCCAATTTAGTAAATGAGGAGGGGAATGATTTATAATGAGGGCGGTCAAGCACTGGTACAGGCGTTCAGGGAAGGTGTGGATTCTCCGGGGATGGAGAGAATCCATACCTCCAATCCATACCCGCACCCAGACACGGCCCTGTGCAGCCTGACGCAGCTCCAAGCTGGCCCTGCTCTGAGCAGGGCTTTGGACAAGATGATCTCCAGAGGTGGCTCCTGACACGAATTATCCTATGATCCTGTGATAGCCCATAGTGCAGGGACATAGGCAAGTATGGCTGTGATCTGTAATAAGAGCAAAGGCAGCTATGAACTGTCCCTATTGTCTGTGCTCTAGTACTGCTCATTGTGTGGAGGTAGGTTTGAGACCACATAAAATACTATCCATGTCAGGCAAGTCTGACCGCAGTGATTCCCTCAACTTGTTTTGTTTTTTAAAGATACAACACAGCTCAGTTCAATTCTTGGATGCACAAGCATCACCCATAGTGCTCAGGTCCAAACTTCTCCTCCATATCTGTACTTGAAGACATCTAGAATTTGAGATAATTTAGCCCCTTGGATATGCCTGTCCGAAAGACATGCTTTGTTGGATACTTTTGCATTTGTAAGACCCTCTGTGAATTAAGGCACAATTTGACTGTGACTTGCCAAGCTCTGCAATAGTCATAATCCCACCTGTCATTAGTGACCTGCTTTACACACAGCCATGGTCTGCAGTGACCATAACCCCTTAGGACTGCAGTTTTCTTGGGGTCTGTTGCCACCCTCCCTGCTGGACGTTTGTGTCAGAGCAGGGAAGTGGATGGAGAGGAGAGCAAGATGAGACAGGGAAAAAAAAATTGCCTACCATAATGTTTAACACTTAATATTCCTTTCCTTTCCTTTCCTTTCCTTTCCTTTCCTTTCCTTTCCTTTCCTTTCCTTTCCTTTCCTTTCCTTTCCTTTCCTTTCCTTTCCGGGGGACAGGTGAAATCTAGACTTGTTGGCTTGGCATTTTCTGAGCACAGAAAGAAATGTCCAAGCAGGACTGTCCTTGGAAGGGGAAGAGCAGCAACAAGTTGATGAGAAGACAGACAGGAACCTGAAACACCACCCCCAAATCCTACTGCCTTTCACTCTAGCAGATGGCCACTTACCTCTCATTTCCCTGCTCAGCACAAAGCAAATATCCGTTCCTTGCACTGCTTTCTTTCCACCTGGTAAGAGCCACAAAACTAAAATACCTATGTTTCACTTAGTATTTCATGCTAGTTTGGAAATATGTCAGTTGTGTGTGTGTGTGTATAATATAAATACCTCCCACTGCAATTAGTGTCTGCTACTGGGAGAGGAACTGGCTGCATCAACACTGCTTTCTGCTGAAGTGCTGCTGTAGTTTCAGTTCATCTTACAAATGTGGCATTGTCTCCTAAAATTACATTACTAATTACAGCTAATACACCCAAGCCCAGATGAATGCAACTTTGATCTGGGTAGCACCCCTACGCAATCCCTCTGGCATGCAAATGGCAATTACACAACAGGGCTCAAATACAGCTTGAAAGCAAAGATGTAAGGCCAATTTCTGTAGTGCCCCTAGACTAAACAAGGTGCTTATTCCACTGCCAGAGTATGATTGACTGAGATTTACTCACAAAACATTTCCCACTGAGTATGTGCGACAAACTGCAATCATTACTAGTCCAGTTGGTTTAAAAAAAAAAAAAAAGGTCATCTTTAGCTGCAATTTTGGCTGGGCTGCCTGACAGAAATCAACTGCCAACTACAGCAGCAGAGCAGGATGGAGGGAGTAGGTGTGGGGGTACAAAAACCAGAACAAGGCAGGTTTGGGGGATGGCAAGAACAACAGGAAGGAAAGAGAAGGAGGAGAGAAAGGGAGAGAGACTGTCGTTGAAAGGGACAAGAAAAAAAAAGGAAAAAAAAAACAGAGAGATTAAAGGAATATAAGGACATGGTAAGCAAACACAGAAAAGAGAAAAACAGATGTGAGAAAATGAAGGAAATTGAGAAACAAAACAGAGTAGAAAGGTGAAAAAATAAAATTGAAAGACTAGCCAAAGATAGTTCCCTTGAACATTTGCCCCCAACTAGCTCGCTAGGGCATGAGCTGGACCGTGTGCTTTCATAATTCAAAAGTAGCCAGTGTAGGCTTCTTCTGCTGCAATCAACCACATGAAATCCCCATTTCTCATATTAAACTGTTACAGGCATGAGTGCAAGAGCAGAGAACCCCTCGGCGCAGCTAGAAGAGAAAACTCCTGCCACGTGGCACCTAGTCCTAGATGCTTTGTGTGCAAGCTCTGCCACGAAAACCTGACTGAAAAAGAGGCTTCATTTAAGAAAAAGAGATGCAGGGTCAGTAATTTAGCAGTACACTGTGGCAGCACTAGGGAGCTGCAAAACTGGCATATACATTTGATTTGCAGGTATGTAGCAGTTATACTCTGGAAAAAAAAATCAAAGGAAAAGAAGTTTTTCACTGCACAAAAACAGAGATAAGCTTTTCTGTACGCTTCAGAGTTACAAAAGAGTGCCACACGTTGACACAAAATATTCTTTTTTGTTGTCAGCAATTGAAAGAATGTCATCCCAGATCTTTGGTTGATGAATCAGAGTAGAACTGAAGTAAGAAAAACTGAAAATTAAATGGAAAAAAAAAAAGGTGAAGTAATCTGAAACCATTTACAAATTCTTATTCACTTGAAGAGACACAAAATCTGGATTTAGAAGATGCAAATCTGGTCTTGCACCTTTTTTAAGGAAAAACAACAAAAATAAATGAAGTGTAATTATGTCAGGAAGACTGAAGCAAACAAATTAGACACATCCATTCTTTTGCCTTAACATAGAGAGTAATGCAAAGCCAGCATCTTATTTTTAATCTCTGATTTACTCTTTCTTCTAATTCAAATCTTACTTCTGTGATTTAATGTCCACATTTAAACACACTGAGATAGTCTACGGCTCTCAATCAAAACACAGTCTGATGCAAATAAAAGAGTTATTCAAACGTTGAATGGCTCATAAAATTGTCATTTGCAATAAGAACAATAATTCAGACAGCATAAAGATCTTGACGAAATTCAAGCCAAGCAGAAGGCATTTCAGTAGAAAGTAAGTGATGTTTTTAAGAAGGAGTTAGGGACTGAACTGTGCAAGAGAATAAAATCCTTCTGATGACTCACCCTGAGCTTATCTACTGAAATCCTGCATAAATATTCAAGTTAATTACTACATAATCACTAAGTCATACTGGCATGTGGGTCTAATTTGTTTTGAGAGAGATGAAAAATGTGAATTGTCTCTTCAGGCAAGAGATCAGGGCAGGAAACCCTAGGGGAAGGAGTTCAGGTTCTTATTTGTGTGCATTATTGTTTTCAAGTTAAATCGGCCAAGCCAAATTCACAGAGTAAGTCTGACTCCACAGTAACCTGGCCTCTTTCAGTTCTTTAGAGTATTAAGTAGGGTTTTTATCCATTTCAACCCCTACTTAGAACATCCTTTTCTTGCAATTATTAAAAAAGAAACAGAACAGGAAATTATTTAAATACCTTGATACCTGAATAACAGAATTCCTGAAGTAAGTTTCCTTCCACAGCCTGATGCAGATTTTACAAGATCAAAGAAACCATATACCTTTAAGCCATAATCTCATAAGGCACTCTTTACAACTGTGGGTCTAGGCTCAGCAGGGCTGTGCTTGTGCTAGCTAGTTGTGAGGTATCTATCACAGACAGGAGGTGAGAGTGCACATCAGACTTTGCCAGATGGGTCTCATCTGTATGATTTCTTAAAACAAAAACAAAAACAAAAACAAAACACCCTTCCCTTTCTGTTCAAAAAAAAAAAAAAAAAAAAAAAAAAAGCTAAAAAAAGGCTTCTAGCTCACTTTTCCTCCAAATTGTAAGAAAAGACACCATAGAAGTTAATCTACTAAACTGAGTCCATTATAACATAATCAAGCAATATTGTGCTATTTGTGTTGACTTTGCTATGCATGGAAATTTTAACGAGAGCACACTAGACTGTGGTCATGGCACTGATCTGAAGAGCATTGGGTTCACTTCTCTGCTCTCATGGAAACATAGATAGGGGACCTCAGGCAAAGAACTTAGTAAATCTCCACCTGTAAAATAAAGATAATAATTGTCTTTCACAGACTTAGTTTTGTCCTTTTGTTGTCCAATAAAACGTTCAGATTTGTTACCCGGTGTGCAATAAGCCAAATACACGCACTAGGTTGAGATATTGTTTATTTCAGAGTTGTGCAAGTCTGGGTACCAGCTGGTTTTCCACAAAGCTGGCCCGACTCAGGACTTTCCCTGTTGATTTTTATACAATTCTACATAGTCATTATCATATTAGTACATCCCACTAAATTCTAACTGGTTAGTGACTTACATATAGTTGCACAATCTTATCTAGAAAATCTATGCATGCTCATGGGAAGGGTCCTCACCTGGGATAGGGTCGTTTTGAACTGTGGGTGTGTTTTTTAGCATTATAATGACATTATAATGAGCACAGTTCACCTTCGGGCATCCCTATTCCTTTCTTCTTGCCAGTTTGGCCCAGTTCCCTTTAGCATGTCCACCTCTTCATATTAGTTACCTATATTCCAGGACATCTACACAATAGATATATCTATTTCTGTCTATTAAAACAATGGATAATGTTTCTGCATTCTTGCAAAGCGCTTTGGCAACAGTATTGCAGCACTTTTCTCCTTGAGCAAGTAACTCTTTAAAGCCATTGACAACCTGCATGAGGGTAGTCATGAACAGGCCTGCATACCACGTAGCTGGAAGATCAGAGTTTGACTGAAAACTGTTTTGAGAAGCACCTCTCTTCTGAAGTAAGTCACCCAGGACAACAGGACTACAACTTCAGTAACAAACAATGCATCTTGTGGCCTTTTCCTGAGCCAAAAGTAACGTTCCTGCAAAATATGCAATTAACAAGAGGCTAAAATTGTTCTGCGGCTAGGAAAATGCTCAGAAACATTCATTTTTAGCTTTCAAAGTATTTGGGTAGACTTTTCAAGGGACTGGGTAAACATACTGGTCCTGCGAGAACCATTGTCAGCTTCAAATTGGTGTGCCACCTTATTCCTACAGCTACAAATCTCCTGAAGCATTTAGCTTCCCTCTCATTAGCATTTGGCAAAGCAGTCAAGGTATTGCTGTCAGACACAGCTTCATGGCTGCTCAGAGCTCTCAGATCCAGCCAGAGTCCAGAAAGTCTAAAAGGAAGACTTCTAAATGGGAGAGAGGAGTGGTGGTCGGTGCTCAGGCTGTGCCTGGGATGCCACAGCACATGGAGTGGGTGCTCAGTGCTACACAAACAGCTGTGGGACCAGAGATTACAGGACAAAACATTTTATTTCATCTGCTGGAAAAGAAGTTAACTGAGCACTGAAATTTGGGGTTAATGCCTAGATGCATAACAGATTTAGGGTGGGATCTGTGAAGTAAATGTGGTATTTGGCACCCAAGAGTCAAGCAGCTTCCTAACTGACTAGAATCCATGGAGCTCTACATATCCTTCCTGACTCTAAAACTCAGAGTACCTCAGAGCATAAGAAAGATGAGGAGAGAGGCTTTACTCAGCCTCTCATGCCCAGGTAAGTCACAAGCGCTTGAAAAAGCACTTGGATTGTTTTTATGGGTTTCACCTGTTAGCATCTGGTTCTGAGGCCTGCAGCCACCAAAGCTGTGGAGCTCAGCACGCCGCACCAGGTGTTCATGCCCCTGTGGCGGAGCTGGTCCCCAGCTCAGTGGCTAACGCAGACACCCATGGAAGCCTTTTTCCAGTGCCTTTTCTAAGGGTTCCTATCCAACAAACATGTCACATAAAATACAGGACTGTTATTAGGACAGGAAAGCGAACCCTGGGACTGTCCCCTACCCAGTCACCAGCCCCCCCCCCCCTCCCCACACACACTTCTAGGCTCCTTTCCTACACCATTGTTTCTTGAATTCTTTGTTGTATCATGATCCAGCTTCACATATGCATCTCTAACCTCTTAGGTGAATGCTCTAACCACCACATGTTGTAGTAATGAGTAAGGACGGCAGTAAGTGTTTTTTGGAAACCATGGCTGTAAATGCAGCAGAGGATAGCATTTGTTACTGATCTTCAGAAGCAAAGGGAGATATATATCTCTGGCCTGCCTGGCATCATCCTGCTAGCATAGGCAGCTTCCTGTTGAGTACTCAAATACTTGAAAATGACCCTCTTTCCAGATGTTTAGATCAAAGTTTAGCTTTGTTCATGAAGTTAGTCGTACACCCAGAACTGCCTGGTGCTGGGCTAGAAGTCCCAGCAGGTTCTCCTGGAGTGATCCAATGCAAAGTCCTGCTGAGCCATACATAAACTCCTTTCAAAACCCAGCTATTGTTCCAGCACACAATTCATCTTTTGCCACCCCTTTTTGTGTCTGTCTGGGGATTCCTGAGAATAGAGCTTCTAGAAAAGAAAGAGCAGAAGCTCCAAATTTTCTCCAAATCCCTGGGAATTTCTCCTGTACTTTAGTTCCTTCTCCAGGGTGAGAAGTCCCTGTCTGCTCACATGTGCATATGATAAACATATGGAAGGTTAGGGAAAAGAGCTTAGCTTTCCTTCCTCCTAAATCATTCTTCCAGTGATCTATTCACAGAACATAAAGAAGTTTATTTTTATCTCCCATTTAAAACTCAAATCCAATGGGACATGATATAACACACAAGCTTTGCTAAAATTTGGTGGAAAGAGTTTCTTGCTGGAGAAGAAATCCTTGCATGTAGTGTTTTTCTTCCATCTCTCCCCCACCCCTCCCAATCTGTACCAATTATTCACTCCCAGAATGAGAAAATACTGAGTCTGTTACTTGGTCGTTCTTGCTTCCCACTTGATCCAGGTCCTGTCAGCTATTTCCTGACAATTGCCTTCCAAAGGGCCACCTGGCCCAGCTGTGGCCAATTTAACAACTAATAACCAACCCAAAGAGTTACAGCAGCTTTATCAAGACTTCGTTCATGACTATTATGCTCTATGACAGACCCAGCAGCACCCAGGGTTTTGTTGTTGCCCACTCTCCTACAAGAGTGCTTTAGAATAAGGCCATCAAAAATAAATGAGTAATTCCTTAGGCACAAGGGCTGTAGAGCAGATTCTGCCCTCCTCTGCTTGCAAGGGTTCTGGATGAGAAAGAGACTTGATGTTGGCTCCCTGTGACCTCAGCTGAGGAGGATGCATCTCTGAACTGGACAAGGGCAGGAAGAAGTCAGAGGTCTCCAGGCAGCCTTGCCTGGGGAGACAGGCAGATGGACAGAGGAGCAGCACTCCTGAAGTACCATGACATAGGTTCCTTACAGTAGGCAAGGCTTATTTTTTTTTTAGTTAAACAAGGTGTATCCAAACTACTCCCATTCTCAGTGGAAAACATAGCAATAGACACTACCCTTTATCAACTGCTTTAAAAAATTTTCCCTATGAAAGGAAAAAACTCTATAAAAATCTTTTGAACTTCAAAGCCAATGGAACCAAGTCCTGCTCTGGCTTTGTGATTAAGCCATGGGAGAAATGGGGGCACAGATAAGAGGGAGAGTGGGAGAGTGTTTGAAAGGGTAGCACAGCGATGCTATGCGAATAGCCCTACAACAAAAACTGGGGAAGTGGCTGTTTGCCAAAGATTCATACCTGCTTCAGAAGTAGGCAGGAGACATTTAAAAAAACCCATAACTGCAGATCCTTGTTTCATGTTCAAATCAACCTTTTTTTTTTTTTTTTTTTTGTAATCAGTCTTTTTTCCCTCTCCCTCCTCTAAAAACAAAAGAGGAAGAAACGAAGAAAATATTACCTGTAGAAGTGGCTCTTGCTGCTAGCATGAGGCAGACAAAAGACATTTTCCTTGCCTAACTTTATAATGATGTTGAAAAATCTGACAAGGCCAGCAGCATTTCCCTTGTAAGTAATGATAAAATTTTGAAGAAGTGGCAGCTCTACCTTTTTATCAACAACTGTGAGGGATTTTTTTTTCCACCTTTGCAAACCTAACATTACTTTTTATAGCTGCAGCTGCTGACTCTACCCAGTAGCTAAGCATTACTGTCTGGCATGGAGGCACTGGGAAGAAGGAGATGCACCCATTTGGTCTGTTTATTTTTAAAGCTTCCTCATTATCGTTGTTTTTGTGGGTTCAAGTACTGTCGGCCTGTCAGGAGATAAAGAGGTCATTCCTGGCTGCTGAAGTCAGTCTCCAACATCTGCCCTGTCCAGAGGGAAGCAAAGCTATGTTATAGGAAAGGAAAAAGAAAAAAAGACACCACAATTGTTAGCTATTTGCTAGTATGTTTAGGCAATGAGACCAGAGCGGTCAAGCTGCAGAGAAGTTTGCTTGGTTCTGATCAAGAGAAACAAAAAGCTTCTGGCACATAGGTTTTCATCTTACAGTAAATCAAAGTGGTCTCTCATGAACAAAGCCCTTTTCATATTTTACAAACTATAAAACACTCCAATGAGTGTTTACTTGTAAATGACAAAAGGAACGACATGCAGATTTTGCAGTATGTTGGAAAACACTGGTCAGAAGTTAGTTTATATTTAAAAGCAGTTATTGTAAACTTGATTGTATAACATGCTGATCTTTAACAGCAAACATCTGCTTATTCCTCTCAGACATTTATTTTCCCACTTTTCTTCTAAGAAAATGTTTTGAATACTGGGTAAGGAAAGGATTTCCACACCAAGTAGAATGTTCATGCACATAAAGTCAACATGTGAGCATTTTTCTGGGACATTGCATGAAAGTTCACGTGGTTTTACTACCAACAATGTACCCCAGAGCTGAGAGACACATCTGCCACACAGCATAGCTAAACAGAGCTTCATTTTCATGTCTGTGTTTCAAAAGGCTGTTCTTTAAACCATTCCATGTTGTCTGTAACCTTTGGAATATTGTCTACCATGAAAAAATGGTGAGAAACATTTGCTGCCAGAGCTGACTCTCTAAGGCTGAAAACTGACAACACATACCGACTGCAGGCCAAAGTCACCAGCGAGGGCATGACAGGAAGGATGTTGTAACCATGTTGTCTATCTGAAAACCAAAGGTGTAAATGTCCACATTATCAAATGCTCTCTTTACCTTCTGTGGGCTGCAGGTTCAAAGCTCTAATTACTCTGACAAGCTCCACTGGAACCTGGAAACAGAGCAAAGCCCAAGGAGGGCTTTTCCTTCCCATACTTAGGTCAAGAGAACCTGGAGCTGGCTGGATGGTGTAATTGCAGTGTCAGTGCAGCTTTAAATTAAGAAAAAAAAAAAAGAAAAGCACAAACAAACTTCAGGTAAATTACTCTTTGGGAATATTACTTGACCTTTACTGACCATTACTGATTTCACATACTCAGTCTGCATTGGTGCATTAGGACAAAGACACTGTGCTCTTCAGAAGAGAAACCTGCAGCAGCTCTTCAGCAGCTGTAGCAGTGAGAGCTGGGAACATTTGAAAAGCAACATGTTCGGTCCTCGAGGGACGAGGAGGAGGCAGTGCCTTGCATTGCCCAACAATGATGTGAATGGATGAGTAGATGCCACAGCCAGGGGAGGCCCTTCCAGCTGCCAGCCACAGGAATGGCCAGAGGCAGGGCTCTCTGCAGCCAGCTGCCTCGTGCCAAGTCGGTTTGGGCACCACACTGAGTGAAAATAAGAAAATAGTGGCATCTCCACCGACTTACCCCTGGGGGTAGGACAAGGAACAAGTGTGACTCTGCCACCAATAAATGGTAGGTCTCATCTTGCTTGATGTTAGGCAGTGAGTTAAATTTATGCTGGTTGCCACATGTTCCCTCTCTAGTCAGTGGAGCCCTTTGCTGGAGTGACTGCTCTGTTTGTTTGTATAGGATGGGAAGAATCATGCTGTGGAAGTGGCTGTTTCTCTCCTTTAATTAGAGATGGCGTCTGGAAGACTCTCTCAGTTACAAATATCTACACTGGTCAGATGAGACTCTTCTGAAGCAAACAATCAGAAAGGGTGAGCTCAGAGTGTTTGGGTGACTTGGCTGGGAACCTAACCATATCTTTCCAGCAGGTATGAATCATGTGGCTGGGGAAGGCTCACATATTTCTGGAAAACAACACAATTGGGGTTTTACTTAAAAACAAGTAACAAAAGAGTCATTAAGTGCATATTCTCTGGCTGATATGCATCATCTATGATGTCTACTATGTCATTTGCCCGGACAGTCCTGTCCTCTAAAGCAGATACCGAAAGGTGTAAGTAGTGGAGGAGATGCAAAATTAGGGCAAAAGGACTGGTGGAAAGACAGGCATGGGAGCTGCTGGTGTGCATGATAGATGAGGAAGGAGAATATTCTTCGATAGGGGCCTGGAGCAGGGGGGCTTTCACTTGTTCCCAGCATTTGCCTAAACTACATTTCTCTGCAGTTTATTCTACTTAAAAATTATAAGATAAGAAGGATGATGGAGATAAAGCATCCTGCTTGGTGATGTTTTCCTGGAGCACCGCATTGTGGAAGGCAACTGTGAAGGGGAGGAAATAGAAGCTCCAGGACAATGGGATGAAAGAGGAGGCAAAAACAGGGCATATCCAGAGATGTTGCTGGGTGAATTCAATTTCTCTTACCTCTAATGTTGCATCACAGAAAAATCTGCTATAGCATAGAGACACAGTAGATGCAAACTTCATCTGTACAGGTTTTTAGACCTATTTTCTACGATAATGTCATCTGCTGTACTCCTTTCCAGTGGTTTTTGATGACACTAAAACTTGAGGTTTTGCTATTCCCAGTAGAAAAACTGCAAATCTCATCTTCTCTGTTGCAAGTATTTTTTAGGACCAAGTGATAACCAAATGTACATCTAACCACCATTTCCACTGAAGTCATTGAAAGCCTGAAGGAGTAATATAAGGGCTGTGTACATCTGCAAGAGTGGACACCACTAAGCAGATGAGGTGGTTATCCTGAAATGTATATGTCCTGGTTTCAGCTGGGATAGAGTTAATTTTCTCTGACCCTGCCACTCACATTTGCATCAGTGTACTCATGCCACATCTTGTTCAGTTTTGATAGATGTTTATCTGAGTCCACCATAGGTTTAAGATTAAAATACCTATTTTATCTGCAGAGCCTGAGCCTGAGACTGTGTGAAAAGTGAGGTACAAACACATACCCGAAGAATTGATATCTGAAGTCCATGGCAGTGCACTGTGAAGGTGGCAAAAGTGTGAAACAGCTTTCTCCTAGCTTATATACTCCACAGAAACGACACTATGGGGAAAATTTTACACCTGGCTCTCACCTTGACACAGCCGAGAAGCAGATGGGGTGCCTACCTACACTGAAGTTAAGAAGTGCTCTACAATCATCAGTTTAAATGGAGCAAGAAAATCCCCTCTCAGATGAAAGTACACAGTAACCCAACCAATGAAAGTCTTTGTCTCTGCAGACTGACCTGCTTCATGCTCTCCTTCACAAGGACCCAGCTCATCAGTCTTGTTTATATGGTGGATTCTGAGGTCTTCTTGCATCCAGGCCATACCAGGGCATGATCCTGACTGCTCTGCCTCCTTCTGTAACATGTAGGGTTCAGCTACAACATCAATGCAATGAGACTACTTTCATTAGCACAAGTGCTGTTATTTGTTGCTACTTGTTATGGAAAAGTCCGACAGCTAAACATAGTTTGAAAGTTTGAAGGATGAGTTTGTCTAAGGTTGTAAATAGAGAGAACTGTAAATATGTAAACAAGGAACAGGATAAAATATGTGATTGCAAAAGTTAATTCTAAAAAAGTTTCCTGATTTTGTCTGATTTTCTAGGTGGCCACCAGATTGAAGAGTAAATGTTGTATCATTTAGAAAACACACACTGGGGATGGAGAAGGTTTTTCGTTTGTTTGTTCTGTCTGTTAAAATTATACTGTGGTTTCTTGATCATAAATCATGGAGTAGAGCTGGAGCTGTATTAGTTGTACTACACAAACTCCATCCTGCACATAAATTCCCTTTAATCCATTTGTACCCTATGGTGGAGTTAATACATCCACCTGCATATTCTCCAGTCAGTAAACACAGAGCAGGTGAAATCAGAAGGAAATTTAAATGAGATCAAAAGATATGTTCAAAAGAAGGGCTTAAGCCATCTGGAATCCCTCAGAGCTGCCAGTCACATGTAGGAGACCCGCTGGCATCTCAAGAGGAATTTCTTGCTTCCCTTTCTTCTCGAGCTGGAGGAAGTTCAAATGAACACTCAGCTAACAGTTGGCACTTGCTTTGTGAGGGGGTTCATTGTTCTGGGAGGTGAGGTCAGACACAGATTTAAAGGACGCACAGATTAAAACCCTAAAAGGTTGCTGCTTTTGTTTAGGGAGCTCTTCAACATAGAAAAAGTGGATTACTCTCTGTTTTTTCTATTGTTTCTTAACATACTTTAACTTGTCCTACATCTTTCTTTAACTGAAGCAGAACAAATCTAGGAAGGCCACAGGAAAATTTGTTTGGCTTTTTGTTTGGAAAGTCTCTTTATTTAAAAGAAGCAAAAGAAACAAAACAAGCCTCAAGTCTTTGATTTCAAAGAGGCCGGGCTGGCTACATGGTAAGTCAAGAAGCTATGGACTGCCCTGCTATGATTGGAATAATGCGTGCAGTTCCATGACAGAATGAACAGGATTAGAAATCTAAAGTAAACAAATACACATCTTTAGTCCTAAAGTCAAAACTGCAATTACAGGGAACCAAGTACTTCAGACAAACATCCAACAACATTTACATATTGAAAAGGAACATTGTGCTCCTCTTCTCCTTTCCCCAGGCTTTTACAACAGGGTTGGCAAAGGGGTGCTCAGTCCAGCATATTTAACACTTTCAGAAATGGCTTCAGCTCCAGCCTTTAGGTAAACTCTTTATCTCAAACTTTATCTTGAACACTGCATTCAGAAAGAGACAACCCAAGCAAACAGAGACATTTCTTTACAGGAGCTTCTGGGCACTTTTTGGTTTGGGGAAGGAGCAGGATAGTTTCAGAAGTCTTGGGTGGAAGGGGAAGCCGACTTTTCTGGTGAACTGCCAAAGGAGGGCAAGTGGGTTGCCGGGAGTGTTTGTCATTTTACCTACCTGCTGAGAAACCCCAAATCTAAGATAAATCTTCTTAGGTACTTCTGTGGTGAATTTCAACCGTATCTGAATGGGCCTGTGTTTGCCTCAAATTTATCTCCCTTTTATGCTGCCTGGCAGCAAGACACACACACTGCTCCACCCTCTAGGGGAGAAGCATGCCTCTTAGAGAAAACCCAACCTTGCATATCCCTGGGCAGGAGAGGCATAGCTGGGTCTGTGTCTGTTCAGCCAGTGCCTACAAGACCTACCACAGTGCTTGGTAATGGCGGTACGTGGCTAACACTGACTCCAATACTGTGCTCCTAAAGGCAATGCAGAGCACAGAGGCATCATGGCAGCGTGGACATGCAGAACAGGCTCCTGAAATACAGGTCTCTAGCATGTTCCCAAGGACAGTGTAGATGTAGTCTTTAGTCTATATTTATTTTGGCCTCAGTATATAAAGGTTGATATTTGCATGGGATATTAGAAAATATTTCATTATAACAGTGTCTCTGAAGTGGAGACCACATTTTGGAAGAGCTCATAAAGCAAAGCAAAGTAAAATAATCCTTTCATGTCTCCAGGAGAGACTTAAGTACATACATTTCTATCATAACTGAAGCCCACAATAACCTGTGTGTGCTGAGCAGTGTTTCATAGCCTAGGAAGTAATAACTTCAGTTGTAGAAACCCAGGAAAACTCTATCAACCACACACATTCCTAGAAAACAGATACCTTCCTCTGTAAAATGCATGTTATAAACCCAGATAGACTTTCACTAGAACACACAAACATATCCTTCAGCAGCAGATTGAATTAAAAAAAAAAAAAAAAAAGAACAAACTAAAAACCACCTCACTGCATTAAAGCAACTCTTATTCTGCAGATTCTTTATGGCTTTTAAATAGAAAAGCTATATGCACTAGTGGTGTTCAGCTGGCAGTTCAGAAATTGTTGTGCTAAAACCAAAGAGCTATCTAGAAAAGCAAGTCCTTCAGCAAGTTCTCTAGTTCCCACCACTAAAACCACAGATATGTACAAGTAATTGTAAAAAGAATTGACTATATCCTCTGATATTTTGCAAAAGATATAACAGTAAAAAAAAAGTCAGAATTAAAGGCAGAATGAACAATGTTTGGGTTCATAAACAAGGAGCCAGTGAAGCCATGGAGTGCTTGCAGAAGGAGCACTCAGTTGTAACTGGGTGGAAACAGTAACAGGTAAAATACATCTGAACAAAGCCAAGGCATATGGCTGTAGGTGGAACCGAAACACGGGTATCAGTCTTGCATCAATTCTTCAGTGCTCTCTTGCTAACCAAGATATAACAGTCCTTTCTTTTCTGGAACTTCAATATTTTTAACTTCAGTGTTCAATGTTAAGAAGGTTATAACTTTTTTGTTCTCTAATTTTTTCCATGAGAGGAGAAGGTCCATTAGTTGCAGCTCAGATTTCACTACCACTTACTCTTCATCCAGTCTGAGGTGGGCAGGAATGGAAGAAAAGAACAAGGTCAGGGAAGTAGAGGAGATACAAGCCTGAGAATCATAGAATCCTAGAATGGCTTGGGTTGGAAGGGACCTTAAAGATTATCTGGTTCTAACCCCCTGCCATAGGCAGGGATGCCACCCATTAGATCAGGTTGGCCAGGGCCCCATCCAACCTGGCCTTGAACCCCTCCAGGGATGGGGCATCTGCAGCTTCCCTGGGCAGCCTGTTCCAGTGCCTCACCACCCTCACAGTGAAGAATTTCTTCCTAATGTCTAACCTAAATCTATCCTCTTTTAGTTTAAAACCATTGCCCCTTGTC
>VXAA01003580.1:592-10801 GCA_013399115.1 Anseranas semipalmata
CTGTTTAACATCTTTGTCGGCAACAGGGACAGTGGGATTGAGTGCAACCTCAGCAAGTTTGCCAATGACATGAAGCTGTGTGGCGCAGTTGACACACTGGAGGGAAGGGATGCTATCCAGAGGGACCTTGACAAGCTTGAGAGGTGGGTCTGTGCAACCCTCTTGAAGTTCAGCAAGGCCCAGTGCAACGTCCTGCACCTGTGTCAGGGCAATCCCAAGCACAAATAAAGTCTGGGCAGAGAATGGATTGAGAGCAGCCCTGATGAGAAGGACTTTGGGGTGTTGGTTGACGAGAAGCTCAACATGAGCTGGCAATGTGTGCCTGCAGACCAGAAAGCCAACTGTATCCTGGGCTGCCTCAAAAGAAGCGTGACCTGCAGGTCATGGGAGGTGATTGTCTCCCTCTACTCTGCTCTCATGAGACTCCACCTGGAGTACTGTGTTCAGCTCTGGGGACCCCCATATAAGAAGGGCATGGACGTATTAGAGCAAGTCCAGAGGATGGCCATGAGGATGATCAAAGGACTGGAGCACCTCTCCTACGAAGACAGGCTAAATGAGTTGGGGTTGTTCAGCCTGGAGAAAAGAAGGCTCCAGGGAGAACTTACAGTGGCCTTCCAGTACCTAAAGGGGGCCTACAAGAAAGCTAGAGAGAGACTCCTAATCAGGGAGTGTAGTGATAGGACAAGGGGTAATGGTTTTAAACTAAAAAAGGTATTAGATATTAGGTAGAAAGTATAGATATTAGGAAAAAAATTCTTCACTCAGAGAGTGGTGAAGCACTGGAACAGGTTGCCCAGACAAGCTGTGGCTGCCCCATCCCTGGCTGTGTTGAAGGCCAGATTGGATGGGGCTTTGAGCAACCTTGTCTAGTGGAGGGTGTCCCTGCCTATGGCAGGGTGTTGGAACTAAATGATCTTTAAGGTCCCTTCCAAGCCAAACCATACTATGATTCCATGAAATGAATCCATAAATTACTGCCTCCTAAATAGCCAATAACCTGTAGGCTGGGTATTCCCTTAAGAGATGAGAGCACCTAGTTGATATACCTACTCGGTCAGTCGGTGCATACAAGACTATATTAATTAGGGTATTTGGGCTGGGATTAGTGGTCTTTGAACTTTTTCTCTTTTGTATAAAATTATTGAATATTCACTGAAGCAGGGACCTGAACATGAAACTTTCATTTCCCAGCTGTGTGCCCTAGCTTCTGAGGCTGTAAAGTCATTTTTTTCTAACCAGCTGAATTAATATTTTATTACTACACAGTGGAACAGCTCCAAGAGGAAAGACAAAGGATGGACAATATCCTCTTTTGGTATAGCTATTAATCTCAAATGCAAAGTGCCCAGCTTCTAATCAGTCACTGGTCTGAAGCTACAAGAAAGGGAATATATACCAAGTTTCCATTACCATTCTCACTGCCACTACTGTGATCAGTACAGGTATGCGGACCTCTTAAAATATAGTTCTGATGAATTATCCTCTGAATATTCTATTCGATGAATTCCTCTGAATTATTATGAATTTTAAGAATTAGATATTTGCAATATCTTAATAGTGTCCCCACACGTCAATCCCCACATACCTCTCACCAGATCTGTCATTAATCAGTTATTTTCCAATCTGTCTTCTAGCAGTAAACTGTTCCAGTCCTATGTAGCCCTGCTGTTAGTTTTCAGTGTCATCTTGAATTCTAATCTCATCCTCCAAAATACTGATAGTTGTGTGGTCTGCTAATGGAATATATATATATATATATGGATATATGTATTCATAGTTATGAATAAAAAATGTTAAAGTGTACTGAACCCTGGACAATCCAGGGTTAACCAGTTGGGTGTTAGCTTTACACCCAACTTATCTTGGCCATGTTTCCCTACCTAACTTGCAAGACTGATATGAGATAATACATTTGGTGAGTTATCTAATTTAAAAAAGATTTAAAAGGGTGTATGTGCATGTGGCTGCAGCACGAGGATACTCTTCAAATCCCTAAAAGCTTCCCATAACATGCAGCAACTTGCATCCTGTATAAACGGTGAATGGCACAGGAAATAATGGAGCATGTTGGTTATTAATAAAATTTTCTAATGACTAAGAGAGTGGAACACTACTAAAATTCATAGGCAGATTGTAGAGTCTCCATCATCGGAGGCTTTACAGAACAGACTGCTGTCAGGACTGACATAGGTATTATTTTGCTTATCTTGGAGTATATATATCGGCTTGTAAAATCAGAAAGAAGATAAGTGTATCTCAAAAGGGAATCAGCGAAGGTGAATATAAATTCTCTTCATCAAAACACATTCCCAGAACCCGTTCTTCTCTTTCACCTGAATAACCTAACTGCTTGAATGCATTTTATGCTTTGATTGTATTTTTTTTTCCCAAGTAGAGCACTTTGCTGCCATGAAAATGAAGTGAAATGCATATTTACTTATTTATTTATTTCCTACTGTACCGGCAATATTGTCAGTATGTTTCTGTCCAGGGAAAACCTGTTAAAAAAAGTTCTTTTTCAGTTCCTAATTGAGGGAAGTATATTGGTTGACAGCAGAAAATAGAGGTGGAAGGAAGGAGATGTGTCTTGATGGAAGGTATGTTTGGAAATTATAATTTAGTCTGCATTAATAAGAAGCAAATTATGCACTGAGCTTGCATTTTAACTTTTTCAGTGGCTAATTTGTATAGAAAAAAGGTTCTGCACTATTATTATTTAAGTAGTCTGTGTGTTCTACTTCATCAATTTCTAAGAAATCAGAAAGAAAAGGATAAGAATAATGAAGCAAACTAAACATGAAAAAAGACAGAAGAAATCATCCAAGCGAGCAGATGTCCTCAAAACTGGAGGACTTCTCTCTCCCCTACTAACAGATATTTTATAAATTATTATTTTGCTGAAGTGATGCTGCAATACAGCTGAATACATTTTGTGCAATGGACAATTTTAAATGAATAATCTTCTGTAGTTGCAAAGTAATCGACACATTTTTTTTTCTAGAAATATAATTAGAACTTAATAGAAATCATCATTTAAATGTAGCCTGTTGAACTGCAGAAGAGGAATATAATTGCTAATAACTTATGCCATTTTTAAAAAGCTTCTAAAAGTATCTAGTATTTCTTACATAAAGTACAAAAAAAAAAAAAATTCTGGTATCCTTTGTATAACCATGTTAATATTATGTATTTGACGGTTTTCTGTAAATTTCACGGATTTCCCTGCTAAATTTCAGGCATAAATATAAACCAGACTAAATGTCAAGGTGAGCAGTACTCTATTCTATCAAAGTCAAATTTGTCACCTATTGCCAGGTATTGATGACACCAAGGTTTGATTAGCACAGCACTGAAAACTAAGTTACAAGACATAAAAAGTGTCACCTGGCACTGGAAAAGCCATCTGCTGAACAAATTGAGCCAAAATGAACATAGATGTCCAATGTACATGGAATAAAATTCATTTTCTTCATTTGCATTTTTTTTTTCCTGAAACTGTCTCTGATAACTTTTAGAAGTATAAATATTAATCTGACAAGATTAGTCTTACGAGCTCAATAGAAAGTAGGTTATGACAAGGTCACCCATCTAGTTGACAAAGGGAAGCTAATTGGTGTAATCTTTCTGGATTTCAGTAAAGCTTTCGATACTGTTTCTCACAGTATTCTTCTGGAAAAAAATGTCCAGCATACAGCTAGACAAATACATAATACAATGGGTGAACAACTGGCTGGTGGGTCAGGCTCAAAGGATTATTAGGCTGGCAGCCAGCCACTAGTGAGGTTCCCCAGGCGTCCATTTTAGGACAAGTTCTCCTTAATGTTTTCATGAATGACTTAGATGCAGGACTTGGAGGTGTATTAAGTAAGTCTGCAGATGATACTAAATTGGCAGGAGCTGTTGACTCGATCAAGAGTAGAGAGGCCTTGCAGAGAGATCTTGACAAATTAGAAAGATGGGTAATCACCAACCATCTGAAATTTAATAAGAGCAAGTGCCAGATTCTGCAGCTGGGATGGGGCAACCCTATCTGTACATACAGACTGTGGAATGAGAGGCTGGAGAGCAGCCCCACAGAAAGAGATCTGGAGGTTCTGCTAAACGGCAAGTTGAGTATCAGTCAACAGTGTGCCTTGGCAGCCAAAAGGGCCAACCATATACTGGGGTGCATCAAGCACAAATAGCTATCTGGTCGAGGGAAATGATCGTCCAACTCTAGTCTGCGCTGGTGCAGCTCCACCTCGAATACTATGTGCAATTTTGGGCACCACAATGTAAGAAAGATATAAAACTATGAGAGAGAGTCCAAAGAAGGGCTACAAAGATGGTGAAGAGTCTAGAGGGGGAGATGTATGAGGAGTGGCTGAAGTCACTTGGTTCGTTCAGCCTAGAGAAGAGGAGACTGAGGGGAGACCTCATGACGGCCTAAAGCTTCCTCGTGAGAGGGAGCAGAGGGGAGGTACTCATCTCTTCTCTCTGGTGACAGCGACAGGACCCGAGGGAATGGCATGGAGCTGTGACAGGGGAGGTTCAGGCTGGGTGTTAGGAAAAGGTTCTTCCCTGAGAGGGTGGTTGGGCTCTCGAGCAGGCTCCCCAGGGAAGTGGTCACAACATTGAGCCTGTCAGAGTTCAAGAAGCATTTGGACAATGCTCTCAGGCATATGGTTTAATTTTTGGGTGGTCCTGTCTGGAGCCAGGAATTGGACTCGATGATCCTTGTGGGTCCCTTCCAACTCAGGGTAATCTATGATTCTGATTCTAGGTTGATCTGCATTTTGCTGTTTCTTGCTAATAGTAATTTAATATAAATTTGAAGAATTTACTAATATTTCATGATGAGATGTTTCTTAATTATTTCTTGTGATGATTCACATTAATGGATCATTACACACAAAACTGTGTAAATTATCTATCTGTAGACCTCTAACTTTGTCATACTTTGAATTACATGCAAAACTATTTTGCTGAGATAGATACAATAACTACCTTATCATGCAGGGAAAAAAAGAAAAAGAAAAAGGAAAAGGAAAAGGAAAAGGAAAAGGAAAAGGAAAAGGAAAAGGAAAAGGAAAAGGAAAAGGAAAAGGAAAAGGAAAAGGAAAAGGAAAAGGAAAAGGAAAAGGAAAAGGAAAAGGAAAAGGAAAAGGAAAAGGAAAAGGAAAAGGAAAAGGAAAAGGAAAAGGAAAAGGAAAAGGAAAAGGAAAAGGAAAAGGAAAAGGAAAAGGAAAAGGAAAAGAAAAAGAAAAAGAAAGAAGAAGAAGAAGGAAAAAGAAGGAAAAAAATCTATTTAAACATTCAAGATCTGCAGGGAGGTGCAGATGAAGGAGAGATGAGATAAAAGAAATCTTTGTAAAACTTAGCTATTGCATATGGAGTATGGGTATGGACACATCAGTGGTAAGCTGATGGGTGTAAGTGCATGGAGACAGATGGAACCTTTCATTTCCCATTCCTGGACAGGAGATAGCAGAACAATGACTCTCCTCAGATGCAGGTACAGCAAGCTTACACCAATACATGTTCTCTGAGGGAAACAAACATTGCTTCAGATCATGCTTCTCTTTCTTGACCGTAACAGCTTGCCAGATGCAGAAATATGGATACTTTAGCCTCTTCTCTGGTGAGAGTGGTCTTGCTATGGCCCTCGGAGTGCCATAGCAAGCCTTGTGCTGGCATGAAACACAACCTCATGTAGTTGTTGAAGCATCTGCATATGTGCGTACATCAAGAACACAATAAACTCAGCAGACCTTACAGAAAAGCAGCAAAATAAGCTTTCAGATTACAAGTACAGGCTGCAGCTCATCAATTCATTTAACATACACATGGTAAATATAGCATATTACTGTGGCAAAGATAGTGTTTGCTTAGAATTCTTATTTGGACATTTAGCCTGTATTCAGATTTGAATCCTTTCCTTTCCTTTCCTTTCCTTTCCTTTCCTTTCCTTTCCTTTCCTTTCCTTTCCTTTCCTTTCCTTTCCTTTCCTTTCCTTTCCTTTCCTTTCCTTTCCTTTCCTTTCCTTTCCTTTCCTTTCCTTTCCTTTCCTTTCCTTTCCTTTCCTTTCCTTTCCTTTCCTTTCCTTTCCTTTCCTTTCCTTTCCTTTCCTTTCCTTTCCTTTCCTTTCCTTTCCTTTCCTTTCCTTTCCTTTCCTTTCCTTTCCTTTCCTTTCCTTTCCTTTCCTTTCCTTTCCTTTCCTTTCCTTTCCTTTCCTTTCCTTTCCTTTCCTTTCCTTTCCTTTCCTTTCCTTTCCTTTCCTTTCCTTTCCTTTCCTTTCCTTTCCTTTCCTTTCCTTTCCTTTCCTTTCCTTTCCTTTCCTTTCCTTTCCTTTCCTTTCCTTTCCTTTCCTTTCCTTTCCTTTCCTTTCCTTTCCTTTCCTTTCCTTTCCTTTCCTTTCCTTTCCTTTCCTTTCCTTTCCTTTCCTTTCCTTTCCTTTCCTTTCCTTTCCTTTCCTTTCCTTTCCTTTCCTTTCCTTTCCTTTCCTTTCCTTTCCTTTCCTTTCCTTTCCTTTCCTTTCCTTTCCTTTCCTTTCCTTTCCTTTCCTTTCCTTTCCTTTCCTTTCCTTTCCTTTCCTTTCCTTTCCTTTCCTTTCCTTTCCTTTCCTTTCCTTTCCTTTCCTTTCCTTTCCTTTCCTTTCCTTTCCTTTCCTCTATAAGATCTTCAAGGAGTGAGTATTCAACAATTCTGCCAACCTAAGTGCTCTTTAACTTACTTTGATATTATATTAATTCAAGGAAAGTTTAGCTGGCCTTCTTAGGCATCTGAGATGAAATGCCTAATTCTTCCATCAAAAACTTCTCTGGTTCAGAAAAGTCATCTGAGAGGACTGGCTTGGTAGAATTTTTGAGTCTGCTGATCAGGCTGTAGATATATCCATCTCTTGTATGTTTGAAATAACATATCAGCATATAAGTTGCTGGAGGAACTTGATTTGATAGAGATATTCAGACCTACCCTTCTTTATTCCAGTTGATTTGATTTCTGTCAAACACTGTGAGGGGAAAATCAACTTTCTGCATAATAACCTAATGATAGGAAAATTTACTTCATCCTGAAAATGGCGATCTGAACTATACCTCTTGTTAGCACGAGAAGATTGAGTCTATATTGCAAACTAATGCTCTGAGGTATGTTTCTTGTAATTGCTCTCTTGCTAACTCTTGACATTGGGACTCTGTTTAGTTTATAGCAAAAGTTTCCAGAGCAAGATTTAGCCTTTTTATTTTTATTTTTTTAACATGCCACTAGCTGCATTTCAGAGTATTCTCCAGAAACTCTTTGTGTTTTTCATTTTGGGCAATGTTTGGTGCAGGCATCAGAAATTGTATCCCAAGGATGTATTCCTCCTAATTTATGATTTGATTTTGCTTTAGATACCTAAAGAATTTAATTTAATTTAATTTAATTTAATTTATACATTATCTTATTATTTTATTTTACTTTATTATTTTCCTCCTGGCTCTTAATACTGGCTATGATATGTTTCTAAACTTAAATAAGAGTTTCAAGAAGATTTGGTTCAATACACTACATTCACACATCTGCTGCCATGTGAGATGCCTATTTAAGACATATGCCCAGGTTTGGCAGATATTACATGAGGCCTGGTGGATATCTTCACCCTTTTTAAGCAGCACTGTAAGGTGTGTTCATAAACCCTAGGGAATATCAAATGATAGTTCAGTTCAGCCAACCCACCTGAGCCCATCCCTGTCTCATCTTCTGTTTTCTTTCTTGAGTACTCCAGTGTTCAAGGAAGTTTATGGGAATCCCAATTTACGGGAATTTAATCATCTGCATTGTACATTCTACTATTGGAGCTAAGCAATTACATTTTGCAGTTTTGAGCATCACATAACTGAAGCCTGTTGGTTGAATGCTTGCCTAGCTCAGTTAGTTCAATGCAACTGTACCAAAGCAGGGTAAAGCTGCAGAGAAAAAAAAAAAAAAGCAAAAACGGGGTAAAAAAGAGGAAAAAAAAAAAAAAAAAAAAAAAAAAAAAAAAGTTGTAAACTACAAGCAAGTCAATCTAAACTCGTAAATCAAAATCACATTTCAACCTAATACATTACTTAATAAAATTAATTTATCATTTTAATTACCATACCGTACAGAAATATAACTTAGAAAAATGTATTAAAAGTGATGTGCCATAAATGATAAATCTTAGGAAAATCTATAAAAATCAATTGCCAAATCCAAGCAGAAATGTCAATGAATGAATATACACTTGTAATATTTTAAACTCATAAACACAAAACTAGATGTTTCTTCAAAGCAGAAAAGACATTTTGCATGTGGTGATATATATTCACTGATTCTTTATTACCCCAGCTATTATTTATTATGTTTAACAGTCCTACCTAAAGTCTTCAAATTTTTTCACAGCATTACTTGCATACCTAAAATGTAGTCTGTTTCTTCCATTACAAAGTTTTATTTTATAGTGATTGATGTTAACACACTGTGATGATTATTCTGTAATTTTTCTTGTCCTAGTAATCTTTTTTTTCAGCCTTCTCACTGCAGAACTGAAAGACCAAGGTATTTAATGTGCAGGAATCCACTGACAATTCAGGCATACACTCGTGGGACAAGAAAGCTTCTCTTACATTTTCTTTTGGCACCCCCTACTGGTGTACAGCTGCAAAGACTCTTCCGTGAGGCCAAAGATCTCAAGAGGGCTTGCTGTGCTTCTTTCTGATCTCTCTCTTTTCTTCCGTCTGATCTCCCAGTGCTTTTGATTGTTAATAACAACAAAAGTAATGGAATGTTAGTGTGAAGAGTTTTATTTTCTGCTCAAGCAACATGAATTCATCGCTTCAGTGAATATACAATTTCCTTAAACAGTAAATCCAACCACTGAACTTTCTTTGCATGTTTCACATTTTTCTTTGATCTCCTTGTGTAATAGAAAAAGATTTTCCAATTAGAGATGAGGTTTTGTTTGTTTGTTTGTTTGTTTTTTAATCTTAGCAGCAAAGAAGTGTCAAAATTTTTCACTCAAACTGTATCATGATAAACATGATTTGTGGTAATGCAGTGTGGCAACGTATATTATCCTATGCATTCACACGCCACTTGAAGATGAAACATCTGTATGAATATTTCAGCTCCATTCTTTGGTGGTTGGGACAGAATTGTTCCCCGCTGTTAGAGTAGCACTATTGCTCCTATTTCCTCCTCCCCAAAAGACTGGAAAGATATAAGTGGCATTAACTTTCCATTTCTCATAGCCATAGTGTTTCCTGATGAGGAGACCTCCCCACCTTGCTTTAAGGCAACTGACGTATCTGAAACCATGATCAACCCAGGCTCTCCTATCAAAGGAGATAAACTAGCATCTCAGATTCATAACCTGTAAGTTCTCTATTTATTACAGATGTGTTGAGCTGCTGAACATCTACATAAAAATGTCTAAAATCTCCATTAATGTCTAGAGTTAGGATGTGTATGCAGACCATGGAAAATGTTCTGGGCTGACTAGTTAGAGAACAGTGTTCTAATTCTGCTTGTAACAGTATTTCCTACATACTTTTTTTTTTTTTTTTCCTCACTATTATTAATCTTGCTTATATGAGTTTTCTCATTTAAGGATGTCAGAACCACATACCTGGTCTACAATTATGGGGTGTATACATGAATAAGTGCTGAAAGATCTTTCTGTTGATACTTACTAAGTACAGAAAACTAAATCATTTTTAAATAGAAATTGAATAGTCCACTACTGAATAACTGGGTGTTGATCAATGACATTTTCCAAATGACAAATGATTTCAAATTGCACATTTTGTTCATTTTTTGAATGATCATTAATCTCTAGTGAAGTTAAGATGGGAGTATGGACTGCTAAATATTAATACTTCCCATTAATCTTAAAATGTGATTATGATTTTCAGTTAGATAAAATAATATTATCATATATGTTCTTTCAGGTCATCTATTAGACAGGAGCAGCCTCTTACTTCTATCATAGACTATTTTTGCTATTTGCCTACACAAATCTTCTTTTTTTTCACCAAAATCTATGATTTCTTAAAAAATAAAGATCATATGTATATTTATATATATATATACAAACATATAAAGGAAACACCACATTTTAACCTTCATCCTCTTCTACATTAATTCTATTTATTTTTTTAACTGCAGGCTATTAGTATTTCTTTAGAGTTAATGAGTAGAATATGACTTTTTTTTTTTTTT
>VXAA01003580.1:10827-21063 GCA_013399115.1 Anseranas semipalmata
TTTTTTTTCAGATGGGAATCATGATGCACAGTCAGCTTTGTGACTTGCTGAATAGGTAACACCTGCTTGCAGCATCAGAATATAGTAGTCTTTGTTCCCAAGTGCATACTTTAATCATATACAACGTATTTTCTTCTGGCTATAGCATATAAAATAATGTGATTTATTTCCATTTTGTAGTGAACCAACTTGCCATGTACCTCAACTTTAAAGACAGTAAAAGTCTGAAAGATGTGTCCTATATTTAAAAAAGGTATGACAGTAACACCAATGTTAATAAACAGCCAGAAGGCACAAGGCTATGTCCATACCTATAAATCACAGAAGGCCAGGAAGAGTGTTTGTCATTATCTGTGCTTAATTGCCATCACCTTCTCTAACATTTCCTTGCCATATGCCAGCTGTTCCCCAGAAAGTATGTGGGCCTGAATAGCACATCCCCACTAGGCAATATGGAAGAAAAAATCCTCTCTGAGGATGAGAGTTTAAGCAAATGGATACAATAAAGGTTGTATCACTTAAGCCTGAGGGCCATAGAAGTGTCCTGGCCCAAGTATATTTACTGGTAGAAGGCAGCATATTACTGTATCAAAACTGATTTCTTAACAGCTGCTGCGTCATTAACCATGAATCAATGTGTCAGTCTATGCAGTATCTTACTTCCTGCAGTTCCTAGACTGCACTGGAATAAATTATATTTATATTTCAGAGCATCAAATATCTCATTATGTATGTAGGGTAAATTATACTGCCAGATAGACCACCATCCACACTGGAAACAAAATTTGCCCCCAAAATTTGAAATTTATATTTGAAGTCAAATGTATCTGTTCTCTTGAAGTTTAGAATGATGTATAATAGTAAGGAAATAACATGTTCTGATATATACTGTTAGCTCCTTACAGATATAATGAAGAAAAAGTTAAGTTTTTACTTTTCATCTTCAAAGTATATCTGATTTGACTGCCATGCAGGTTCAATATTTTTGTCTAAGCCACTTGGTTGAACATTTGTGACCCAGTGAAATAAAGGAAGATGTCTTTAATATACTGTTTAAAAATTTATTTCCCCCCCCAAAAAACATAATTTATACCATTTATGTTCAGCCAGATGATATAACAGAGGTTATTGTTTTACTGTAGTCTAGAACAAATATAGTAAGAAGTTCTTTTTCTCCTCCTCATTAGAGAAAAACAGATGGCTGGAGGTCCAGACACTCTCTCTTTCCTCTCTCTCTTCCCCTCTCCCCCTCTCTCTCAAGATATGGAAATGAAGTCAGATCATAGATTTTAACGAATAATAGTGTCTGTGGAGCCAAACATGACATTGCAAATTCCCAAGATATTTGACAGTTTTAGTTTGTATCATTTCATGAAGCTAAAACTGGTTCAGACCTTTTATCCTATCTCAGGGTCAGTCACTTGACTGAAGAATAAGGGTTTTTCAAAAAGCATAAATTAATTCCATCTGTTGATACCTCCCCCGTTGTAAGCAAACAGGTACTATCAGAAGTCAGACTTCATGTAATGTTCTGGAAAGAAAATGTACGTATGCATAATAAATATATATTCATTACAATTCCATAGCTTTGGGTTGATACCAGAACATGAAATCATCACATATTGTAAGTTCATAAAACAGACATTCAAATCAGGTATATTTAATTAATTAGAATCATATAGGACTTAGTGTTTGTTACTTCAATAAAATAGTCAAACTTGGAAAGCAAAACTCATAATTTTTCTTGTGGGTTTCTGTAACTTTTCTCTCAGACTCAAGGAAAGACTGCATACTTCACAGATGTTTTGTAGACATAAAAAGCAAATCTTAGAAATGGTTGCTTAAATATCTCTAGCATTTCTCAGCAGTGTAATACTGGCTACATACCTACTGCAGTTCTGTGGCTTTGATTTCTGGCTTTTCATTACTTTTCATTACTTTCATTCTGAATAGCAAAAGGCTATTGTGTCACCATTTATAATGCAACAGGGGTAGAACACTTGGAGCATGTTTTTTCAGTAACAAGAAATTCACATAGTTCGTATTTTTTGAAGTACAGACAGGTAACGCAACCCCATTCAAGACTTTTACCAGTAAAATTGGCTCCAAAGATCTAGTTTTCAAAAATTTTGGTGTCCAGCACTGGGCAAGCATCATCGTTTCATTCCTCTTCCCTTTCTTTGAGAAGAAACAGCTTGTTAGTACATCCTGCGTATCTCTCATGGGTCAGGAAAATATATATATAAATAAACCTTCAAGTTATGAGTGTATTTCAGCTGTAACAACATCTGATTCAAATTATTCTCAAAAAAGGGCTTTATTCTTCAGTATATCATATCACTGTTCCTGAAGGTTTTCCTCAAAACCAGCAGAATAAAGTGGGGGAAAACCACACAAGGTAATTTCATGGATTTAGTATTTAATAAAGTGTTCTACCTGTGTGCAGGGGAACTATCAACCTTGTTATAACAATGTTGTAGAGTCAGCAGTGTGTTTCTGGCCTGAATATGCAAACTTCTGCCTATTAGACTGTACTATGCTGAATGTTGAAGCCTCACTCAGCTTTTTTCTCCCCTTTTTTAAAACACAGGATTTTAAAAATATTCTTTTTTTTTTTTTCATTAGCATATAAAATACAGTTTTTTTCTGCCTCCTATTTAACAAGAGCTGAGTGCGTATGTATGTATGTATGTATGTATGCATATTTTCATTGTAGAGGTACCACAGAATGCGAGATCTAGGCAGACAAGATCAAGCACAGACATTTTACAAGGTTTAGTTGCACATTAGTTGTATTTATTTATTGATCCACTACAGTAAGTACAAATTCTTGTATTTAAACATAAAATTAAACATTTATCCACTTATGATATTATAAAAAAAATCTTCTTATGGTTTCTAATACGAGAACCACTGAAATCGCTGAGAACTCGTCTATTGTTTCCAGTAGCTGATAGTCAGCAGCAAATGTCTGCAGTCCAGAAATAATTATCATTTCTCACATATCTGAAAATTTGTACAAAACCTTGTTGTCGTTCATGTGACTGTGATCAAGAACTAACTCAGTAAAACCTATATGTCCTTCAAAGACTGAAATTATGCTATTTGTTTATGATATATGTTTGCATGTTTACAAAGGCAATGTGTGTATTGCCTGATTTAGTGTGTTACTTTTCATTTCACTTCTCCAAATCAATCAATTGTCAGTTTAACTGAATGTGTATGTGACCTCATCTCTTATTGCATCAATACAAGTAAGGCAATAGAGTGGAGACAGTTTAATATCTGTTTACTTTGAATTTATATTTGTGTGAATTTAACCTTTAATCTATGGTCTATATATATATATATATAATTTTACATATTTTAAGTGTGGTCTAGTCTATGATTCCATTGTTTCCAGATATCCTTTTTTTTTTTTTTTTTTTTCACAAAGAAGCAAATAGATACAGGCAAATATATGACTATTTGACATTTGTAAAAATACCAATTTAAGAAGATGAATGAAGTCCTTTTCTGAAATTCAGTTCATTAACATTAACATCAGCCTTGACCCCGCAGAACTTTGTGAGGGGTGCAGTGTAAAATGTACACACAAACACAATCCCCCCAGTACACACACTATTGCTAAACAACAGTAAATCTCAGATTCCAAAGCAGAGTGAAGAGGCAGAGACCAGATGTGTCTATGGAGATAGAGGCTTAATTACAGAGCTCGATTGTACTAGTAAGATCCTGCTTAATTGTGCATCCTCCTTTGATAATTTAGCCCAGCTGCTCTGCGGCTCTACGAGCCATACGGCATGTTTCAGAATACTTATATTTTTAGTAGAAAGATGGATAGCAATGTGTAAAATAATGTTTAATCCAGCCCAATATATAGTTGCACATTGTAATAGAAATCAGATTGTATTTATTTATTTTGTCTTCTGATAGAAACAGCTTGAGTAACTGAAATGATAGGCTTATTGAGACTACACTAAAGTCCCTTGTTCTCCCAGTAATGTCAAGGCTCTGGTTTATTAATAGCTAGCTGCTCAGATATTTACATTTTTAAAGGAACACTTCTATTAAATTAGGTGAACAGGCTGCAGTGTATCTTCCTTTATCAGGAAGAAATCTAAATACTTATAGTTATTTTCAGCATAAAGATGTCATTTGGCCATAGATGAGCATGTTGTTGAAATCTGCAATGAAAAGCCTTATATATAAGCTAAGAATATTATTTTCAGGCTAAGCCTCCTTAAAATCTTGTGATATCCCTGAAGAAGAGTTATGAAGTTCTTATTAGATGGGAAATTGGTGTTTTCCTCTGGTGCACACTACCCATAAATGATTAACAGAAGCAAGTTAATCAAGATTAAACACTGGAGATGTGGAAAACTTATTTATCTCCACTGTGTCTTCTTTTAGCTCTCACTATTAAAACTGTGCTAGGAAATACAGTCCTTTCTTCTTGTTTCTGTGTTCCTAGCTGAATTAAATGATTGTAAAGGATCCTGATAAAACTCGGAGTAACCCCATGTTGGTTTTGCACGTGAGATCAGTCTGGTGTCCCTGCAGAGAGCAGTCACAAAAATTACATTAAGTAACTATGTTTGCTTTTCCTCCTTTTACTCTGCACTGAATTCAGACTATTCAGCCACCAAATTAGGTTTATTAAATTCTTGCCCTCATCTTTTCCACTTTTTAAGTTACGCTGGGACAAAAGTATGTATGTTTTTTCTTAAGAGGTAACATGCATGAGACGCAGACCTTAAGATTATGTTGATACATGATTTGTACTATCAAATTGGCCTATGATATAGTTTTCCCACGGTTCAAGCAGCCCTTTCATAAACAACTCCATCACGGTTTAGGGGATATAATATTCCAGCAACCGTTCCCAAATGGCGGTACAGAAGAGTAAAACCTGTTAGGGGCAAAGAGTTAAGATGAATGAAATGAAACACTCTGTGACACTTGAGCTCAGGACCTGAGAATGTATCTTGATCCTTTTCATTTATTAGTATGCCCAGATAACAAGCTATTGTAGGAATAAAATCAGTATTACAATTCAATGGAAGAAGATCAGGGATTCACCTGTATTCCTGAATTCAAAGAGCACTGTGTACTTAAAATGGAAAGGGTGTGTACATTGTTTAAGTGGTAGTAAGAGCAATCTGTCCACATGATTTGTCCAGTCTGCCAAATCCCATCATCTCTGTGCATGGTTCTTTGCAACATCAAGACTCTCAAAGTCAGTTTCTTATTCATTCAGTTCAGTTATTTCACCGAAATGCATTGTTTTTGTCAAAACCAGAAAATGACAGCAGCAGAAGATGAAATTGAATTCATTTCCTATGTAATCCAATTTTTTTTAAGAATGTATCTTCCTCCATCTCTCCTCTGTTTTTGACCTCTTGTTTTTGTTTGTTTGTTTGCTTGTTTGTTTGTTTGTCTTAAGAAGATTTTCTGCTAAGTTTTATGATCAGTGACTAACTTTGTTTTGCTGTTACTGTTGTTATAATCCCTTACATGTCCAGAGGCTCTCCACTTTTAGACAAGAGAAGAGATGAGGTACCGTGTTTTAAGAAAACATTACATTTGTTATGAATATGCATTTTAGACGGGATGAGGTATGCTCTTTACAAAACCATAAATGTGCAAATCCTTGTGTTAGAGGAAAACCTGATTGGTATATATGAAAATGTGAGCTGTTCAGACTCCTTACCCTATTCATGAGTCACAGTCTAGCAGTCACTGTTTTTATTCCTCGTCTTGATTCCTAACTTCAGCTCATTCTGATGCAGTGAAAACATGGAGGCAATTAAAATAATCCAGATACAAAACTTATAATTGGATGCCATATTTAGTGAAAAACTTATTAATGAAACCTCTATGAAGAAGATACATAGGTTGATAAAAATCAAATGATTACAACTCTGAAATTGTATATTTGTTTTTTGTTTTTTATTCAAATAAGATTTTATTTGTGCAACCAGAAATATTAATTATTGTAATCAATTATTTTATTATTTGATAAGTAAACAAACAACAGGGAGATAAAATGTTTACAGTTTAAGTACAAGCAATGTTGCTATACAATATATATATATATTTTTCAATATTAGTTTTTACCAGCTTCAACAGCACAGGTTCTAAGTCTCTTCTAGTGGTACAGAAAATGACTCACCTCTACTGAAATGTGGCTTACATCTACTGCATACACTTAATATATGCAGTATATACTTCTGAAGGAAGAAAGATATAAAGAGAGACATGAGAGAGAGAGAAAATAAGGTGAGTAATTTCAAGGAAGGTGAAAAGAAGGGAAGGCATAATGAAGCAGAATTTCTGGAGAGAATGGATGTGAAACTAGCAGACTGCAGTCTGCCTGAGTAGAATTGATGCAGAAACTTTGAAAGGAAAAAGAAAACAGGCTTTCAAATAATCTCAAGGAATTCACATGAGGGCATTTGCCTATATTTGTGTCCCATGTGTTCTCTGAAGTACTTGGATTTGAAAGTACTTAACAGGAAGGGTTGTTTTTTGTATTCTAATGATATCATTCTATCATGATATATCATTATACTACTGCCCTGGTTGTTGATTAGGAGTGAATTGATTCTGCTATTCCGCTGAATGATTTTTTTTATTATTATGATTTTATTTTCTTAAATTATTTTTAACTTTGTAAATTAGTCTCTTCATGTGAATATTTTTGGAGCCTTTATATTCAGACCTTTCTCCTTCAAATTTCTACCATTCTGCATCTAGCCCTGGAACTAATGTAATAACAACAATATATTGTAGTCATAGAGATATAAATTTTTATATATGAAGACACTGTGCTTAAAAGTTTTTTGCCTTTCCAATCTTATCATCTGGCCTAATGAAAATATTACCTCTTCATTCCATCTCACATTTCCAATGGCATAAATATTGGAATAAATTTGAAACCAAATTAAGTTATCAGATTAATTTTTATTTAGAAGCATATCAGAGTTTAACTAAGGATCTGAAAACAAACAAACAAACCAAAAAACAACAAAAAAAACAGACTTGTTTAATTTTTGCTTACTTTTGTTAAATGTCATTTCAATAACAGAAATCAGTACAATTTTATTGTATTAATATTTTATTTTCAATATTTAAAAAATTGCGTGCTTTTCTTTTCCTAGAAATTTCTTATGAATTTTCTTATGCTAGAAAATAAATAAATAAATGAATACCCTGTTTTTATTTTCCTGTCACATACCAGTGGAAGGAAATGGAGAACCTCTATCAACTGAGGTGACACTTTCATTGACTTAAATTGCACAAACCATGTAATTTTTTTTTTTTTCAGTAATGGAAAATTTTAGCAAAATGAGCCTTGGGGCAACCAAAATAATTGAGATGGAAGCAGCAAAGGTTAAATTTACCACATGCAGAGGTCTGCTGAGGGCTTATGAAGAACTTATTTTCTGCTAGTGCCTATTTTCAAGATTTCAAAGTTTTCAAGCTCTCTCCTGGGCATAATGCTTTCTTAAATCTTTTTAGTACTACAGGGGCATAGTATCCTATATAAGTCAGTATTTCAAAAGTTAGCAGTTAAATACCTAAATTCCATTTTGAGTTTTTCCATTGTTCTTCTTAAATCAAACTTCAATTTCACTTTTGTCCTAATGTATTACCAGTTAATAGCAGCACATAGAATTTAAAAAATAATAATAATTTATTTTATCCAGATAGGATGGTGAACATGAATAGAGGTTTTATTGCTCAAACAATAAGTTTATAAACTGTTTACCTTTGATTTTCATTACTGTATTCCCACATATGGGATTAGTAATTTAGCTACTGGGGAGAAACTATGGTTTTCCCTCTCTAGTTTGTCTTGCCCAGATATGTGCTGGAAGCGACAGGGTAGGAGATTTGCAGCAAAAGTGCTTTATTTTAAAGCAATTCTGGAATGCAAAACAGCTCAGTGACAATGTAAAAGCTGCTGTGAGGACCAGCACTTACACAAGTCCACAGATCAGACAAAATCCAGATAAAAAACCACCTTTGCCTCTTCTCCTCAGATGTGTTTTTCTGTGCTATGTCTCTTAACCGAAGAAATACAACGTATACCTCTTTGTCAATACATCATGTTACAAAATGTATTTCAAGCATGTCAAACTGGAGAATGCACTTGCACTTGTGAACATACATGACATGAATGCAGAGTCTGAAAAATGAATATTCAGATACCTGTAATGTAATCTGGTACAACCAAAGTTATTGCCGTATCGATTTAGAAAAATTTTCTTCTACGCAAAATCTTCTTTCTTTTTAGGTATTTTATACCTAATGAAACCTAATGAATTGTATCTCAAAAGCTAATTAAATACCTGCAGGTGGATTTCCTAATTTGGCACATTACTTGACTTTTGATAGATTTAGGTTTTAAATTCTCTAAGTGTAGAGCAGACAAAAGAGTATGTTGGGATTTAAAAGAACTTTGTACAACTTGTTGGTATGATAGTATTTTTTTTTTCTTTTTAATATTGAGTAATTAGGATCTTACTTCTACTAGTGGTACTAAATATTTCTCTGACATTTTCAACATAAATTCTATCACACTCTAAAAAATATAAAGTTATCACTAAATAAGTGTCAAAAAGAAAAAGCACTACAAGCCTATGAAGTATATCACTACAGAGATAAAAGCATTAAATTCACCCATAAATCATTCAGAGTTTACAACTAAATATCCTACTCTATTGCTCATTTTCTTTCAGCTAAGGAGGAAGTTTTTTCTCCAGGCTGGTTTGGTCATGTCGATTTTCTTCCTTGTGTTTCAATGATGCATTTGTGGCTCAATTTCTCAATGATTTCTTTACACAAATCTATGTCCCACTGAGAGCTCTCATTCCACAGGAAGCTTTCTCATTGTGTGCAAATGGTCCTATTTTAAGTGGTGATACAGAGCTTGATGTAGTTGTTCAAATGGAGATATTTCACATTATCTGATATACCATAGTATTTCCAAGCGATACAAATAAGGCTGTAATTTATTGCACTTCTGGATAAGCTGGAAGCCAGGGCAGGCTATTGAATGAGGCTTGTAATTAATATCATTCTTTATTAACGATATTGAAATACAGATCTGTGGAACTCATGCTTTAAAAAATATCAAGATTTAAACTCTAAAATATTGTGGTCTAACAGGGAAGACTATATTTGCATACTATAAAAACAAAGTACATTTTTAAAGGCAAAAAATTAATGGGTATTCCAGCTATCTACAACAAGGACCTGAAAACCTCAGGATATCTCTCACAGGTAAAAATTGTTCTGTTCATGTAATTTAAATAAAATCAAGATCAAAATGATTTATTGATTTATTAATGACATGTAATTAATGAGCAATAGGTGTACTACAGGTTCAAGGTCAGTAACAGCAATAGAGAAGATGAACCACAGTACTAAACACTTAAAAATATCAATAAACACCTGCATATTACTAAACACCTTTCTATAGCTCAGCCCTCTCTTTCTCACATACCTACCCACCAACCCCATCAACAAACAGGCACACACTCATTCACTCACACAAATATAGGTCGTACCCCTACGAGCCCCCTGCTCCCCTGTGAGCTGAGGTTCTCCTCTGTGCACACTGTTCCTGTGGGACATGTGGGTGTTCTGGCTTTGAGTGCACCCGTCCTGCTCCCAAAACCCCACTGATCCACACATTGCTGAGAAAGCACTCCACAGGCTCATGCTCACACATCAAAGTTGTGGTCCCTGCACTGTCACCCTGCATATTGCAGCCCATGATGTCCTACTCCTCATCAGCATGCAGCTGGTCATGCCACCCCACTCCAAGGGGAAAAAACTGGGTGGAGTATGAATTTTTGTGCTTTGTTTTCGCTTCAATCTGTCTAGTTCTTTGTTTCAACAATCCTTCTGAAATTCCCTAGGTATTGTTCAAATGTTGTCTTCTCTTTCACATCATCAATTTTAGGCCAACAGCCTCTCAGTTTTTCATGCTCCATTCACATCAACGGTTTACGCTCATACTCTTGTCTTAACAATGCTGTTATATAGGCCATTTTGCCTAGTATTGGTCATGTGAGCATCTGCAAAGATGACCTCAGTTTTTTACAATATATGTTAATGTCCTGGTTTTGGCTGGGATAGAGTTAATTCTCTATTTTCTACTCTAATTTTCAGCTGGTATGCTGCCATGTTCTGAATTGTTATACTGTGACATTCTAACTTCCA
>VXAA01003585.1:3935-91866 GCA_013399115.1 Anseranas semipalmata
CCCGCGGCGGCGTCTGGGCCTTGAGGCGGGGCGGCTGCGGGCTGCTGCCGTGCGGGGCCGGGAGGGGGGGGCAGGTGCCGGGTGCGGGGCTCCCTGGCAGCGGAGTGGTGCGGGAGGGGGTGGCCGGGGTCCCGGCGTGGTCGTTCGGTGGCTGGAGGCGGTGATTAATGAGCTAGCTCGTAATTGCGTAGCCTGGGCGCGGTTGGCGCGGAGGGAAGGGTCGAGCGAGCTCTGAGGGGTCGGGACCTTTAGCAGAGCTGGTCCCGTTACATGCGCCCCGTGTTTAACAGAGGCATCTCAGCGCCGAGCGGTGGCTGAGAAATCTGCAGTTTGGGACCGAAGATGGTAAATTCCACTGAAGCAGAGCCTTCTGCGGCCCTAAAATCTCCTTTCCAGGTGTTCTGTGTAGCAGCGGTGTTTTCTGAACGTCTTTCCTGTAGGCTTTTTACATCAGGCTTTAGTACTGCCTTTTTCAGGTTTTTCTTTGCTTTGAGTGTTCAATGATGGCCATCCGCATCAGTGTTTCTCTTTATTTTTATAGGGATCGAAAGTTATATAAACTGGGATTAAAAGGATTTTATGTCAAAGATGACAATGACAGTACAGGTAAGGTAATAAGATGTATTGTGCAATAAGCTGTGTAGTCATATTTTTTCTGAGTTGTGTGTGGTTATTTAAGGTACAGTAGGACTGCATAAGTGCTAACCCATACTGTTGTGCTTATTTCCAGCTTGTTTTTCAGTACTTTTGTTACAGAGACGGATGTGAATAATAACTTAGCACTTAGCTTTCAAGTCACTACAATCTTGATGTGGAATTTTGTGTCAAACCAGGCATGACGCTTATTTCTGTCTGCACAGATTTACCAGCTCGTGTAATCTCTACCTGGTGCACAATGCACGTTAGCTCACAAGTGCCTGACAGCTCTCAAATCATAATTTCAACTTTGCTAACTAAAAATTAATTCCATAACAGAGGTTCTGTAGATTCTAGATGGGTCGCCTGGGAGCAGTACTGTCCTGCTGCCTCTGCCTCAGCCTAGGACGTTAGCTGTTGCTGATGAATCTGCTGGGCCAGAAGTAGGGGAAGAATGCAATGTCCCTGAAGTCTTGTAAGCTCCACCATCATATAATAGCTTGGTTTGAAAGGAAGAAGTCTGAACAGAAAGGAAGGTCCATAGAAGCTAACGGTGAATAGCACAGGTTAGGTGGAGGAAATGTGAGTGGAGTGAAGCAGCAGGATGTAAACCATGTCTTTGTACATGTATGGCTGAATTCTGGTGAGAGTAGTCAGTTGAAAACAGAAGGATCTTATGCTACAATTTAGCAGTAAATATACCCTAACAAAAACAAACAAACTTAAATTTCTCAGTTTTATCAACTATATCATAAGCTTTTGTATTTCATAACTTTCATCAATACACACTTTTGACTTTCTCAGTGGCATTTGTCATTATATACAGATATGATGTTGCTTAAAAATTTGATAGATATGCAAGCAGGGATTCAACAGTTGATCAGAGATTTCTGAGATGAATAGGCCCTGCAGTTCAAAAATTACATTTTTGTAAAGTCATATCATCTTTGTTATTTTTGAAAGAATTGTGACAAAATCGGCGGTTTCTTGCATTTTAAGTTTGCTCTTATACATGCCAAAACAACTACTGTAAAGAATTTTCTTTTTCTAGTACTCTGGTGGTGGTGTTTTTTTTTTTTCCTGTTGCTTGCTGGGCATTGTTGCAGTTTGCTTTGCAAGCTACCAAAGTGAATGTGTGTGGTGGTTTGGCAGCCAAGCACCACAGAGCTGCTTGCTTGCTCCTCTCCCGCTCCATGGGATGTGGGAGATGATATGAAGAGCACAAGCAAGAAAACTCGTGGGCCAAGGTAAAGGTGGTTTAATAGGTATGGGAAAGAGGTAAAAAGAAGGCAAGTGATGCAAAGGAAATCACTCGCTACCTCCCATAAGCGAATCAGTGACCAGCCAGTCTCTGAGCAACAGCCACCTAGGAAGCCAAAACCCCTTATATCTTCTTCCTCTACCCCTGTTTTTGTTGCTGAGCATCACGTATGGACGATCCCTGTAGCCAGTCAGGTCAGCTGTCCCAGCCGTGTCCCGTCCCAGTCTCTTGCCCACTCCCAGTCTAATGGCAGGGGAATGCAGAGTGAGGGAAAGAGAGAGCCTCGATGCTGCTGCTCAGCGCTAGCCAAAACACTGGTGTGTTATCAACACTGTTTTAGCCACAAATCCAAAACACAGCACTCTCCAAGCTGCTGTGAAGGAGGTTAACTCCCTCCCAGTCGGACCCAGTGCAGTGTTTTGGCTGTTGAAGTTAGATTTTGGTTTCTATTGTTAGTCGTGCAATCTAGTTCTCCACTTGTTTTTGCTTCCTCTTTTTGCTAAAAATGTACGTGTATGCATTCCAGCCTGGGAGCAAAAGCATGCAGAAATTGAGGCCTGATTTGAAAATTTATCCCTTCTTCTTTCATAGGATGGGAAATGTATCATGCTCCTGAAAAGGAGAAATGAATCAAGTTAAAATAATGACATAATTGAAAAGTTCAGAATTCATGAAAGTATTAACATTGGGTTAATTAAAAAAATGTATAAAACTTCGCATTTGTATTAATATTGCTGTTTTATTATTTATTTTATTATTTTATTCAATATTGCTTAAGAGGTAATCCTGCTATTTGTTACCAGCCATACTGATGCAGTGAGGTATCAATCAAGTTATATTCACAGTACAATTTGTTAATAGGGGAAGAACAAGCATCTGAGGAGGAAAACCGTTGTCCCAATGCGTCATTAAAGGCGGACACTAATCATGCTCTGGACCTGGAAGAAGTTGAACTAGACTCAGAGGCTGAGCTTATGAAGAGTATGGGATTGCCTCTTCACTTTGGCGGACAGTCAGCTCACAGGGACTTTGTGGTAAATCTTTATGTGCTTTATTTATTCTGTTCACTTCACGTTTCCAAATGTAAGGGCATGTCTGCTCTTCTGTTATATTTATGACCGCAGTTCGTGGAAATGAGCTGGCATTAAGCCACCTCACTCAGGTACCTCTAGCGATGTATACCATCGTGGTCTGTGCAGTTTGTAAATCCCGCTTGCCAGTTGGACTAGATAGGGTTAGGCTGACCTTTGTGCTTCTATATCCTTATTGCTTGTGCTGCTAGAGGGAGCTGGTTTGAAACAGCCATGGTAACGCTGATGCTCTGCTGCAGGACAACGTGTATATTTCAAACTGGGCATGTGTGTTCACACTGTCTGCTTTAACCATTTAGCTTTACATAGTAGTAGAAAAAGCTAGTTCTGTGCATTCCCCTTGTAGCTGATCAAGCCAGGCTGTTCCAAAGGACAGGAATTAGGCTGGGGTACTCTGCTTCCTGTAAAGAGCAGTTTGGCTTTAGAGGAAGGCTAAAGTTGTGCATAGGTGAGAAAAAGGTAATGGGATATTCACAGTGTCCACTTCATAGAATACAGATCTCCCTAGAGGTGAGAGAGCGCTTTTTTGCAGAGCGCTCTGTTTTTCTGGCCTGATTCATTTGTTAATGTACAAGTTACTCCGATTTATTATTTTAAATGATGATACGTAAATACATCTTATAGGCATCTGACTTCAAGCCCAAGGTATCCATGTGATTTGTGTAGCTATATAGTAAAACTGCAAGTAAGACAAGTGAGAAAATAATACATGTTTTTACTAGATTATTACTAAGTGTTGTGCTTTGCACCATATGTATTAACATGACATTATGAAGGACGTGAATGAAAGATTAATGCCAGTTCTCTGAACGTAACTCCTTTATAGTCCACCTTACGCATTTGTCAGTGCAACAAAACCAGGGACTGCAGCTGATGAGGCATTTGGGGTAATACCTATACATTTGCAGTTTTTTGGTGATGTGATTTGTATTTCCTTAACACCACCACCACCCTTTTACCTGCCAAATTTAATTTGACAGTTTATTCAGAAATTTGGCAGATTTATCTTATAGAACAATTTGTTGTTCATGGATGTTTTTATCTTGTTCCAGTGGGGCTTCCTGTGCTTACACACATAAACAAGTAGAGTTGTATTTGATGAAACCCAGTAAGAGGTTTTTGTCTTCCGTTTCACTAGACAACTGTAGTAGTTTGAGTTCATTGTAACAAGTGAAATGGATTAATTGCAGAAACAAAAGGGCCACCTGTTTGGATAGGGGTCTGTTTCCTTGTGTTTCTGTGAGCTATCTTGGAGATCAGTATGGGATGGGAGGAATATTACATCCCTCTTTTGGGTCAGTGTCTTCAGGTGTCTTTAGCCAAGCATAAAGTGGTTCTGCAAGCAGGATTTACAGAACCTGTGAATATAAAGTGATGCTTTTTTGTTTAAAGCACAATATATTGTATGCTGACTACCCTAGTAAGGCACTTGAACAGTGTTTGCTGCCCAGGCAGGTATTAGGCAATGGTAAGGGTTGGCCTCTATGGCCCCCCCCAAAGCAGTCCTTGATGTTACTGAGTTTTACCATTGAGTTCAACCCAGTGACCCAACAATGTCTGACTAACCTCCCCACAGCATTTTATGGTGTTTCACATTGATATATTTGCTCTTAAATCCCTGAGCAATGAATGACTTCCCTCCCAACAGTCCTGCTTCTGTCTGGAATTCTGCCTTCTCTTGGTGCATCTTTTTACAGACGTTCTCACAGCTGTTTGTCACAACTTTCTCAGACATGAGCCAAAGTTATGCAGCTGGGCCCTATCAGATCCATATACCCTTAAGCCCCTTTTCCAGGGAGAAAGCTGGTTGCGGGGTTACAGTGAGAGGGAGGGTTACAACAGAAGCAGAAATGTGCTTGCCGGGAGGACAGCAAAAGACTGCCTAGATGTTTTGGACTTCTAAATATGTTTATCCATTTTATTTTAGGCAGCTGAAAAATACAGAAAGAGAAGTAATATGAAGATTATGAAAAAGAAAAAGAAGAAGAAAAAAGAATTACAGCAAAAACACAAGGATAAAATAGGGCAGGAATGCCAGGATCGAGCTTGTGGTGATCATAAGCAGTCCATCTCTGATGAGCCAGCCCCAGCTACAGAGCAAAGTGAGAAGAGCAGCAGAACTCAACTTATAAGTGAAGGGAACTGTGGAAGTTCAGAAAGTCTTGCTAATGAGGCCTTACCCAGTGAACTTAAAGAAAAATGGGAGAAGTACTGGAGCGAGTACGGAGAGGGCCTTCTTTGGCAAAGCTGGCTGGAGAAGCATAAGGAGGTCTCATCACCTGAGGCCACAACAGCCTCCGAGCCTTGGAATAGTCCAGACACCAAGGAAGAGTGGGAGCAGCATTATAGCGAACTGTACTGGTATTACTGGGAACAGTTTCAGTACTGGACAAGTCAAGGGTGGACTACAGAGAGCTCACACAATGACAGTGTGGAAGTTTGTGGGGTTACACAGGAGACGGGTCTTTCAGGAAAAATGGACTTTGTTAGCCCAGAGGCTGAACACGGTGAAGTGCTGAGCTTGGAGCTGTCTCCCTCTCACACCAGAAGTGAGGAAACACTCACTTCAAGTGCTGAGCCCCACAGTGAGATAATCTCTGGGATTTGTAATTTAAATCTGAATTTGGACAAAGTGGAGCAGAGCAGTGTGCCTCTAACGGTAACCCACGAAGGTCCTCGACAGCACAGTACCTCTCACGGTGAAAGCCAGTGTCCTTGTGTTTCAAGCCAGAAGGAGCCCTGCGATGGAGGAACGAGGAAGAGGAATGCATCTTGTGAAAATAAAAGTATTAACCAGTCAGGTAATACAAAATCAGCTAAAATTGATTCTGCCAGTATATTTCTAAGTGGTTATATATAAAAATATAAAAACCAAGGCCACGTCTTTATTATGCCATTTTAAAACATGGATCAAGTGTTTTGTGGAAAGATTGCATAATTAACTCCTCTTTCTTCCCTCTGATTCTCTGGAACATCTCGCTCCTCTCTAGCCTGTATATTGAATGCATTCTTCAGCAGCAAGTGATTTTAACACAACATACTCTTTATAAATCTCCCAAATGTACTACAAAAAGTGGTGAGAGAGCACTGTTGGTGCTTACTGATTTGTTTGTTTATTATTATTGGTGTTGCAGCTGTGTCATTCAGCCGATGTTTGTTTTCTCATTGATAGTCTAAAATAAATGAATGAAAACTCAGGTTGACGTTTTCACGAATCTGACAAATTTAAGGATAGCTTTTTGAGAAATATTTCAAAAAATGTGGCTTCACAGTTCTGATTTTTTTTTTTGTAGTTTTTTTTTGTAGTTTGTAGTTTGTCTAAAAATGCTATACTTGAAAATAAACTCTTGTTCTGTTGTTCCGTGATACTGTGGACCAGATGACTTCAGAGGTCTTTTCCAGCATTAAGTTGTCAATTAGGCAGTGAGCTGCAGTCATCATTACAACCCCAAATTCATCTGTCCACAGCTAGCTCTAACAAGTGAAATTGCCAGGTCATAGAGGGGTATGGTGAGAGGCAGTGGCTGTGCCTTACAATACTGGAAGAGTTTCCACGAGGGATGTACATGACTGGGCTGGAGACTTTTTTTTGCCAGCCAGTTCAGTGCGCAGAGAAAGGAGGCGGCCATCCTGTTTGACTGCTGGTTTTTCCTGCCAGAATTACTGGTAAGCAGCAGTGTAACAGCTTTCCTGACTGATGTATGGTTCCTCCTGCAGAAGAGGAGGGATGAAGTACATGAGTTAAGTGTCAGCAGCTCAGGACTTTAGTTTGATGGGGAAACCTCTGAGTCTGTTGCTAGTGACCTTCTAAGGAAGGAAGAAGCAGGTGTGCTCCCATCTTGATCCTACAGTAGAGCTGAAATGGGAGAGATGAAAGGAAAATCTACTTTCCAACAAGACATGAGAGAAGGCGTTGGAGTCCTCTCTTATTAAACATATGTGAGTATCTTCACGCAGCTAATTAACTGGAAACAAAATTTAGGAACAAGGAAGAAGCTATTTGGAATTTGTATCCTGCAATCTTTATTTTTCTTGGAAATCTGAGATATTTTGAAGTTGGTCCTGCTGAAGATTATTAACTCTGCAGTGTAACTAATACTTCAAGCTTGTGTTAGTACATTGTCCCTCAAACAAAGACAGGTAAAGATCCTTGTGGTTTGGCACCTGTGCCGTATTTGTCAGATATGTAAAACAACTGAACTGTATCTGCAGATGTACTTTGGGGATGGGAAGATCTGGAATTTATTAGGCAAAAGGAATATATGATCTCATCTGTGTTTTTAGATTCACAGGGGTCACATAACTCACGTAGTTCAAATGACAAAGAACAGTTGCTGCTTCGTGACCGAAATGAAGATGATGAAGAAGAAGAACCTCCTGAAAACAGAGGTGCCAAAGTCAAGAGAAGGTAAGTCATGAAATTTAGGCCATCTTTTTTCTCAAATTGTGATTTATAATGTCTATTTATTTGATCAAGAGTATGAGTTAAAATTTCAGTACAACCCCACATAGTCTTCCATCACTACCTACCACTTCACCTGGCAACAAGTGGCAGATATTTCTTCTTTACCTTTGCTTTATGAAAAGAATGTATGGCCTCAATGCTGAGTTCTCTGCAAGGTGACAATACCTTGTGTCCTTGTGTCACTGAAGTATATAAGATTATTAAATTGGATATGACAACTTGTTTAGGTCTAGTTAGTGCAGAAGGTATGAGAACATTATTTAATAATTTGTATAGTTTAACTGAATCATATGTTGCCAATAAAGTGCTCAGTGTTGTGACAGTCATAAAATAGTGAATCTTTGCCTTGTCACAGTCTTTTTCTTTCCTCTGTTCCTCTGTTGCAAATTTATAACCACAAAGATGATGGGCTGGCTCTTTCTTTCCTCTAATAAGTTTACAAACTCAAAGATGAGGGGATGAATGGAATTATTATCTGGTAGTGAGGTAGCTTTTGTTATAACATTTTGCTGTTGCCATAGGATTAATAATAGATAACATGATAGATAACATAGTAGACAATGAAGGTAATTTGGAAATAGGGGTGAACAAACACTTTGTCTTCATGAGTTCTGCATAGGGCTTGGTATTAAAAATTCTGAGAAGTCATTCAGAATAGCTGGAATATTATAACCCCTATGGAAGGACATATGTCCCTGGAATTGGATAGAGAAAGTATATGCTCATGCATATATATAGACTGGTGTTATCTGCCTTGTTTGGCTTCAGCAGTCTGTCAGAGAAATTACTGACATTTATATTTAAATGGTTTCAATACAGGAGTTTTAGTGGCATTTCTTTAAAATAAGAGTGGGTGGGTTTTGTGTTTGTTCCCCCCCCCCTCCCCCCGTAGAAATTAACTTTTTGTCATCTGTGTTTTTTCCTAGCCATGAACTGGACGTGGATGAGAATCCAGTAGAAGATCCTGAGGAAACCTGTTCTATTTTGGGTTTCAAGTGTGGCACGGGACAAAAGTAATTGCTTATGTGGAATTCAGGGTTTCTTCACAGCAAGTCAACCCTGTTGATATTATTTAAATAGACTATTTATCTCCATTCCAATTTTGTTAAACTATTTGAAGATCATTTGCAAAGTTAGTCTTTGCACTGTAAGCTTAAAACTGTAAGCTTTAGCAGTGGAAATGCAAAGTTACAGAGATGAGTTGAAAAAGAAAAGTACTTTGAAAGAGAAGCATAACTCATAGAGTACTTGCAGTTATATAACTGCACATAACTGGGTAAATAACTGGCTAGTCAACTACTTAAATTAGGGATGCTTGAAGTCTCAAACCATTAACAGTCCTCTCAGTTTGGAGTCTTCTGAGCTTAGATCATAATTTATAGATGTTTCAAATTGGAATGAGGTTGCTTTATATTAACAAAATGCTACTATGTCAATAAAATGTTGCCACGTTATTGATTAGTGAAATTTCATTTTCAGTAGTATAACCTAAATATATGGTCCTCAGTGCCATTGAAGTAACATTGTAGGGCACAGGTAGACTGTAGCTTAGGTCTAGGGCTTCTTCAAGACGCAAGTTGTTTAGTGTGTATATATATGTGTATATATATATATATATATATGTATATATGTATATATATATATATATATATGTTTCAAAGAGGAGCATGTCCTGTAGTTGACACCCTATTCTACTTCATGAAAACTAATTATGTGAAATGCCCATGTTGTTGTTGTTTGGAAATGTGTTTACCAAGAGGTGAAAGTACCTGTTTTGAAGGTTCTTTACAGCCACCAAGATGATGTTTCATTTTACAAATCAAGATTATTTCTCCATTTCCTATTCTTCTTAAGGCTGGTCTGGAAAATTGTATCTACCCAAAGTTATGAATCTGTTAGAAAGCCAAATGGGGTAAACATTTTCATGAAACTATTTCAAATAAACAGATTTAAAAATTTTCATGAAGGTATGTCTGTTTTGCAGCTTTATCCAGTTATATACATGTTTTACAAGAATATTTAGATCAACAGATGTCTCAAATATTTTGGTCTAAATCACCTCCTGTAGACATACACATTCATGTTAAAGCTTCCAAATTGGAAATTGGCCAACTAAATCTTTTTCTTTTTCAGGTATGGTGGAATTCCAGATTTCACCCACCGAAGTGTGCAGTACTTGGAGAAAAAAGCAAAACTCAAGTCCAAATTTTTGGACATGCGTAAACCAAGGAAAAGTAAAAACACACACATCTTCTTTACAGAAGAACCTGAAACATCTTGCCAAAAAAATAAAACTCTGAAGAAGGTGGGTTTAATTGTTAGTGTTGGTATAGTTCCATAGAATTATCTGCTCCCTTAGCTGTTGTTGCATTATGAAAAAAATAAAAAAAAATTACACAGTAGGTGACATTTTTTTCATATTTCAAGCATCAGTCTGATGCTCTTTATTTTTTTGTTTGTTTGTTTGTTTGTCTGGTTTTTTTTTGTTCCTTCTTGTCCTGCATAGGTGAAGAATAGTTAGGTTAGGGTGGATATGGAAAGGCATTGGTGGACTCTTAGCAGTCTGTTAAGAGGAACGTGAGCTTAATGGTGAAATTAGTGGAAGTCAGTCCTAATGTCTGGGTGCATCATTCCTTTAGAGGTGTGTGTAGGTTTCTGTACTTACTAGAAAAAAGTATCTCTGGTTTTAAAATGGATGTGAGGGCATTTGTTAATGCTGTCATTTCAGTTATGAGAAAAAATCATTTGTTAGTGTATTTTATGCGACTCTATATTCTCACTAACTTTAGTCCTGACTCCTTCTGCTCTGTTATGTTTTTTAGTGGTGCTAACGTTCTTGCTTATACCTCTGTTTGCATTTATTTTCACCTATAACTTCACCCTTGAAGTAGTTGAGTCTCTTTAAAATGTTACCTCAGATTGTAAATGTTGTTTTGTGTTCATCTGCGATGCTTGGCATTCCCTAATTCCCCATTGTAAATCATTCTTTTCTGGTGGTGACAATGTATATTGTCTTGAACTCCAGTCCCATTGCTATAATTTTGGATCAAAAGCTTGGCCACTGCAGTCTTGTACCTGAAGCCAGTGCAGTTTGAGGAGAACTTTGATTATACGAAGAAAAAAATGTTAGAAATTTCCTTAGACTTTCTGGTAAGGAACTGCCCTAGGCCTAGTGCCACCCAGAGTAACTGTAACGTTACAATTGAGTATCTGCATATACCTTGGAAGAGTTTGAACTGAGGTCTGTATATTAGTTAGGATGTAATGCTGGGTAACCTACTGTGCTTCAGATCTGATGCATGCACCATTTGGTACATCTTGAAGGTGAGGCAACTAATGCATGAAGTTCATTTCACCTGTTTATGCTAACCTGGAAGGCAAAATACAGCTTCTTTGCAGATCAGAGAAAAGATAGCTAACTAAAATGTAGTAGTCTTGGTCACCTGTGCTCTGGCAAGGCTGACTATTTGTATTTCAGATATTATTTGAGAATGATTTGCTGTCGGTTTTGTGGAATTTTTCTCTTCTGCACGTAGCTGGTGTCTAGTTCCCGAAGACAGCTTGTTTTGAAAAATTGTACAAAGGGAGCAGAGCTAAAGACTTGGATGTTTTTTGTTTGCTTGTTTGTAGATATTTTACTTTCTTCAAAATACATGTGGTGGAGAGTGTATCCATGGTAGGTGATTTTGAACTGTAATGCTTTTAAACTGTCCTATTTGCACATGGTTACACATTTCATAGCCTGTGATATTTGACCATTCCAGGTGGAAGAGTTCTTGAAGCAGGTTAATAAACCCGTTGAGGAAGCCACATCCCAGAAGGCCTCTCCTCAGGATAAAGTGGAGGGGTCGTCCACAAGCAGCGACTCGGAGGATCAGGAAAGTGTTACCACTGCACGGAGTGTGAGAATCAGCACACAAAACCCTAAGTTGCTGCCATCCAGCGTGGATGATGGTGAACCTGGAACGAGTAAGCTCGAAGAGGAAGCGAAGGTCACAACAGCAAATGGCACTGATTGCCAGGGCGTGGGAAAGCCAGAAAGTGGCTCTGGAAGGGAACTAGTCCCTCTGGACATACCAGATTATCTCCAGGCAGAAACAGAGGATGTGAGCCCAGGTACTCCTATTTCCTACTAAGTGGACATGAATTGACAGTGGGTTTACTGCTCCTCTCCCAGATTGCAGTGTTGTGTGGTACTTATCTATGCTGTTTATTCAAAAAGACTTCCTCAGTCCAAGTGGTAGTTTAGAGCTGTACTAGTGAAAGTAGCTTGTTCCTGGAGCACCAAAATCCCATGTCTTGCCTTTAATTTAGACAGTATTTCTTTATAGATGAACAGTTATTGTTAATCTTATGCCTGACCTAACAGGTCTCTTGTTCACGCATCTTTTTCCTCTGTAAGAATGAGAGTGATTAATTTCAGGTAGAGGCATTTACCGTCCGATTTTGGGTTCACAGATGCATGTAGCTGAGTGTTAGGGAACGTGTTGTTGAAAATTTTTTTCTAGGAAAAAAAAAATCATTTATGGTGTGAACCTGTTTATTTAACACTGTAAACAAAGGAAATAGGATTATTCAGGTTTCTGCATACAGTTTAATCCTTCCCACAGTTCTACTACAAAATTCTCATCTAGATCGGTTCTTACTGCTTTTTTTATATGTGGGCATTAAATTGGTCTCTGATCCACTTGGTTGCTCACTATTTAGAACTTATTGCCATCAGTTGAAGATCATGTCTTGCCTGCTAAGTCTCTTAAATAATGGCTGAAAGCTTTTCATTTTAGGACTGTGACAGATGCCTGACAGATTAGTTTATTCCCTTGTTATATAGGATGCTCTTTTTTAACTTAAACCACTAATCTGCATAAGCTGGCAAACAGTAATAAAGGTCATTTAGTAGTGTTAAGCATTTTGTATCTTGACTCTTATCAACTACCAGTTGCATTCCTAGCCTATGAGAACAGTAATTGTTAACTTTTGCAGTGTCTTCCAGTTGTAGATGAAAAGAATTGTGTGAAGAAGAAGGAGAAAAAAAGAAGGAGAAGGAATAAAATTGCCCTGGGAGCTATACCTGCTGAGATTGCTGCAGATCCTGAGCTAGTCAAGTACTGGGCACAACGTTACAGGCTGTTCTCTCGGTTTGATGAGGGAATTAAACTAGACAGAGGTGCGTTTAGTACACAGTGCGCTGACTTGGTGGTATAAGATGTATCCAAATCTGTGATCCTTCTTGCAGCTTATTCCTAATTTTCTGGCTAAGTGGAGCGTTACTGAGTGTGCGTTTGCAGCTCTGAATAAATTCCATCAGCCACTGCATAGACAAACTGAAAACTTTGGGACTTCAGTAGAGCTTCTAGCGTGGGACGCCCCTCTTTCTGCTAGTCCTGATGCTTGCTGATGATCATACTGTACCCAAATAATGCTTGGTCAAGACTTCTTCAGAAGCTCAGTGACTTTCTTTATTTCTATATTTTATAAAATAATTTTGTGAAACTTTGAAACGTGCTGATGAATGTAATTTTGTTCTGTTAACATAGAGTCTTTCAGCAGTCATTTTCAAGGTTACATTTTTCCATGTTTACATGGAAACCACTTCCAAATTGTCAGTTCATAGGTAAATGAGAATTAGGATTACTACTTTTTTGTGTTTGTTGTTTTTCTAAGCCTTTCGTTTCTAAGACTTTCCCATATAAACACATAGATTATTTGGCATACCAGACATTGCTGTAAAGAAAATAATGTGTAGGATGTGAGAGGATGTATTTCTGTTTTTATTTGTTGCAGAGCATAATTGTGACATGTATAAAGTTTTTTGCAGCTGTGTCGGTGTACTTCTCCTTGATAAGCACCGAGTTCAACAACGCGTTCACTGAGAATGAGGCATATCTGTTCACTTCAGTGAGACTTTGTTTGCTTAGTAAATTGCTGGACTGACCAGAGCTTGAAAGCCTGTATTTCCTGGTCGAATGCATTAAGCCAAAATTGCTGGGATTAATGCTAAACCTTCGGTTGTTTGTTTTTAATTTAGGTGACCTTGAAATAAGTGGCAACAATACACTTCTCTTCCTTTTGCAGAGGGCTGGTTTTCTGTTACTCCTGAGAAGATAGCTGAGCATATTGCAGTCCGTGTCGCTCAGTCATTCAACTGTGATACAATAGTGGATGCTTTCTGTGGGGTTGGAGGAAATGCCATTCAGTTTGCTTTGACCTCGAAAAGAGGTAAGTAGGCATTGTATGTAGCACACTGTTTTGTTTCTTCAATCTTTTTCCCTAAAAATTTGGGTATGGACTTTGTTCACTGATAAATTTTATTCAGTGCTTCTGAAGCAAGAGGATCTTTTTTGCTTCATCAGAGTCATAATATGAGCTTCCTGTTTTTAAAAAAGGACCTATAAAACCGCTTTTGTATTTTAAGTCACAGTTGGATTTATGTTGTACTAGTCCAAGTTAGTTTTACGTGGTGTAGTAACTACTCTGTAGGATGCACTGAAGATTGCTGATGAAGGTTAAGTTCTGTTTGCAGTGCCAGCCTGCAGTGACACCAAAGAACTGCTGCTTTTCTCAATAGCTATGCCAGGTCTGTGTACTCAAAAACATGTTACATGTGAACAGTACTTAAAATACTAGAATGGGATCACCTACAGGTGCAGGAGGACCAAATACAGAAAAATGATAACATGATACCAGTGTAAGTTCCTTTTGCTAGGTCATGAAACTGCAGTGAATCATGAGAATGCTTTCCATAAAAATATTGACTACTTAATCCTCCTCTACTCATCAAGCACTCTGGTAAAATACCAGCTCATCTAACACTTCTGACTAATTTCTGAGCAGGAAAAATGGTAGTTTGTACTGCATTAAATTTAGTAGGCTATGATGCATTCTATAAATATTTTCTAACTTTCACAGTTTCACAGTTTCTTGTGGTGTTTCCCACGCTTTGGTGTGAATGCAGCCATTCCACTGTTTGTGGAGCCTCTACTGCAAAGTGAGGGACCTTCCTTCCCCTCTGAGGAATTGAAGCTTCATGTCTGCTACTGCCTACAAAGTGAAGCCATCAGTTAGCATACAAAATGAAATTATGGTTGTGGCTTGTATCTGGTGGCTGCATGAGAACATCTTCATTCTGAAACTTCTACCTGGCAATTAGATGTTGTCTATGTGGTGGTCAGATGGTTTGTGTGCTTCACAGCTCATGTTACTTGTGCATTTCCTCTCTTGTTCATTTGCAGTGATCGCTATTGATATTGATCCTGAGAAACTCAGCCTTGCACGCAGCAATGCCGAGGTGTACGGTGTGGCCAACCAGATCGAATTTGTGTGTGGAGACTTCATGGTGCTGGCTGCTGACCTGAAAGCAGATGTTGTGTTCCTCAGCCCTCCCTGGGGGGGGCCTGACTATGCCACTGCTGAAATCTTCGATATTCAGACTATGATTTGTCCAGATGGATATCCTTTCAAAGTTGTGTGTCATCATGGTTGTGATTTTCAGTCAATTAGGTTTTCTCTCTTTCTTCCCCTCCCTCTCATGAGATGGGCTTTGCCATGTCCAGTTTGCTGACTGGGAATGATGTGAGCTTCAGCTGAAGTCACAGGTGTACCACATTTGTTTAATCCTCCTTCAACCTCAGCTATATGAAATCAACTACCTAAAATTAAATACTTTTATTAATTTTTATTTGAAAGAATAATTGTCATGAGGAGTTATTCTTAAAGGAAGAAAAACCTTTTAGAAAATTTTCATATCTTCTAACTTAAAGTGTTCATTCAGTGTTTTTATTTTCATTATAGGATTTTATTCAAAAAAAAAAAACAAACCCTGAAGTAAACAAATAGGCATGTGGCACATATATATAGGCAATAATAAGTTATATAAGCTATGACTTGATCATGAATTCTTTTTTTTTTTAATGAAAACTGTTTTATTTAAAATATAAAATAGTACCTACTTGTGATGTGTGAAAGCACAGAGGAATACAAGCAAAATATTAACCCTTTTAATTAATATATAAAATTTCATTCATTTATTCACATTGGTAGTCAGCAATCATTCATTTGGGAAGGCATTAGTGTAATACATTCATCAAATATGAAGTGATGTTTTTCTTTTCCAAATAATCTCAGTTGTTTCCTTTTTGGCTAAATTGTAGCCATACTTCTAAGGGTAAAGAAATCTTTGTTTGCGTATGTGAGATGACATTATGCAAAATGCATTAGAAAACAGGTATCAAACCAATGGCTATACTGTACTGGCTATAAACCCCATTTCACTTTCTCAAATACTTCTCTGCAATTCAGTTAAATTTTCTAGAAAAATGAGTAAGTTTTTGTTTTAGTTTTCTAGTGAAATAATGGTGAAATAAAGAACTTCTGGATTTAGACAGTACTAATTTCTGCATTTCAGAACAGTATTTAACTTATGCAGCCTTTCCATTGTTGCTTAATAATGTAATTTGGGACATGCTTTCAAAATGAATGAATATATAACAACTTCTCCCTCCCCGTTCTTCTTTTTTCCTTTACTGGCTTCTACATTTGAAATTTTCAGGCTCTCCAAGAAGATCACCAACAACATTGTGTATTTTCTACCTCGCAATGCTGACATTAACCAGGTATGTTACTGGATAATGACTTGATAACTACAAAAAGCTCAGCTGGCTTTTTAGCTGGCTCTAAAACATAGGTATTATAAGCACAGATTTAAGATTTCTAAGTCTGTTCAGCTGGATGCGTTGGGTTTTTTGTTTTGTTTTAAGTTTGAACCTTATATTAAGTGATTTCTGTTTCCAGTACTTCTGGCATATTTAGAAATGGAAGTAGTAGATTATTTCTGTGTTTTTGATACCGTTCCTTCGTAAAGCAGCAGACTGGAAATACTTATAGACAGTCCAAAGCAAGTATATTTGAGTGCCAGATAGATACATTCATAGAAAAGAAAAAAAAGAGATTTTAACTGGCTCTTACCATCTGATAAATTGCTGAGTCCTAAACCTTCATGGCTTTCAGTTTATGAGGAGTTGCAGGAAATCACTGCAGAGCCTGATATCACTACTGTCACTGCTGTCGATTTGATTAGTACATCAGTACATTCTCAAGCAAGAAATATATGTCATGCCAGCAGAAGTGGTATTGATGCTGTCCACACGGGAGCATGGTTACTTCTGGGCTGTTTGCACAGCAGTGAGTAGATGGCTTAAATGTAGCATCGACTTGATAAACACACAATTTCTTGGAACAGTGTGTTGGTTTTTTTTTTGTATTAGAGGTTTTTGTTAGAAAACTACTGTACATGTTTGGTTATTGAGGTGGAATGGCCTCACCCAGAGAGTTGCAGTCAGTGGTTCTATGTCCAGGTGGAGGCCAGTGGTGAATGGTGTCCCTCAGGGGTCCATTTTGGGACTGGTGCTGTTTAGTATCTTTATCAATGACATAGGCAATGGGATTAAGCGCACCCTCAGCAAGTTTGCAGTTGAGTGGTGCAGTTGATACAATAGAAGGAAGGGATGCCATCTAAAGGGACCTGGATAAGCTTGAGAAGTGGGCCCATGTGAGCCTAATGAGGTTCAACGAGTCCAAGTTCAGGGTGCTGCACCTGGGTTGGGGAAATCCCNAAGGATGTGGATCTGTTAGAATGGGTCCAGAGGAGGGCCACAAAGATGCTCAGAGGGCTGGAGCACCTCTCCTGTGAAGAGAGACTGAGAGAGCTGGGGATGTTCAGCCTGGAGAAGAGAAGGCTCCAGGGAGACCTCATTGCGGCCTTTCAATACTTAAAGCAGTCTTACAAGAAAGATGGAGAGGGACTTTCTACTCAGGCAGATAATGATAGGACAAGGGGCAATGGTTTCAAACTAAAAGAGGGTAGATTTAGATTAGACATTAGGAAGAAATTCTTCACTCAGAGGGTGGTGAGGCAGTGGAACAGGTTGCCCAGAGAAGCTGTGGATGCCCCATCCCTGGAAGTGTTCAAGGCCAGGCTGGATGGGGCTTGGAGCAACCTGGTCTAGTGGGAGGTGTCCCTGCCCATGGCAGGGGGGTTGGAACTGGGTGATCTTTAAGGTCCCTTCCAAGCCAAACAATTCTGTGATTCTGTGAATGTCAAATTCAGTCTCTCCTTTACTGACTGATATTAAGCATGCCAGTCAAATACTATTTTTGTTTTTTTGAAGTAATTAGATGACTGTAGCACTTCCCCTGGGTGTCTGGTTTAGTTTCCTTTGTATATTTTCTATGTTAATTATGTCTTGTAGATTTTAAGCTAAGAAGGGAGCAGTGAGATGTTCTCCTCACCTGCATCATGCCACAGAAACTCCTACGATTATTTCCTGTTTTCCCAAAATCTGTATCTGACATAGAGCAGACAAGGTCTGCAGAGTAGTTTGTGGCAAATGGGCAGCTTCAGAAACAGGCTGAAATTCACGTGGCCTAGGTATTAGCACACTCTTTACCTGTGCTATGCACAGCACTGTTTGTACAGTGGTTGATGGTTCAATTGCATTTTTACATTTCAGGCTGGTAAAATGTCAGTAGCTTATGAATCTTTAGATGGGGACCTTAATTTTAGGCAGAGTTTCTCTAGTTTCAACTTCTAACCATTGTGTTTTATCAAATGTTTCATTCCTGCAAGGAAGAACCACCTCACGAGGTTTCTGCTCTACTGTTGAGCACTTGTTACTGGGTTTACAAGTGGGCAAAGGCATCTACATCTCATGTTCGCACAAAAGCATCTAAGAGTGTTACCTGCAGCCCAGCATCTGTTCCTGCTGAACAGCTCAGCGCCTGTACGTGGTTGGGTTAGGTGTTTTGCTGCCCCTGCCTGTTGGTCCAGTTGGCTTTGAATGTTGTTGGCGTACTCGAAATATTCCTTGATGTACATCCACAGGTTCACCTTTACCCAAAGTGCTGAAGTATAACAGCTGTCACTCAAAGTCATGGCTTTATGGTCACAGCTTAGTTGTTAAAAGCAGATGGATGGAGACCTGGGTTCTGCTCAGTTTTCCAGGCTATTCTCATGCAGGGAAGGCAATTCCTTATGCCTTCTCTAGGAGTTGTGCTGATATAAAGAAAAAAAAAGATTTAAAGACTGATGATCTGAGAGTGAGGAAGGAGAATGGGAATCTAGCCTAGTGTTGAGGGAAGTGTCGTGTTAATCCTGCTTGGACAGCGGTGGCCTGTACATGACCTTCCCAAACATGACCCTAGTGGATACTGTGGTCCACAGCAGACTGTATGCAAAGGCCATGGGTTTGGCTGCCATTGTCTCTGGCTGTATTTAAGAGTGATGTTTCTGAATTTATTGCTGCTAAAATTCCGGGACTGTGAATCTCTAGAGGAAATGAAGATTTATCATCAAAGTTCCTTAGTGGTTAGTATGGACAGTTTTCTTCTCAGTTCACTCATGATTTTGCCCACAGTTCTGATCCATCCTTCTTTTCCCATGGGTCGGATAGGGTGGCTTCTGCCCCAACAACTACTTTGCAAGGGTCTGTGAACACCACTGCAAGTGTGCAGTGATGTAGCTGTGCTTGTGAATGTAGTCCATAAACACTGGGGGCCTATAAAAGTTTGATGAAGTAAATATTGAACATTTTTTTTGCAGGAGATTAAAACCTGAAATCTGAATAACTTAGATAAGGCAATATTTGCTGAACCGATTACCCGATGCCTTAGATTTTAAACTTGGTAAGGTTTAAGTTTCATTTGCGATAACATTGCTCAGGCATGTCAGCTTTGCCTCTTCTGTGTCCTTAAAAGTTCTCTCTTTGTGTATATGTGCACATACCTGAGGCTTTCATGTATCCCTTAGCTCCTGGAATAGGCAGTCTGACACACTTAGCATGGAAGGTGGCAGTTGTTAAAACTTCAGTACTCTGCCTCTTGTTTCTCACTGACTGACCTGAATCTACAACCATGGTGTCCTTTGCCCATTAAAATTGGTTTAGAAGGTGATTTAATTGCCATTGCAAATCTTCATGTAGATGTTCATACTGACTGTGAGCCAGACAGTGGATCTCAAGCTCAAATGGGAATAGGTGCCCAGCAATTAGATTCAACCTTAGAGCAAAAATACTGTTTAACCTTTAGTTATGGTGGTGCAAATTTAGTGGAAAACACATGCTTCTTTTTACATTTAGGTAGCTAATGTAGGATAGCAGTCTTGCTGTGAAAGCAAGTGGTAGCTGACCTCGGCCGAGCTGTTTCTGAGGGCTCTGTGTTCATTGCCTTGTTGGTAGACAAGACCTGCAACCTTGCTCTGCGTGGTTTTATTCAAAAAGCAATGCTTACTGTGCCTGCAGGCATGGCCTTGTCTCTGTCAGGTTGGTCTTGAGGAGAGGAGAGAGTGTTTTTCTCAGGCTGAATTCCCTTACGAAATTCACTGAGTTTAGGTGGAAGAGGAAAAGCAAACTTCTGCCTCAAGAGGGAGCAGCGAACCAGTGGAATGCGCTTGGTGTGCTCACAAGAAATGTGAAACGTTTCCCTTAGTTGCACTAAATCTCTTGGTTCATAAGCATCTACTTGCTCCAGAATTTGTAATGCATAGGTCCATTTTTAGGTTGAATCAACCTGTCAGAAACGTTAGTTCTAGTTAGGGAATATTCAGGAACCATTGTATACGTGTGTGTGTAGATAAAAATATATAGTTTTATTAGTAGTGCCTTTTATGCAGCTCGTGTGACATCCTTGTTGATGCCCGTCTCTTTGCAGCATCTTTACATCCGAGTCTTTTCTATAACTTTCTTTGCATCCCTTAAAAAAAAAAAAAAAAGGGAGGGGGGGGCAGGGGAGATTTGTGGAAACTACCAGTCAGAGGTATTTTATTACTGCTTCAGTTCTGGGGGGACTAAGCTTGTATTTGGCTGCCAGTGGAATTTTTTAAAAACAAAACAAAAAGTTTGACCTACTAAGAATTCCTTCAAAGTAGGGAAGAATTAGAAGTCACCTTTTCAAATATTGCATATTTAAATCAAAATTATGCCGTAGCAAAAGTAAGTGAAAATGTTTGATAAATACTTGGGCAGTTGAAAGCTGTTCTTGCATTCTATGAGAAGAATTAATGATACTAATTTAAGCTGATATTAGTTGAAAATAAATAAAAAGTAGAGAATGTGCACGCCTTGGCAAAATTCTGATGAAAATAAATTTCCTGACCCTGTTCTGCTGTTGCTTGGCTCTACAGGCAGCAGGGAATCTGAAGTCAGGGAATGTTCAGCCTTTCCTGGCATCCTTGTCCTTCTCAGTTGGTTCATTTCCACCAAATAAAGGGAAAGAAAGGAGATACTTGCAAGAGATCCTACATTTGGATCTCAAAAATTTCAGCCAAATCTATCAAAGACTTCCATGAGTGGTTTGAGAAGCAAGCTGGTTAAGACTGATTAAATACTGTCTCTGAAGTGTTCAGCAAGCTGTGCTCAGCCTCATTGTACAGTGGGGAGTATGTACTCACCTCAGGGACCAGGATTTATCCCAAGTATCCTGATTTCTTGCATGGCCTATTTTCTGTACCAGATAGTACTTCTCTTCTGTATTTTAATATTTGCAGCAAAGAGGAACTTGGGATTTGTTGTGGAAGCTTCTTCATAATGGTAGGATGGTTTCTTTTCACCTTGTTGCAGAAGGCATTCCCTGTTACGTAGGACACTAAAACTAAAAACTAAATCCTCCTAGGTGTTCACGTACTAACGTAGTGATGCTGCAGCCTGTTCTTCTAAGTAATGTGCGTGCTGCTGCCTGAGGTGTTTGTCCTGTCATGGGTTGTCAGAATGGGTCAGGCTGTATGATGGCTTCACCCAAAAGACGGGTGAGACTCGTGCTGATGATGTGTGAGACAGATTACCACATCTTAAGATGGAACACTAGCGATTTTACTAAATGAAGGTGATTCTGAGAGTAAAATTCCTAATTATTACTCAATTTGAGAGCTATCTTTTGCGGTCAGAAAAAATGTTTTGGTCTATCCAAGATCCAGTCTGTGGCAAAATTAAAACACGGCAGTTTGAGAAAGAGATTTGGCAGTGTTCAGAAGCCTTTCTTTATGGGTAGATTGGTTGAAGCTGTAATATATATGCATTCTCTCTAGGAGGGATATGGCACTGTGGCTCTGCTCTGCGGGTTACAGCCACAACACTGTGAAGTCACATCATGGATCTTACTAACGTGCTACACAGTTTTTGTACTAGCAGGCTTCATGTATGAGGTAGGAGAAAAGACTTAATGCAGGAAAAAAAAGGAAGTGTCAAGAATTTTTCAAAAGTGGGATGACTTAAAAAAAAAAAAAGCACCTCTTCAAAATTCAAGTCTATTTCACAATCAAATTTTAACATAGTTCCAGTTTCATAAACAGGAACTGTTATATTTATTGAAAATAATGCATTTTCCTGTTAGAGTTGCTATTAAACTTCTGCAAAATTTCCCCTTTTTCAGCCAGCAATTTTTGGACATTAAAGTAGTATAGCATAACAGACAAAGAAGAGCAATGCTGCTTTTTTGGCAATATGTTTTGAAGGATAATCTTCTTTCTTTTAAACACTTTTAAATATTATTTCTTCATCAAACCATATGCAAAGTTTTACACTTCCTGAAATACGGGAGTAAGCTCCTAATGCAAACTTTACCATGAGCAGAACTGTTACTTGGTGATTGCTGCTCACGTTGACCATAATTCTGTAAATATGACAGTTCAGACAAGATACTTGGTGTTTGAAATTACAAACAGAACAGCATAAGAGGCAAAACATTGTCAGGTAGGTGTTTTTTTTTCTAAGAAGGCTGCAGATATCTTACTGCTCAATATCTGCAGAAGGAGTTTTTCCCTGTCCTTAGAACTAGAGAACACCTCGAGGGTTCTGTCTTTTAACTTTCAGTAAAGACTTATTTTTTCAAACATTAGTCAAGGCTGTGGCATTTCAACTGGCATTCTCCGTGACTGCATCACTCTGATGGATGTCTGTGCTCTCTGAACCTTGCTAAAAGGAGGAGCAGATGCAGCTTTAAGGAGCATGTGTCCGTTGGAGAAGCATGGGACAGTGGATATGTCGCTTCTGGATGCAATATCAGCAGTGTTGGAAGATGGCGCTGCATGAGAGCAGCTGTGGTGGACATGGTGCTGCATTTCGTAGGTGTGGGGGAGACCTGGTGGGAAGTGATAAATGGCGTGCCCTAGCAAGGTGTTCACAGGCACTTACTGTTCTGTCTGTGCTATTTATGGTGTTCTCCCACATAATTCCAACTAGTTAACAGGAACTATATAAACTGGCATCATAATGCAAATTGGCAACCTCTCTCACTTAAGCTAGCAAGTGAATTAATCGTTACTAGCCGGTTGTAACTCAATCAATCATAAACTGACCTGCCAGCAGTCTGCTTATTTTTTTTTTGGTGTAAGACACAATCCCTGATAGGAACGACCTACAGACTGCATTTATTCACTCTATATACTATGTTTTTAAAAACATAGACAAGGTAGAACTTTACATTTGTCATTATGTAGAATTGCTAACATTTTTCTCTTTTTTCTTTTTCTTTTTTTTTAATAAGGAGGTCACTTTTCAGACCTCTTCCCGTTTCTGTGTTGAAAACTTCATGTATCTTTACTATTTGCACATTTGATGAGTGGCGTAAAACTTCACAAATTAGGTAGATTCCTGGTTTTGGGACTTTCTGGTTTTGGGAAGGCCTATACCTAATTTAATGAAACCATGTCACTATTGCTGGAGCTTTTGCTGTCCTAAATGTTGGTCTCGTGGATCTGGCTTATGTTTCAAATGTTGCCAGAAGATAGGCATTACCTTTGTTCCTTGTCCCGTGCTTAGAGTGATTCGCTGATCCTAGAATCAAGCAAGGTACTCTTGACTCTGGTCACAAAAAGGATGCACATCATGTAGATGCTTTTTCTTTTCCTGCTTTTGTTCCCATAATATGTTCATAGTCCGGTTCGGAAGAATCAAGAGTTAAAAACGGAACCCTTGTTCTGTCTGCAATTTAGTGCCTAGATGGTAAGATGTTTGCAGTGCTTCAGGTTTTGAAAGGCCAGTTGTTACAAATGACTGTTCAATGAAGAGAGTGTACACATGGGTAAAACTTTTTTTTTAATTTATTTAAATGCTTTCTGATGTCATTCCACATACAGAAAACCATGCCAGAGATATCAGTTTAACAAAAGAATATATGGGAACATCTGTTAATTAAGAAATTTATGGGAAGCTGACTAATAAAACTACCACTGGCACCTTTCACTTTAGCTGTGGTTTTAGATGAGATTGATGACTGGAGACCTAGCCAAATGTGACCTGCCAAGCAATGCCGCATTTGTTTAGGAATAAATATAAAAATAAGCTTAAGAAGGAAGCAAGATCTTAAAACAATTTGATTGCATTTTTAAGGTGCTTGGGTGTTACAGGAGTTGACACGTAAGAGACTGTGGGTTGATGTATTTTGTAGGCTGATGATTTAAGTGAATGTAATTTCTTACAATTCAGGTGTAACTATTGTTTTTCTTTCTTTTTTTTTTTTTTTTCAAATGGATTGGGATTTTTTTCCCCATAGCCTCTAGGTTGTTTTGTTTTTTTTTTTCCTCACATTTTTACTAGTTACGTAACATGAAATGAGTTACCTTGTCATTGAGTGACTGGTTATTAAGGCAAAAAGCTTATTTCTCATACCCCAGAAAACTTTCTTGTGGGGGAAAAAGTGTTAGAGCGTCTTATCCAAAGTAGCTTTAATTCATGGCTAAAACAGGTAGGAAATTACTAAATGAATTTTGATATGATAATAAGACTGCAAGGACAGTGGGAAACCCTTTGAGTTCAAAAATACAGCTGAACGATACAAAGCCATTTTGCACCTTCAGCAACTTCTTGCTCACGTTCATTTCCCTTTTTATATTTCTCTTCTCATATCCCCTATTCTAAAGTTCAGATCAAGCCAGTTGGCTGCCTTTTTTAATGTTCCGTGACTGTTTCTGTAGCTGTAGACTAATTCCATTAACAGTCACTGAACCTGAGAATTCAGCAGCCGGCTGAGAGAGGGCCCTTGCCTCCGGCTGCTCGCCTTCCAAGGCCTGGGGAGCGCGGTTAGCCAGTGGAGCCAGGCTGGCAGGGGGAGGCGTGGGCACGGCGCTTTGGGGAGTGTGAACCGCATGGCCTGGCAAGTGTCGGGATGGGGCTGGGGGTACCATCCCTGTAGCCTGGCGTCTAAGGAAGAGTGCAAAATAAATGATCAATGGATTCAACTGTTTGATGGTGGGTTTTTTTAGGAAGCCTTTCCACATGTGTCGCTGTGGCTCGCTTCAATATATATACTGATATTTCTAAAAATAGGTGAGCACCTTTGGTTTTTTTCAAAGCATTGTTCCATAATCTGCTGTTATTTTTAGAAGGTGGCCCTCCACCAATTTAATACACCTGGAGTACTGCGTTCAGCTCTGGGGCCCTCAGCACAAGAAGGATACAGACCTATTAGAGCGGGTCCAGAGGAGGCCACGAGGATGATCAGAGGGCTGGAGCACCTCTCCTATGAAGACAGGCTGAGAGAGCTGGGGTTGTTCAGCCTGGAGAAGAGAAGGCTCTAGGGAGACCTTATAGCGGCCTTTCAGTACCTAAAGGGGGCCTACAGGAAAGCTGGGGAGGGACATTTTGTCAGGGAGTGTAGTGATAGGACAAGGGGTAATGGCTTTAAACTGAAAGAGGGTAGATTTAGATTAGATATAAGGAAGAAATTCTTCACTCAGAGGGTGGTGAGGCACTGGAACAGGCTGCCCAGAGAAGCTGCGGATGCCCCATCCCTGGAAGTGTTCAAGGCCAGGTTGGATGGGGCTTTGAGCAACCTGGTCTAGTGGGAGGTATCTGTGCCTATGGCAGGGGGGTTGGAACTGGGTGATCTTTAAGGTCCCTTCCAACCTAAACCATTCTATGATTCTATGATAACACATTGTAGAAGCTTTTGGTAGGGCAGTTTCTCCTTGTTAAGCCGTCAGGCTTGACTGAGCCCTTCTGAGGAAAGCTTGTAGGCTGGCAGCTCATACATAATTAAATTTGCAACCTCCAGCAGTTTATAAACAAGCGTGGTGGCAGAGTATTTGTGTTTTCCTCCTCTGAATGCTGGCAGTTCCATCCAAGCAGGCAGTGCTTCCTCGCTGGGCTCCCTCTGCTTCCCTGGACCTCCCAGTGATGCAAGAAGCTGAGACGTTAGTGGTGTGCCAACGAGTTTGGAGGAGTGCGATCGTGGATTTCTGCACCCCTGAGATTTCTGTTCTGACTCCATCCCTGCAGAGTTTATGCGCGTGTGCTCGTTAGATTTTTGTCATCTTTGGGTTTTCAAATATTTTTTAGGAGTCATTTGAAATTAGTCTTAGTTATCCTGGATTTAATGCTTTGAGACTTCAAAGCTAGGCACTGCACGTGTGCTCTCAGGTGTCCTTCAGTAAATGCCATCCTGTAGCAGAAGAGTGACATTTACCTGTGTTACTGAAGAAGCATTTTGCTTTATTTGGTCTTCTAAGAGAAATATTTAGTAAAGATTCCTGTTTAATATGAATGTACTAGGCATACTTATATATGCTTAGTTATACAAATTGTGCCCTGACATCAGGAGTGCGTAATCGCAAGAAAGTAATTTCAGTATTCTTATACTAAGTTGACTAATCCAGTCAATATTTTAGAAGATTTAAGCAGCTATAGCTACAAAAGGCAAAGTCTCTAATGCTTTTTGGAAGAGTCATTCCATCTTTTGTTTGTAAGAAAAATAGGAGGACAAAATTAACATCTTCATAGAAAAAAAAAATGGATTGTCCTGCAGTGTTAACTGCTTTTAGAATTTCAAGTAAGTAAAGATAAGTCATAAAATTAACATTCCTGATCACTTGCCAATTTCAGATTCTTGTGCTATTTTTAAATCGGCCTGCTTCTGCTTTTTTACTTAAGTGGCAGGTTCCTCTTTGACAAGAACGTGGAAATTTTTTTTTTTCCTATCACCATTAAGTTGAAGGATGAAGAAACTGGTTACACTTTTTGTTTTGTCTGCAGATATATTTAAAAAAAAAAAAAGGAGAAGAAGAAAAGTAAATGCCCGTTTTACATAAGTGTGGTGATGTTCTGGGCAAGTCAATAAAGGTTCAAGGTATAATTTAGATTAATCTGTTATTTCCTCTTGATAGGCTGTTTTTTTACTTGCAGTGAAATAGAGGAAGTTCAGCATGTTTATATTTAAACCCATGCTACAGAGTAAAGTCTCAAAGGAGTTTAGAAGTGTTAATAACGCAAACTGAACTTTAAGTTTCAGCTGGCAGTATCACGGACTTCTTGGTTTAAAGATCAATTAAAATCTACTGCAGGCTTGCAGACCTTGATTTTTTTTTCTTGTAATTATTCTTTTTTTTTTTTTTTGTCGGCATAGAAAGTTTTCCAGCATAGGGAACTACAGAAATGGTTTTCCTGTAGCAGGCAGGAAAAGGGCTGCGGGGAGCAGAACCAGCGGCAGAGCGGGGAGCCCCTGCAGCAGCTCCAGTCCTGGGGGGCACGCTGCAGCAGCCGCGGGCCAGCCTGCTGATGAGGGGGGAAAAAAAGAGTCATCAAAGTTGAGTTCTGGTGTCCCTCTCCTTCTGTCCTCACAGCCTGCAGTGGGGAGACGTCAGTCGTCTGCATGGCTGCTGCCTGCCAGCGTGGTACTGCTGGGCATCGTAAATACGAACAGAGGAGGGCGGAGTATTGCGTGCTCCAGTCCAAAATACAAAGTCCGCTGCAATCTCTCCCTTGCAGTTTTCTTCTGTAATCATTAAGCATTGAAGGTGCTCAGCAGAGCGTGAATGGTGACGTTCTTACTCGGGTGACTGTAAACAGGAGCGCTGCCTGCCCTGGGACCTGCGTTTCCCCACGGGCTCTGCCTCTACCTGCAGCATTCCTCAGCGGTTACTCAGCTGCCGGCTGCCTTACCATCAGCACTGTCTGAGATTCACATGCACACAGCAGCAGCATTTTTTTTTTTGGTTGCAACAGGAGCAGAAAAAATTAGTAACCTTTTTTTGTGTGGGGGGGGGTGGTGGTGGTGTTAATTTTATTGTATTGTTGTGGTGGTTTTTTTTCCCTTCTTCCCACTCTTCAGTGCAACCCGTATGCTTCCTAATTTTGGGATTTGTTCTTACTCTGCCCCCAAAACTTGGGATTTTGACACCTTCAAAACACAGTTTACAGCTTGCTTTTTGCCCCAACCATTACAGGCAAGCAGCGGGGTCACTCCAATGCAAGGTACCTGCAAAACAGAGTGCGGCATCTCTCCTCTTGGCACAGTATGTGAAATGATGATTAGTTATCGGTAGTTCTGAAGTTCTCCTGTTTTCATGGCTGGGGGGTAGGGGAAAATTTGGGGTCACAAGAAAGCCACAAATCACTTCTGTGACTAAAAGGAAACACAGAAAGAGGACCAGAGGCATTAGGCAAGGAATATTGTTGTCAGTGTTACCAGAGCAAAGATGTTGTACATGATGCAAATAAAAGTTTGGGGGTTTTGCCTCTCTTTTTGTGCTTTGATTGATCTGCTTTTTGTTCTTTGTTTTTCAGATTGCTTCCTTGGCGGGGCCAGGAGGGAAAGTTGAAATAGAACAAAATTTTCTCAATAACAAACTGAAGACAATAACAGCTTATTTTGGTGATCTAATAAGGCATGACCTCACCTGAATTCAGAGTGGATTCTTCCAGACCCAACCTCCTTGACTACTTCTTTGCATAAGCTTTTGTACAGCTGGCTTGTTCAAAATGACTTAAAGCCATTTTCTGCTTTAATTTCTATTCAAAAAAATGTTTTGTTTATTGCTACTGTCAATAAATGTTTTATAACAATTTTGGCAAAATTCTAAAAATAGAGTAGCTCTGAATGTAGAAAAAATCTTTCCCTATGCAGTCTTGCAAGGTTCGAGTCCAACCAGCTGAAGGGGAGTTCAGGACTTCTTTGCAACTCTGCTGTATGCTACTTCAGTGTTCACTCTTTTGGACATTTGAATACTTTGAAAGACACCGTGTGTCAAGAACTACTGTCTGTGCTTAAGAAACAAAAGCATCGGAATGTAACGTGGAACTAGGTGGTCAGATAAACCACTAGATATGGTTCTAAGCTGAGTTCTCTGGCTCCCTGCTCACTTGGAAACCTTTTCGGGTTTTCTTGGTGGCGTGAAGGTCCACACTTTTGCTATAGTGAGTACTGCAGGTTGTTGCAGCGCAGGGACAGAAGGGGGTGTGTTTGTGGCTGGCAGCAGGGCTGTACCCTCTGCTTTGCTATTTATTCATTTTTTCCTCTTTGTTACAGATATTTAGGAGAAGCCTTCTGACTGGAGGTTTGTCCCAGTAGCTGAGGAGCACACAGGTTTGTGTCTCCCCCCTCTCTTTGAAGCCTTTTGGATACCTGGTCCTTGTGCAGGTGTCAGGGAGTGGCAGGGGGAGCCCAGCCCTCTGATGGGGGTTCTCCACTCCCACTCTGAGTCTGGGAGGAGAACAGTTACTTTTGGACATTTTTCCAAGCAGAAAAGGAGTCAGAAAAGAAAAGAGGTGTCTGTAGGGCATGGCTATAGCATTCTCACTGAAATATGCTTACAGTAAGTATCCACTATTAATTTTGATAGCTGCTTTTGAGGTAAGAGTGTAGGAATACAGTTTTCAAGATAAGTGCTGAGTGTCCTCTACGTGGAGTGCAGCAGATCACTATGTTGGAGGCAGCAAGGACTAAGCACTAAACTATAGATTTGTGTTGATGAACAAAGCTCTGTAGAATAACCACATAGAATAACCAAATAAGAGGAATTTTCCTCCCTTGTAAGGAAGGAAATCCAACTCTTCAAATCAGTTAGGAGCCTAACGTGTTAGTGTGTACGGGTTGTTAAAAAATACACATGCAACCTGACTCTGCAAGTTTCAAGTGCAGTAAAGTAGCACCTAGGACATCACTCTTCCTAACTTTACTGTCCATCCAATGCCAGACAACTGATGAGCATTTCTTCCATGCTTCACATGAGGTATAATCTTTTGACTTTTTTTTAAATTTGCATCACTGTATTTTGCCACTGTGCTGCAGAGAGGAACTGCTGTGATAGTGCTGGCCTCTGTGTCAGTATTTAAAGGGAGTTGGGAAGGAGAGAGGTGATCTGCTCTGCAATATTTCTTAAAGACTGTCAGGGAAGATCCTCTTCTTTACACCTTCCTCCTCCTGAGCAATGTGTTGGCTTTGTAGAGAATCCTTTTGCTGTGAGGAAGAAGGGGAGGTTGGCAAGAGTGCTGATAATACAGATGCCTACCATAGCAGTGGCATGTAAATGTAATGATGTTACTAAATTTCCACTACAAGCTAAATAATAATAAAGAAAAAAAAAAAAAAGAGGCAAGACTTCATGAGGCCCAATGAAAAATAAACTAATTTATATTGTGTATGTTACAGTTCTCTGTACACTAAAATTTGACTATATTGGGCTTACAGCTGCTTGCAGAAATGCTGTCATCTTATTTTTTGGTCATCTTTCCCTCCCTAAAGTTAAGGAGTAGCTTTAGAAGCATTTTGAGATCTCACTAATGCCACTCATTTTACCTTCAGGAAAGTGGTCAGAGGTACAACGTTTACTGTTTTAATGTTTGCTTCCAATATGATGAACTTAGTGTTAAACAGGAAAGATTTATCAAAGGTTTTTGCTGAGTTTTGCAAGCACATTAAGAATCAAAAATGGAAGAATATCCTTGTTCATGCCTGCTTCTATGTAACCAACAAGTACAGAAGATTTTTTTTCTTCTTTTTTTTTTCTTCTGTAAATACAGCTTTTTGTAAATACAACTTGAAGTCAAAAAGAACTCTGCTGGGTTGTAATAGATGGTTGTTGTCAGTGTCACACTCGGACAGAGCAGGTGAGGTTTCCCAGGGCTGTGAATCAGTCAATTAAACCTAATTGACTGAACCTAATTAAACCTTAAACCTAAAATACACCTAAGATTATTTTTACTTCAGGGTTGTAATTTCAGTGTTGGTAATTTCAACCAACAAACTCTTCATGGAGGACAGCTTCAGTCATGGTAGGAGTTTCTGTAAAATATTATCCTGTTTTATATTCTGGAAAAAGGTTAACATGGCTGAGACACAGTTAAATTTCCAGACATCCCAAGCCCAGAGTTTTAATACCCTGTTGAGAGTCCAGTAGTATTTTGCATATAATGTGCAAGAAATTAGTGTTAGGCCAAGAAGTTATGTTGCCACTGTGATGTAAGTACTCATAGATGTTTGGTGTTTTACTTATTTTAATCTGCAAAATAAGCTATGAGAAAAATGCAGAATTTTTTTTGGAAGTTAACTACTATTCATACTAAATACCATGAACGCATACTCTCTTAAACTTTCTGCCATGCTCCTGAGCTCCTGATCTCTTAGGTTTATCTTAATTAAATCAGATACTAAACCAAGCCCATCCATTTCTTTGTTTCTGTTGGCATGGAGAGACGGAAAATTCAGCTACAGCAAGCACGCTGCAAGGTGCAGTGCAGTTGCAGATTCAATAGGATCAGAGCAGGGCATCGGCGAGGCTGAACAACCGTCCCTTCATGGTAGGAAACTCAGCGCCGCTGCCCTTCTCTGAAGGTGGCCTTGTTCATGTTATGGTAAAAATCACCGTGCCGTGAAGTTTTAACGTACAGGTTTTAGAAAACCTTCCCCAAGTGTAGTTTCTGAAATAACATCTGGCTCTGTATGTGCAGCTCGGGGGTTACACAAACAAATTCTTGTTACACCACAGCGATCATGGTAACATTTAGAAGAGGGAAACCCCATAAATAGCGCAGGGAAAAAATTACTTGCAGTAACTCATTGAACAAATCAGTAGAAAATTGTGTCATTTTCACTTGCCTTGTTCTCTCTGCTTTCATCTGCCTCATGCTCACTGATTGCTTTAACTCTGCTTCCCCCTGCACCCGAATCTGCCAAATAGATTTGTACCAAGGTGGGCAGTCCTGACCCATTGCGTGAGTTAATTGACCATCGCTAGTTTAGCCTTTCCAGCATAGGTATCTTAGTATCCCTGTCCCTGGAATATCTTGGTGGGGTTCAGAGTCCTTAAAGGTGGTTTTCAGTGGTAAGGAAGTTTCAGGTTGCTGTACAAAACCAGAACAAATCTATTTGGGCAAGTGTATTCAAGTGAGGAAAGCCTACAGTGCATTGTTTCACCATTTTTCTATTTCATTGCCAAAAAGAAGGCAGTGGGGGGGCGGAGAGCAGCAGAGGAATTAATGCTGCAAAACCAGGCTTGAAACCGATGCAGACACTTTCCTCTTCCAGCTGTCAGAGGGGGAAGCTGCCAAGCACTCTAGCCCGCTGGGTCAGTGAGGAGCGTTACCAATTTGCACGCCCTGGGGAGGTGCTTGTGAGAGTGATGCTGTGTTGGTCCAGTTCAATGAAGTCCCAAAAATACCCCAAATGAGTCGTACCAAATAATAATGAAGACAATAATAATAGTAGAAGGCTTGTTACTCGGGAGCCTGCAGAAGGGATCGCTGGCTGAAAAGAAGCTAAAGGACAGGCTAAAAACAGGTGGGCAGGTTGAACGTAGTGAGGCTGGAGATGTGCGCAAGCAGCGAACGTCCTCGCTGCAAACACGCAGGGAGGAGGCGGGAGAAGAGGCTGAGTCTGCAGACAGGGCTCATCCACTGCAGCGTTTGGTTTCCATCCCTGGTTGGCACGGTCTTTACGCTTAAATCACGGCGTTCGGCTCTGTGGTGTCCCTTGGAGGTGCTGGGGGCATTGCTTGTGCCTGGGTGACGTGAGCAGGGCTGCTGCCCGAGCCCAGGGTGCTGCAGCGGCCGGGCTCTGCGCGAGGGTTTCCCTGCGCGGGGGAATTCCCCTGCGCCGTGCAGAGCTCTGCACGGAGCTGCGCGATGCGCCCCTGCAACCTTAAGGGTCGTGCCATTTACTCGTCCTTTTGCTGCCAAGCCCTGGCTTTCTCTATAGAAAGAGCCAAGGTGCCTTTTTAGCAAGCATCCCAACAGGAGTACCTCTGGGTGTCTAGGAGCGTGGTGTAGCCACCAGCTGCTCGCGTGCCTTTCTTCAAGTCTCACGCAAATGACTTTTCTGAGATCTTCCTTTCGGCACGTCTCTGAGGTCTTGTCCCATCACCTTCCTTATTCCAAAACCAGAGGGGATTTCAAAGCACTTCCCAGCAGCGCAGGCTTCATCGAAAACCCGCTGAAGCCAAGCCTCGCTCCGGGTTTCGTGGTTCTCAGCCACTTAGGAGAAGAAGTGCTGTTGGAGGCAGTCTGTTTTTGATGACAGCACGGTCCTTCCTGTCTCTGTATGGCTCAAGTCGTTTTCTTCCTTCTTCTCAAAACTGCGCTGCAACCTTCTTGTGAAACTGCCGTGGTTTGTTAGAGCGGTGCAATGGCTTCACCACAGCTTTAACGCTGCAGGAGCGTGAGAAAAGAGGCTCAGGGCGTGCCTTTGTTGTGCTGGGAATAACGAAATGCCTCTCCCCGATCTTTTATCCTAAAAACTTGCCCAAAGAATGTGTTAACAGAGAGGGCATTTCTCTGCATGGTTGTTGCAGATTGATGCAGTTTGAATAAATACATTTGTCATATCAGGGCACTGCTATCTAGAGCTCGGGGTTCTTCACAGTGTCATAAACAGCGATGGTGGCAGTGGCAAGAGCTTTAGTGAAAGGCGGTGTTACGATCTGACAGCAAAACAGGTCCTAAGGTATTCATTAAATTGTTCCAGGCACGGGGACAGCCTATGATTATGTCAAACGGGAGCAAATTGTACACTCTGCTCTACTGGTGTGCTCGAACTTAATCTGAAAGTCTGCCTGGGACGGGTGAGCACGTACAGCCTTGCCCAAGGGCGCTGCAAACGGACCCAGCCGGTGGCCCCGGAGGATGCTCGTGGGGACCACAGGTGAGGCACTCGCACAGGCGCTGCTGGCTTCCAGGGGATGGAGGTGGCACATGAGCTTATCCATGGGGTTTCTCTGTGCGTTAGCACGTTTGGGTGTTGCCAGCAGACAAACGTTCAGATCTGCACTTCTAGAAACCAGCTGCCCCCGGGTGGAAGCTGGAGTTCCCCAGGAAGAGGCCGTGCGGGCAGCCCGGGGCTGCAGCTCCAGCTGCGGATGAAGCCTCACTCAGGGAAGTGTTTTTGTGCTGGGTTTTGACACCAAGAAGCCCAAGTCTCCCAGCAAAAGCGAGTCTCCTGGAGGTTCTTCACCCCACAGAGAAATTACCATTCGGGGTCTTTATTTACCCTTTCAAAAGTTGCTGTTAAGAGTCAGATTTGAGATAACTCGGGTGGTCACGTAACAAAGAGTTTGACTTCTCCACGCAAGTGTTCCTGATGGCTCAGGAGCAAGCTGAGCGCTGAATGTGCTAAGAGCAGGACGGAATGCAGGTCCACAGGAGCTGTGCTCAGGCTACAGAGCCGAATGCCAGTGCCTGGATTGTGGTTTCTGCGAGAGAAACTCTTTGTGTCCAGTTCTGCTTCTTGCTGCCAAGTTTTGTGATTTTACTGGCAGTCTTTTGATTTTTGATGCAGCTTGTAAAGAGCATTGTCTGAAAAACAAAGGAGCTTTCATTTAAAAATAGCTCTGTAACCCTTGCAGGTGAAAAAAAAAATGACGCAAAAACAAGACCTGGTTGCATTATAATAGTTCAGAAAGCACATAAAAATGTCCAAAATACAACCATTTTGCTGCTTGTCTCTGCTGCTGCTCTGATGTATCAGCTTTATTAAAAGAACTTTGGTCATGTATTATAAATAAATTAAAGAAAGAAACAGTCTGACCTCTTGTACATTTATTTTCTCTGTTAATAAGAACAATCACCTAATCCAAAGTTAGTGTTAGTTATAAAAATTCAAAGAGGAGAAATCATTTCATCTATTTGTAAGTGGAAATACAGTTCACAAATGGATGCAGTGGCTGCAGAATCAGTCTGCCAAGAAGAAATCCAATTTGGCTGATTTGACAAAATCAACACTGTCCAGTTAGCTAAAAAAAATGAGCTATGCCAGCACAGAGGGCTCAGAAAACCCTAGAAGATTCATGATCTCGACTGAGCCCAGAGTAGGAACCAGTGACGAGCAGCTGTTTCACAGCTATGAACTGTTAAGAGAAATGAACCTGATTATTTGGGCTGCTCAGCAGAGCACGTGGACAGACATGGTCAGTGGGGGGGATTAGGAACCTTGGAAAAATGCCTAGAGAAGAAATTCCAAGGAGCAACAGACACCAGCCTGGCTGAGAAAGGACTCAGCTTGGGAGAAAAACGAAGAGCCAGAATTTATAGGTCACGGTTTGCAGGTACCTGGTCTTGCAGAAAGTGAAGAGAGAATGGAAAAGCAGACTGTCGTGCCCGGCCTCGTGCAGGTGTTCAATGGGATGACCGGTAGCAGCCTGGAGGACTTCACAGATCTGCCGATGGTAAAGAAGCTGCAGCCTTGCACAGCAGGACCGTAGTGTGCAAAGATGAGGTGATGTCCATGGCAACTCATAATAACTTAGATAAAGCAATATTAAGAAAAGATCAAATTCCTGCTAGAGTCCAGCTTGTGTCAAGCAAACAGCGCTGGTTCCTTTCCAGTCGTCTTCTGCAATATGAGTTTTATATTGCCTTTTGGACAGCACAGAGAAGTTTTTTTCGTTTTCACTAGAAGAGCAACCAGATGACCTTGGTAACAGGTGTCAAGTCATGTTGGTGAGACTACGTGCCGAGCTGCGAAACTAGGATCCCAACCAGTAGTATCATTTTGCACAGCTTACTGCAGAGGCAGAGAGTACAATAGCTGCTCCATGCTGGCCACAGCAGGACTCCGAAGCACTCTAGGAAAACTGCATTTTAGAGAAAAATACCACAGATGCTTCAGCTGGTAGGCCTGGGAGCCAGCTGTCCTGTGATGGGGGTAAAGAATAACTGGCCAATGTGACCTGAACAGGCAGGGTGATGCCAGGTACCCTCTTCATGCTTCAAGCGCCAAATGGGTCTCTGAAGAAAGCTGGGGCAAACAGGGAGTGTAGTTGGCGGTCAGCCCCCATCTATCCAGACTAGCACCCGCACTCATCTTTCCTGGTTAGTTTTTCATTAAAAACAGATCAAAATGAGTCAGTGGCCTGAGGTGGTGACATGTAGCTGCTGAGGTATGACAACTGTTAGTTTTCTGGTCATAAAAGAGAACAGGAATGGTGCAGTTTGTTGCTTGTACTATAAAATGCATTTGGTAAGACTATCATGGGTTAACACAAAGAGCCATGAGTAAACAATATGTGTAGGAGCGGATAGTAAAAGTTTTGAAGTTTTTGGTTATAACTCATGACTTCTTGCTGATACCTCATTATTCCAGTTGAACATCTACTTGGTACCATGGATGGAGTGAGCCCCAGATCCCTTCTTTGTAGCCAAGGAGAAATTCCTAATTTTCTTTCTGTCATGTAGCTTTCCTACCAGGGCAACCCAGATTCCAGTCCCAAAATCAGTGTCCAGCTCTGCAGGAGAGGTTACTGCAGCTATGCCTACATCAGCAAGCCGTGCAGCACCGTAGGAAGGGAGCTACAGAGGAAAACAGGCGGTGCCCCCATGCAGCGCACACTGCTGGGATTTTGTCATGGACTAGCTCTGATCTGATCCTGTGGGCTGAGTGCGCGCCAGTTGTTGAAGGGATCTTCTGGTTAAGCTTCACCTGGCAAGAGCCCAGCTTGCACACTCCAAGACCATGCTGCACTGTGAGCCACTGTATGGGGTGTGGCCATTAAATTCATTAAAAAAAAAAAAAGTGTTCTTGATCCAAATCGAACGACCAGTTTAAAGATACACAGTGCGAATGAGTACCCGAGGGACTGAACCCCAGCTCAGCATCCTGATACTCTCCAGCTGGAAGAACTAGAGGACCAACCTCAGCTAGAAAAAAAAAATCACCGCTAGCCATCTGTGATTCTTCTTCTTCTATATGTGTCTGTCTCTACAGAGAGCAACTGAACACTCCTACTTTGCATGTCAGTAGAAGCTCATTTTGCTTTCACTTGAAATTCATTTCAGTTTGAGTTGAGTGATTTCAGGCTGGCTGGCAACCTACAAGTATTTCAGCCTCTGGGGAGCAGCAGTCCCAGGTGGGGCACCACTGTCACAGGGCCCACCAGCTGCAGGCGAGATCTCTGTGGATGCAGGCACACGGGGCTGTTCCTGCACTGAGCCCTGAGGGCTGGTACTTACCATTTTTTCCCTTCCGTGACATTGTCTGTGGAGTAAAACTATGTGTCACCTCGTGTGAGAGCCGCAGACATGCACTGTCCTTACGGGTGCTAGATCAGAGATTAATTTAATAATAAATATTGTTCTGTTAGTTATATATTTGCTGTGGGTTTTCCTAGAATATCAGATGCTGCCATGCAAACACCAGAGTTATCTATATAGGTTATCTTACACCCCACCTCTACCTCTTTCCCCTTTGCCTAGGCCTTGTGAGCCACCAACTCCATTCTGCTGGCCGTCCTTACGCCTGTGGGTGCTCGGGACAGCACAGCTCTGGGGCTGTGATGCAGAAATGGAGCTGCTGGGTGTAACTCAGAAAAGAAATTATGCAACTCAGCCAAAGAAATTAATGAAGTGGTAGCAAGTAGGGCAAGATTGTTTTGAAATAGGAATGAATTATTATAGTATATTAAGCTGATTATGCATCCGGGTTGAGATGTACAGAATGGGTGGGCTATGCTATAGCTGGGAGAAGCCAGGCACACAGCCAGGCACATACAATGTGTGTGTTTGTGTGGCTGGTGGCAAGCAAATCCGTCACCCTCTTTGGAGAGTACTGTAAATGTGAGCAGGGTCTGCCAGATGGCAGACATCCGGAAAGACACAAGGAGAGAGCAAAGCGTAACCACATTGTGCATGGAAGTAAGCGGGCTGAGCCCGTCCACAGATGGGAATTTGCAAATCACAGTCCTAGTGCGAGCTCACAGGAAAACGCTGATGAAGTCAGAACCAAATTCCTGAGCCTCCTCTGCGTGACTGAAAAATCAGGACGAGGGTCTGGATTGATCTCATCTACAGTTGCACAAATCTAAAGGAAACTGCAAACCTAGATGTGGCTGAGGTGCTGGTGGTGTAGGGCATACAGAAGGGATGTAGGATGACAAAACTGACTTCATACTGCTCCTGCTGCTCATTAGCTCTGGGGCTAATTAAACAGTGGATCACCCTGTACATTATATTGGATTGAAATTCCAAAATCAGAAAGCATGAGGAGTGCAAATATGTTCCCACTTCCCTCTTCCTTTGGTTGCCACTCTCCATGGGCAGCCATAGGGATGAGGTGTCCTAGAGCTGCCGAATGTGGGCTGGGGAGGGACCATCTCTATGTAGCTCTTTTCTTGGTTGCATTATGCTAGTGCTAACAAAAAAAAAAATATTCTAGGCTTGATTTCCATGAAGTGAAGATGAGAATAGCTGGAAGAAAAGAAAGCGGGCGAGGAGGAGCCGCTGCTCTCTGGGGAGAGGGTGCTCACCGGGCACTTGGGGCTCAGGGGTCCCTGTGTAACACACCTCCTGAGTCCCTGCTCCGTGTGGGACCAGGCTTCTCATTCCTGGTGTCTTCAAGTGTTATTCTTATCCCCTGTGAGCCCAAATAAGAGAAGTCTGAGACCCCTGTCAGGACGCTCATTTTCCGGATGGGCTGGCAATGGGGTACTGCCACCTGACACAGAAAAAAAGCCTCTTCCTCTTACCTGCTGGACTCCCCACCTCCTCCTCAGCTCCTGGCAAATCCGCATGAAAAAACGGAGCTCAGAACAGCTGATGTGACTTACACCAAAGGACAAACCTGTTTGGACAAACTGGTATGTGTTTTTGAAGCCAGCTACTGATACAGCTTTTGTGTTCCACCTCAGCCCAGTAATAAAAAGACCTAGGAGAAGCACCGTGATTTGGGTGTTGGTCTGTGGCATATTTTAACATCTTCTGTGCAGTAGCTCCTTAGACCTTACCTGGTGTGTGTATTTGTCGAGGGTCTGGACTGATAGCAGGGCGCTTTGTAAAGACACGAGCTCTTCCACTCTGCTGGGGTATAATGGGTTGTTAGTGACTTGTCAGTTCATGTTTTCAATTACTGTTATTACTCTTATTTTAAAACTGTGGGTGTTTCTAAAATTCCTTTATATCAGATAATAAGTATACTCATTCTTTAGCTACAGTAATTAACATTCTGAGTTTGATTCTGCCACCTCAATTGCTCCAAGAGCTGGGGCTGGTTACCACATACACAAAGCTCTTAGCTCTTTTCTGTAAGTAGACTCTAACCTCCTAGTTTTAACTCCTGATGTTCCAGAGACCATCCTTCCTACCTCTGTCTTTTCTGTGACTCATTCCTGTCATTTCCTTTGTTTCTCTCCCCCCAAATGATATGTCTTGGAAAGGAATACCTTTTTTTCCTTTTTCTTTTTCTTTTTCTTTTTCTTTTTCTTTTTCTTTTTCTTTTTCTTTTTCTTTTTCTTTTTCTTTTAATAACTGAAATAAAAATGCAATTCCTAAGCAATTCCCATCTCTTTGCACCTTACTGTGGAGCACATTTTCTCTCACAGGCTCTAATGAACAGCTTCTGTATTAGCCTCTCATGGGCCACCACGCATTTCCTACCGATCGTGCATGCATGCTGTTGCCCCAGGAGGGCACATTGCAGATAATTGCCAGGCTACCAGGTGGACCAGCCTGACACTGCCATGAGTGACCATCTAGGTGAAAACAAGCTGGTGGGATGTGGTTAGAGCAGAGAAAAAATCTTGCTTTTAAAAATTGCCTTAAGAAAAATCTGAGTCTGAGCTAAAAAGAAGCAACGCACCAGAGCAAGTCAATACCAGCAAAGAGAGGGGAGGATTCAATAGTGTGGCACTGCTGGATATAACTACAGCTTAAGGTATGTTATTAAACCAGAAAAGTGTTTTCCTGAAAAGCTTAGGGTATGTCACTGGAGAAAGCTGAAAAGGGACATTTCAAAGGACGAACAAACCAAAGAAGGAAAAAAAAAAATCCAGACCATAGGATACTTTGGAAGATGGTCCACAGGGGCATGCATTAAACCAAGGAAAAGACACTGGGTTATCTAACAGGAATGACTGAACTAATTTTTTTAAAGCCTTGTTAGGAGAGTGCATAGGTATTCTACCGTCCATCTCCTGGATGGGAAACAATTTTCTCATACAGAATCAAAATCTGATTTTTTAATGACTGGGACATACCTAGAGCCCTGAAACTGTGCTACAGTCAGCTCTAGTTAGTTAGGTAAACTGCCGTTCTCCTTACTGGGCTACACATGCATATCATTCAGAAGCTAAAGCCTGGTCACCTTGCTGCCCAGAAGTTTGCTGCTCTTCTGTTGATAGACCTCAGCTGGATTTCTTGCAGTACAAAAGCAATGGAATTGCTTCGTATTGATATTCATCATGATAAGTCATCAGTCTTGAAACTCACTTCACACCTTGGGTTTGCCATCACGCAAGTCACTCAACCTTCCAGGCACATTATAAAGCTAGTATTTTTCTCACAGCTGATATGGCATTGTCTATCCATGTGATAGCTCCAATTGCTCAATAGCAAGCACATTCTCCATTTAACAGCCAGTGTGGGGAGAGCTGAAATGGCTGTATTGGAGCTCAGGATGGAACCAGGTCTGCTGATCACAGTGTGCACTTGCACACAGGACATCTCGCTGTGAACTGGTATATGGTTCTACTAAAGGTACAGAAAGAGCCAAACTGACTTTTTGGTAAACATGCCAAGGTTAGAAGCATACCGGTCTTATTTTTAAGAAAAAAAAAATGCAAATGCTCCCATATCTAGAAAATTTATTTGATATCTAGCAGTTCTATTTGTAGTGAGTGTCTCCACTGATGATAAGGGATGGCTCACAAGTCTGACTTACCAACGTCCGCTTACTGCGCGCAGCCAGCACATCGTCCTTTCTGTGGCAGCCAGCTGTATTAGCAAAGCAACCAGCCAAGTAATAAAGGTGAGCTCAGATCTCTGCCCCTGCCTTGGCTGCTGCCAGGGGACGCGCTGTAGTGCCAAACTTGGGCGCTTCCGCTTGTATTTTATATGCTCGGGACACCTGTCTTGGGGTGCCAGAAATGCCACAGAAGCCATTTCAGTCTTCCGCAGAAGGCTTCGTCCCAGATAAAACCCCAGCCTTCGGTAGAACAGTGCCAGCCCGTTATAAGCTGTTGAGGGAGACTGCAGCTCATTGAGATGCAATGAGTAACATGTTTGAAAATGTAATTAAAANCTATGTCATTAATAAAAATGTTGAAGAGCACCGGTCCCAAGACCGACCCCTGAGGGACACCGCTTGTGACCGGCCTCCACCCAGACATAGAGTAATAAAGGTGAGCTCAGATCTCTGCCCCTGCCTTGGCTGCTGCCAGGGGACGCGCTGTAGTGCCAAACTTGGGCGCTTCCGCTTGTATTTTATATGCTCGGGACACCTGTCTTGGGGTGCCAGAAATGCCACAGAAGCCATTTCAGTCTTCCGCAGAAGGCTTCGTCCCAGATAAAACCCCAGCCTTCGGTAGAACAGTGCCAGCCCGTTATAAGCTGTTGAGGGAGACTGCAGCTCATTGAGATGCAATGAGTAACATGTTTGAAAATGTAATTAAAATGTTTTTCAGTCATTCATGAACACTCTTTTAATGCAGTATAAAGCTTGATCATGTCTGTGGTTGTACTTTGACCTGATGAAAGCTCTGAATGGAAACATGTACAGTAGGTAATATTTACTCTGGCAGTGAACCAGTAGGCAATGTCTACTGCTTTCATTGCTCTGTGGAATAAAAGTTTTGAATTTTGCACTGTACTGAACCATTTATTGTCTTGAAATTGGCAGCAGTAACACCCAGCTGGATGCCTGTATGTTTTGTGTTTGTGAACAGGCTGATCCATGGGAAACAATCTAGCAGACAAATCAACTTCTTTATGAATTAAACAAAATCTTTATTTGGATATGAGGCATTTGGGCCTGAGGGAGCTATTATTTTGGAAAAGGCCCATAAAAGGGCTTTCTAAAACATGGGCTTTGTGAGTCTTATGTATGATATTCTCACACAGCCATTAGTTATGCCTTGCTCTGCAGAACCCAGCGGATTTCTGTATAAATGGTGCTGGGGTCCAAAGCTCTGAGTTGAAAGACAAAACAGAGCTGGGTGTCTGGCCAAGCCATTGAGCTGCTTAAATTGTTCTTCTGCCTCCCACCTTCTTGCAGCCTTTTCCCTGGGACAGGAACTGCCATTTCCTATCTGTTTCTCTATTACATAGCACTGAAGAATTCCTTATAACCAAAAGAGAGAGGGAGAATGTTTACCCAGAAACAACTGACCACTCAGTACCAAAAATAAGCATTAGCATGTCAAGATAATTCTGTGTGCTAAGTGTCAGCCCTATCAAATCTCACAATCTCATGAATGTCATGGGATCTGATGTTTTCTTAATTCTCCAGCTGATGGCAATCAAGGAACCACATAATAATCTTGACTTCCTTAACAAACTTAAAAAATCACATGTAAATTTCTAGCTTTGTGGTTGCTGAGAAAACGATGCAAGAAAGTCTTAAGTCCTGAAGGTAAATAAAATCATCTCATGGTCATTCCAACCCTTTATTCACTCCTCCTAGGTTAATATGCCTAACGTTTCTTTGCTGTTCTTATACATGACCACACAAAAAATTGGTTCATAGTTAAATATCCTGTAACAGTTTCTGCTGTCATCCTCAGACAGCCACTTTTATGATTTTTTTGTTCATCTGCAGGCCCAAAGGTGTGTGCTGATAATCAGCCTACAGCCATGTGTGTTGGATATTTTCACAATTTACATATGCCTTGCTTTCTCAGTGCCTTTAATAACAGGATTCTGTGCTCTTTTTCTTAAACTCTGAGTGATCAGGCTGTTACACTGGTACTAAATGGAAACAGGTCCCATGCTCACAGACCTCCTGCAGGATTTTGGGAAGGTCACTGTAATAGTTCCTCAGCCGTTTCTATATGAAATGAGGATAACCCTATTTACTTTTCTGGTTTGTTTGGGACTGCAGACTCTTTTGGACAGAGGTTGTTTCTTAGCACAGCAGATACATGGCCCTACAGAACCAGGCTTTATAACTGCTCTCTACTTACTCTATGTGGCCCTGGGAGCAGGGACTGGGTTTCAGTTTTTCCCCTCTTGCAGGCTGGTTCAGAAGAGATGCAACAAAAGGAGAAAGCAGCCACGATGCATCCTTATGTCTGTGCCTTGGCCGCACACTGGCGATCTGCAGCCTGCCTGCTGCAAGGTGGGGAGCTTGCATGGGCTTCCATACAGGCCGGGCTGGGGAAGGTTTTGCAGTTGTTAGCACTAGTGTGGTAATGCTGGTGTGAATTGTAGCTGGCATGGCTAACCACTTATGGACAGTTCTTTATTAAAAATAAATAAATATCAGTATAATAAATTGAGTATGTTATCCACGTCAAAGAATATGACCTGGGCAGGATTCTTCCCAACGATCTGGATATCGTTTGCTGCCGTGTAACACAGCTTTCAAAGGTGGACAGACATTTTTGTCACATGATATTTTTCTGGACTATGATAAGCTTTCAAAGACAGAGTCAGTTTCCTTATTCTTTCTTTGTATTCATATAGCTTTAAGATGTCTGCCATTAACCATGTTTCAGAGTTTGAATGCTTGATATTTTCAGGAAGAAATGTGAAAAAGAAAGAAAAACATAATAGTTTCCGATCATCAAATATTTTGGGTGAGTCATTCGCCTGCATAGCTAGATAAATGCAACAGGACATCCTGTAACCGTTGTGCAGTTTCTTTAACTTCTGTTTTTTTTTTCCCTACGACATAAATAGTGAAGTAAGGAAGAAAGTGGCAGTGGAGTCCCATCCAGGCAGTTATATTCTCCTCTACACTTGGATCCTCTCCCACGTCATGATGGGGAACTCCTGGGGCAACTACCCACCTAGGTACTGAGATACGAAGATGGGTTGTGGTCTCCTCCTGGCGAGTGAAAGGGAATTCAAGGGCAAAGCCTCCTGAGGGAGGTCAGGGAAGCTGATGTTATTTCTCTGAGCCTTTGGCCTCCTGAAGTAGTTTCAGGAATTACCAGCATCAGAGGGAGAGGGTAGCTATGAGCCTTCACTGGAGCTTTCCAGGAAATGACCTGGTGGGTCTGTGCCAGCGGTCATTTCTCTCACCAGCTGTTCAGAGACTAACCTCCCCCCAGCCACTTGTTTAGCTCTTGCATGGCAGTCAAAGAATTTCTAGGAGATTTCTGTTCTTTCTTTTGGATGCTGATAACAGGATGCAGCTGACCAGAATGCCAGTTAGAATGGCATAACTGAAGTCAAATTCTGCTTCCAGCAAAAGAAAACAATAGGTCATAAAACATAATAATTCTGGTCATACAGCTGGTATATTTAAAAGCAACAGAGAAAGAAGGAAAAGCTAAAACACTGGCAGAAAAAAAAAAAAAAAGTTTTCCCCATTCCATTCTATCTGCAAGTACAAACAGAGCTTTGAACTTAGATCTATCAAATGTTGATCTGCTCTTACCCAAAGGCCTTGGAAAAGAAAATATCTGATATCAGGTAGATAAACATCTAGGCAGTAATCTTGGAGGGAGCCTGAGACAGTTTGTGTGTATGTGTTTGTGTATACATATGTAATCACAGAGACTGAACAAAACTAAACAGACAGCTTTATGACTACAGATCACGTGAAAGGGAATTAGTGGAGAGATTACAAATGAATAAAGCCTAACTTTCAGTAATAATTCCTGAGAGAATTTTGGAGGTATGACTTCATACCTGAAATAACTGGGATCTCCTGAAATTCATCTTCCTCCTTGAAATCCCTTTTCAAGACTTAGCCCTACTGTGACATTTAAAAGTAGTTAGCTGATGAAACTGAAATGGTCACGTGTCACTGAGACATGGAGGACCGTATTGCCACTTATATATTCTCTTTATTTAGTACCAGAAAACACCTTTCTGTTTTCACACAGTATGTAGCACAGTGGTATCCAGTTGTGATCATGATAAACCCCAGTAATAATGACCAGGAATCAAATTTGTCAATAAGTAGGTCTCACAACTTCATGATCTGATGGTGAGATGATGGAAATTCAGTGTCTAACTACTATTATTATATATGTTCAATTCCTGCACTCTTCTTCCTCTCTCTCCTTTACATACACAACCTCAGAAGGCAGAACAACAAAGATATGGCTCTTTCTTTGTTTTCATTTGCTATTTACATCAACTTTTTCTCCAGGGTGAGATGTTCCCTTTTGTTCTCTTACATACCTCTCATATGGACTTCTTCCACTCCCTCATTCTTTGAGCCTGTTCCTGATCTGGTCACAGGTACATTGGCAGCAGGCATTTTGTTCTTTATATTGGCAAACTTTTTTTCCCCACTTTTCAATCACTGATTCTCCTTTCCTCTCACAGTGCCATCTATTTCACAACCATTTTTGTCAACATAGTATCTCCCACTCGCTATCTTCTTTCCACCTCTGGATTCTTGCCCTGAGTGTAGACTGGGAAGTCAATGGGGCTGGCACTGTCCCTGGATTTACGTGTGTATGTTTATTTATCCTCAGAAAGCCCCAGCTCCAAACCTCAAAGCCTTATTACAGTAAGTAATGCTAATGTGGGTGAAAAAGCTTTAACCTTTTAATTCCAGGAACCACTCAAAACTAGGCTATTTTCTAGCCTTGACTAAAAGGTAAAGGTTAGTATAAATTTCTTCGTGGCCCTCAACAGCCTTTGAGCTCTTCTTTCATCTAGCTTCAGGTTCTGCAGCCTCTGTTGTTCTACACTATTATTGTAGTGTTTTCTCTCTTTTAATTGGGATGGCCTTCCTGAATAACTTGTTTTTCCCTGCTTTTCTTCAAACATTACCTGAAACTTACCTTCCTCTCCTAATTGTTCTTACACAATTGTTCTCTAAAACCTTTGATTTAATTGGCTTAGTAAAATATGCTATGAAAAAATGTCACAGGAAATAAAGTGTTGCTTTGTTCCAGACGGTATTTTTATTTCTGTAATGGCTGGGAACTCTCTTTAGTTTACTTACTAAGCTGCTTTCAAAGTTTGTTGTTGGTAGTATCATTTTTCTGTCATGTTCTCTTCACCTAGTCTGGTGTAGTTACTGTAATCCTTTACTTTGTACACCAGAGCATATTTAATAAACCAGTTGAGGGTTGTACTTGTTTCCTTTATCTTTGATGACTGATGCAGTTCAGCCAGTTTACAAAAATAGGTGCCTAAGCAGGAGAACAACAAAGAAACTAAGGAAACTGCCCTTTCATGGCTAGGCTTCGTCCCAGTATCCTGGGGCTGGACAGCCTCAGTGAGGCAGCCCCGGGTTTTGGTTGCAGGCTCTGGCAGATGCTGCATGACTCCTCTGCACAGCAGTTTGATCCTAGCTGATGCATTCAGCCTCGGAAACCTCTAGACAGCTGCTGGCAGGACTAGGTGAGCATTGTGGCTGGCTATCCTGTGCAGGTGCTTCCTGACTGCCTTGGAGCTGAAGCTGGGTCCAACACCCCTCCCGTACAAACAGCCTCCGCTGCGTAGTCTTCCGTTCAGCAGCATGGCCAGCTGCATGGTAATCATCAGGCTGTCCTGGAGACACCTCTGTGCCTCTTGAACAGCTGCCTGTGCCTTTCTTTGCCTTCATGTCCTGCAACAGTACAGTGTGGTAGATACACTCCCCCTCACGAGTGTGAGATCCAGGAAAGCAGTCCTGGGAGCCTATCTGCATCAGAAGCTTCCCTCCTAGCAGGGCTGCAGTTTTGCCCCCAAATCTCATCACATTCACACACTCCCCATCTGAGGGTCCACAAGTCTTGGCAGCTCCTTGTCAGCAACCTCCTGGAGCATACCATCAAGGTGGTCCTGCAGCAGGGCCTGGAAGCAGCCGCTCAGCCCAGAAGTCCTCTACACCACTGAGTCCACCTTTCCTCTGGCTGTCTCATTCCACCTGACAGTTTCTTTGTGCAGCGGGGACTCCTTTGTGGAGATTTTTGGTGTTTCTCTTCTTAAACAAGTAGCCCACTCTGGTTCCTGGTTACCTTCATTCATATTCTCCACTGAGTAGATGAGGAGGACAAAAGTAAATGGGCTACATAGTTGTTGAAGATTTTATCTGACGACAACATTTTTAAGTATTACAACTTAATATTTTTATCATTCTAAGTAGTATCTATTCTGAGCTAACTCAGTAAGTATCAGGTTGCTAGGTTTCACTGCATGCTTACAGTTAGCAAATAGCCTTAGCTTTGCCCTGTGTGCCATAATAGCAAGTTAATATTGTTGTCAGTCCAAACCAGACTCTTGCCAAAACTGCTATTTATAACTCGCTTTTCAAGAAACAATCTGATGCTGACTACAGCTACCATGCAGTTGTCAAATGTTTGCTACTTTGAGTTTTAAATGTCATTCAGCATTTAAATGGAGCACAGAAATTTTGCTGTGGCAGGAAAGGTTAAACCTATGCAATTAAAAGAGTCTTTTATTTTTTTTTTCTCATACACTTTGCCTTAGTGACATACTTGGATGAGAACAAATGTGTCTTAACAACTTTGTTACATTTTTATGTTTTTTTCATCAGGATTTTGCCATTCTTGTTGTGATACTAAATTGGATGTTAAGAACCATGTTTCCAAATCTGGCTTTCAAATATTAAGCAGTGAAATAACTGCAAGTAGTGCTATTCTGTGCAAACACTGGATACAGCACCTGGATGCAATCTGGATGCTACCTGAGAGCTAAAGTAATTTCTTCCAGTTCAAAGGCAGCTGAACACTGGGAAAGCAGGATGAAAAATTGTGGGGAGGAAAGGGTGCACATGAATCAAAAGCATGGTCTCACTTTGGTTGCTGATGGAAGACCAGGCAGGGAGGCAGGGCAGGAGGCTTGAGTAGGGGTGAGTTAAAGGGAAGCTTATTTGAGAAGAAGGCCTTAAGAAAACTGAGATTAGCAGGCCAAAAAGAGTTGAAGACAGAAACAGAATAATTTAGGTTAGACTCTAATTGCCCACTCAAATCAGGGCTAACTAAGATCAGGTTGCTGAGGGCCCTGTCTAGTAGTTTTGAGTTTCTCCAAGGATGGAGATCCTACAGGCTCTCTATGCATTTGTTCCAGATTTAACCACTGTCATGGTGAAAATATTTTTCCCCAGATCCAGCTGGAATTTTTATTGCTGTAATTTGGCCATTGCCTTTTGTCATTTCACTTTGCACCTCCAAGAATCTGGCACCTTCTTCTCTATAACACATCTTCATGTAGTTGAAAGCTATAATTAGACCTCCACCAAGTCATCTCTTCTCCAGTATGAACACAGGTCTCAGCTTCTCCTCATATGTCATGCAGTCCAGTTCCCTAATTGTCTTCGTGGCACTCTGCTGAACCTGCTCCATTTTGCAAATTGATCCCTGGTGAGGAAGAGGTGAAAGATAATAGGGTAGGAGAAAGGTATGAGACAAAAGAGGATATGGAGGAAAACCTGCAAAAAGTAAAGCCCAGAGCAATTAGGACAATGTATGCAAAAAAAAAGTGGAGGATGGGAAGGCAAAAAAAATAGCATAAGGAAACTGGCCACATAATTCCTGGTGTGACTTGTATGTTACTATAGCATCTCAAGAATTTGGCCCAAAATGCTTTTATCTGAGAGACCTGTTGTTCCACTCCTACACTTTAAAGGTTAACGTTGACATGCATTTCTTTCAAAAGTGGCTTACTAAAAATCTAATCAGTTTTGCAGTAGTGTGTCTAAGCTATGGACAGTATGAAATGCGATGTTAATCACATAAGATAGTTACCAAAAAGTGAGATTGTTGTTGTTTTTTTTTTTGCGTTAGACTTAATCTTTTACAACAGATATCTAAGTAAGACAACTCTGAGACACAAATGTGGGGGTGACAGATAGTGATGCCTTTGCTCTGATTCCTTGATTTTCTTCATTGCAGCAGGCATGGCCATGAGCTTGCTGTGCGACCACTTTCCCATTTGTTTTGAAGCATTCTGATCTTCTGGAAGGCACTCTCCAGCTTAGTGGCATTATTGTCATTTGGAAGATTTTGCTTGAAATGGTTGTCAGGGCTGTAGCTCTCACGAGTAGGAAGAGATTTCTTCTACTGCTTTGGGACTGCTGTGAACTGTTCCTCTGATCATGAGCTTGACAGATCAACTGGCTGTTGCTCAATGACCCCATCACTGTACTCGGCAGACATTGACTTGACACACCAGGGCACAAACCTACTTTGGAGGCCTGGTGATGTCGGTCTTTGACAACGCACTACATTTGTGCAAAGATGATGGCAAAGCAGAGTGACATTTTGAGTAATGTCACTGAGCGATGGGACAACACCTAGCACCTTGTGTACTATTCATTCTAGAAAAGGCACATTTGCCTTTTTAGGGAAGCCATTTGTGTAATTATCTACAAATCTAATCCAGGGTATGGTTTTAAGGATTGCCTTCTTGTTTGTCATTCAGGATATTACTTGGTCAAGTAGATATTTAAATTTTCAGCTGTATCTGCAAATTATGAAGCACATACCTATCTCTGCTGTGGGTGGGCTTTTTTCACTTTTGTCATCTTTTTTTTTTTTATGACTAATCAGCCTGCTTAGTCATCTGAAAAAATGTTAATTGTTATCAAAACCTGTTATTTACACTGAAATAATAATGTTATTAATAAAAGGCATTAGACAAGTTACAGAAAGAGTGAAAATCTTCACAGTGTTATATATTCTTAAGTCCAAATCCCAAACTGAAGACAAAATCAGAAGTCAAACAGAGTAGTAGTAGAAGATACAGCCATTTTATCTGGTCAGCTGTGTCCCATTTGAGCCCATTTAAGAGACTGAAAGAGATGGAATTCAGCTGAGCAATTTTGGTGAGGATATCCAAGGTGCTGGGAGTCCTTTATGAGGTACACAACGGTTCTGAAACCCTCAACTATCCTTGTATCTCCCTATTTAGTGGCTTTCCTTTTGGGGTAAAAGACTTGGAAAAGATGTACCATCCTCAGAATTTAACAGATGTTCACGCCCCAAATATTATTTTTTTTCTATCTGCTTTCACCATTGTTACGTAGCACAAATTGTAAGGCAGGAAAAACTGTGCAGTTGTTTAGGTAGTAGATTTGAATTTGATTAGAATCTAATGTGTATTACATATTTTGGTTAAAAACATTAAAGATGAGTTCATTCATTTTATCTCTGAGATTGCACATTTCACAAGCACCCTCACAGCTGCACCTGAAGAAATGATGATACAAATAGCAAATTAGCCACGCTTATCATTAGGCAATGTGCATGCCTAATGTAAAGTATGCATTTGTGTGTGTTGGGGGACTACACAGTGCACGTCTGTTTCTTTTTGTGAGCAAACTGGGCTTACTTCTGAGTATGATCTTACTTAAATTTAAACCTTTCTGGGCAAGAAGGCTGGCTTAGTGGCAGCAGTGCACACAGGTGTGGAACTGAGTTGTAGTTCTAGTTTCTAGAACTAGGTTCCTAGCTGTAGGAATTAGTTATAAACTGTTTGCTTTGTTCATAGAAACTGTTTAATACATTTTTCTGTTACTGTATGGCCCACAGGGAAAAAAAGATCCATATGTTTAACATTTTACTTCATACAGATAAAAATTAATTTAGTTAATCAGACAACTCTTAACATGCATGCCATCTGTGAGACTAGCCTAACACCCCCACAACTCAGTCTTAAGTTGCTTTTGGCATTTGAGTTGTATTTATACTGCCACCCTTGCCTCTAAGGCAGTGGTTCAATACAACATAAATCTCATTTTAAATACTACTGGACCAAAATTGCAGTAGCTGTCTAATACAATGCACTGACCTGATGCATAGAGTAGAAAGTTCTGAAGGGCTAACTTTGTATCAACAGATTTTAAGCTGGCTTTGCTGTAGCATAAGTTCAGTGGCTCTCCCACAGCTAGACCCATCCCATGAGTCTGCCCCAGTGCCCTCTTACCTCTGCTCTGCTCATCATATTCAAAGATAATGGTCCTTAGATGTCATCTGCAAGCTTACAATCTTACATGTGTTGGCCATCTCTGATGTGTCTGTGAACACTCAGTGTAGTCAGGCGTCTTTGTCATGGATCTTAACCTCATGGATCTAACCTCAACACAGGTTTTCCATCCCTTACTGACTCCAATCCACAGCCCTTCATGGGTTAGGGGCAACCTGTCCAAAGAATATGCACATAGAAGCTACCAGCAGTCACACTGATCCAGACAGGCAGAAGTTGCTAGTCTAGACCTTCAAATAGCCTTTGGAAAGGTTATCAACCTGTCTAGCTAAGGAAAGAACACGGATTGCTTTGGTTCTCTTACTAAACGAATTCTAACGATCTGTGGCAGAAAACAGAACACGAAGTACTTGGTGTGCATGTTAGCCAAGAGACTGGACATCACCACAACCACCTGCAAGAGGTGGCTGCAATGATGAGAAAGAACAGACTCTGTCCTGGACTAAATAAAGTATCCTAGGATATTCAAAGAGTGGAGCCAGGTGACAAACACAGCTGCTGTTGAGATCACAACCCACTAGCATAGACTCAGAGGAGGTCAGTAATAGCCATGATGAAGATCAGTAATTCCTCCTCCTCCAGAAGCTCCTGCGGCCCCAGACTTAGCCTTCCTGACCCCTTCATATCCACTCCTCAACACCTCCACATCAGATAAGCTACCCTAGGCTCAGCAGCTGCTAAGGAACAATTCCTAATAGAGCAGGCATTGCCTGCAGCAGACAGCATATGATATTCTTGCTACGACCTGATCCTGGACAAGAGCTTGGGCAGTACCCATCTTCCACACCTGCAATTCAGGTATGTCTGGAAATAGCTGCCATGTCCAGTTTTGTTCAAGATTTGGTTTTCTTTTTGCATTTGTTTTTCAATGACTTCCTGTACTCTTGATTTGTTTCCAGCTGTGAGCTTTATTTGGGAGCTTTCATAGCAGGGCTGGATGGCATCAAAGATATTAAGGACTGAAATCTCAAACATTCAGAGCCTGGGGCAAAGAGCTGCAGTGGATGGGACAGCACAGCTGGGATTTCAGAGTCAGCATGGCCTGGCTCCAAGAATGGGATACAAGGGGCTTCAGGGGGAATCAGCAACTGGGAACGGGAAAATCTGAGAAAAGTTGATTTACTGCTCATGTCCAACACATGCATGATTTCAAGTTACAGCAAACAGCTGTCAACTGCTCAGCAGAAAATAATTAGTCAGGTTGTCCCTGACAATGTGACCCTCCCAGTTTTCACAGGAAGTGAACAAGCTGCAGCTGGTGGAGGGACTGGTGGTAGTTCCACTTGCTACACTCCTACCCTGCCACCATCTGCTCTTTTGGCTCTCTTGTGAGTTTCTGTGAAGGAAGCAGCATGCAGACTGGAGCCTGGTTTGGAAGGGCAGGTCAGTAACCCTCTTAGACACATTTCACAGCCATCCTGAAGCCTTGCCCTGAGCGGGTAATGCAACAGGTTCTGGCAAGAGCTAGGTTGCTGCTAAATGCAAGAAGGGGTAAGTGGGCTCATTCAGTATTAAAGTGATTCGGCAACTCCATTGCTCTAAATGGTCTCAGCAGCAGGTTTGTACTTTGCATGGCTACACACCATCAGATGGGCAGGAGATAGGGAAGACGTGAATGCTATGTGCCTTGCCAGACCCACCAGTCCAAGCCAGTAAGGTATCTGTAATGACCCACGATGGCTCACTTCCTCATTCCTGCTGATGAAAAATTTGTCAGGTCAGGAGACAAAGAATAAAGAAATCACCCTATCATGTTGCCACTACAGGTAGCTCAGCCTTCCAACATGCCCTCTGTGGCCTTGCAGGGTGCAGTCTGAGAACTTTATGAGTACCAGGTGTAATCTCCTAACACCCAAAGGAAGCTGTCACCTTCCCAAGCCCAGGCTGATTGGTAATGCACCAGGAAAAGTCAGGTGTTTTCAGGTTTCATATAGCCAAGGTAACCTTCTTGATGCTCAGTGACACTCTGGTGATGGCTGTCTTCTGCCCCGGAGAAGAGCTCCTTCTCACAAAGCCTAGGGAACAAGGGGAGGGGGCTGATAACTTCAACGAGTACCAAATGTTTCCATCAGTGTTACCAGTTGACTTCATTAACTCAACATCCACATATGTTGCCTCTGCTGTCCCCAAAGAAAACAAAAGCTGCACTGTGCAGGGATCCTTCATGCTGCTGTATGGCTGTGACCAGGAAAGGACTGCCTTCCTACTGCTACTGCAGCTGTCCAAAAGCGGCTTAAACACTGTGCTGCTCTTGCACAGCAGAAATGCTAATCGTGGTCCAGTGCCTCTCTGTGAGGTAATTTACCGTGAAAACTGGCTGATCTTGGAAAGGGAAATCTACACTTCTATAGCAGCCCACTCTGGAAGCCACCTCCAGAAACACCATGTTGCCTCTGAACTAACCTTTCATGTGACACAGGACAGGCAAGATGCAGGCTGGATGCCCGTTCAGGCTGGTGAGACTAGGCATAATGCCCATAGTTCAAGGCAGCAAAAAAATCCAGCCAAACAAAATTCTCTCTACTGTGTAATCTTTCTAATTTGAAATGACCGCACACCTGGTCTTGAATTACCTCAAATCTGTTCTTTCAGTTAATTATATTAGTGATCACAGAACTGTGTGCTCAATTAAAAATAAATGAAACCCATTCTTTAATAGTGTGGGCAGCCTCTTCAGACCAATAAAATTATCTGCACATAGCCACAAATCTTTGAAAGTGAAGGGCTCCTGGAACTGCTTGTTTGCCAGCTCACCCTTATTATTGCCTACATGAATGAGCTGTGAAGAACTCATCAGTTCAGCTGTTTTTCTTGGCTCTGTGAATAAGATGATATTCATGAGAATCAAGAAGACCTTTCATTTGATCTATCGTCTCTACAGAATGGCAATCTGGACATTCTACAGAATACACATAGGCCATTTTCAGTCTCTGTCAGGATATTCACGAGTGCCATGCCACAAACACAACCTAGCTCATTGAAACCAATTCTCAAACTGGCTAGGAGTGTTGGGCATGTTTCGATTCACTAATGAGAGATTTTTCGGCTCACAGCCAGGAAACAAGCAGGGGGAAAAAGGGAAGGATTCCTATGTAGAAAAAAAAAGGTAATGGCAGGTGAATAAAATATTTAAGACCAGCAAAGACACAAAAGATGCAGCTTTTTCTTAACTTTCAGAATTAGAGTATCTCAAGGCAAGCACTTTTTCTATGTGTTCTATTATTATGGCTCATTCATGGGAATTTGAGTTAACAAGTTGAAATAAAAAAGGGTGAATTTAGGATTTAAGTGTGAATTTAGGATTTATGGCCAGAAAATGTCAATGAAATAAAATGTAACAAGCTCTGCGTTAAGCAGACCATTGTTTACAGGAAAGATGCTAGCTTTCCCTAAATTAATCTACTGAGTATGTGTCATGTTAACCTGAGTGACAGGTCAAATGTGGGTTGAGTCAATATAGAGATCTGTGCATTATTCCCCAAAGTGTTTGTGTTCAACCACACTCTGGAAAGTAATCAGAAACTCTGGAAATAAGAATACGTAAAAACATAGAGAGACAAAATATCTTTTGAAGTCTGCTGTTTGTATTGTCTGTGACAAAGTTTGATTTACGGTCCAGAGCCATTGTCCCCTACATTTTGTGCCACCTTATACTCCCAGACACAATTCAAATAATGACTGGATCTGTAGCTACCACAAGGGTGAAAAACTGGATTGCTCCAGAGTCTATAGGCTATGTATATGGCAGTAATAAGCAGTGCCTGAGGAAACATTCCTGGACCTTGGAGCTCTGAGTCTACAGATTAGATCCCAGGCCAATTATCACTCTCCAAAAGTTTCCATAGCTGATGTGGAAATTAACACGGGCCGGAGACTATCAAACCCCAATTTGAATGTAGTCCCCTTATTCTGGATGCCAAGAGAATTTAACAGTATGGACACGGACTGGTACAGCGCCAGTGGGCCTCAGCCCTGGAGAACTTTCTTGCACCATGTTTAACCCAGTAGTAGCGACAGTCTGGGAGTCAAGCCTGCCCAAAGCAGAAAATCAATTGCTGAGTATGAACTCTAGCTGGCTAACACGACTCGCTGTCCTTCTTACAAGGACTTTCACTCCAGTGATAGGCTTGAAGTTTCCTGCATGCCTCATTTTATATTCCCCCCCCCCCAACTTGCTTGATCTAAACGCAAAGACATTTTAAAACGTGACTAACAGCAGACCTAAGGATGTAGGGAGCCTGGAACCAGGTGTTTTTTTGTTTTTTGTTTTTTTTTTTTTCTCTTGGTGAATATATAAAGAGAGAGAGTTCCTTTCCTGCTTATGCTGTCCAAGGTAGATTTGGTGCATATTGGTCATACCAGAGAAAACTGAGATGCATAACATAGTGACTTATATTAAATGATACTAACAACCTGTCTGTTTTTTTTTTTTTTTTTCTTCATATAAAGCACAATATATTTATTCTACTCCAACCCTTCTTCATATTAGCTCTTTCAGGGCAAAACTGATGAGTTTCTGCTATGCCTCCCAAATCTAATATTGCTCAGTAGCCTACTGAGGCTAGTTCAGAACTTTTTTCATTCTTCTGAATTACTCACACTATAGGCAAGACTGTATTTTACTAGACTGCTAGACTCTATTATGCATTTATAAACCTCAAGTCTGTTTTATTTACACTGATGCTTTGGTAGGAGAATGTGGATTTTAAACCAAACAAAATGCTTGATAATGGAGAGAGGAAAAAGGGAGGAAAGAAGGGAGGTCAATACAGATGTGGGCTATGTGCACCACTTCTCCTCTCCAAGAAGACAGAAGATCAAGGAACTTACCCTACAGAGGAAAAGGGAAGCATGAGGCACTAGCTGTACATTCTCTTGAGCCTCTGAGACAGTACTTCCAAGCAAAAGTAGTTTATTTTGCACAAATTTTTGGAATCCAAATTTCCAACCTAAAAAAAAATGCCCCAAACCCAAAGACAATGTAAATTGAACCAGATAGTTCCTTTTTATGTAAACTTTCCACAGGGAAAAATGTTGTTTCATTTTTCTCTTTTTAAATGGCTTGGGGGAAGGGAGAAAATCTTTACCAAATTTTTATTAACGGATCTACAAGGCACTGTTTTAATCATTGATGACACAATTTAAGGAAGACAAGAAGCTACTGCCCCCCATTTTTCAGAGCTCTACAGATGCACATGGACATGTGGGACTGATTTAGAAATGTGGCAAATTGTGTTCTTACTGCTTCTACAGACGGAGTCTTCTATGGGATCAAGGTAGTGGCCTGCATGCTTAAGCCACAGCCTAGACAGAAGAGTGCAGCACATACCACAGTAAAGTGATTGTGACAATTGTACATCACTGTGTGTGTGGCAGGCCTTTAATCAGTGCCAAATACCTGCAAGTCCTATTGTCAGAATCTGCTTTCCTGGAAATAATTCATGTTCTTCTCTTAAACTCACAGGGTGTGAGCTGCATTGAGCCACTTTCAGCCATCTGGATGCTCTGATGGAAGTCCTCACCAGCTCCTCAGTCTGCTCCAGCTCCCAGCTAATTAGGTCTTACTGGTGGCCTTCAAAAAAGGATGCAGAGATATTTTAGAGCATCTTGCAACTCCTACCACCTTGACAGTTCCCTAAACTTGTTCTACTGTCTTCAACATTTTATCTGGAAGGCTTAAATGCTTAATTCTGCCTTTGAAATCTCCATGACCCGAGCTTGTCCAGGTGGCCTGGCAGTACACATATGACTCCAGTTCTCATCGAGCTGTTCAGCTGCATCCTCTAGGCGTTGTCCACACACACAATTTCCTGTTTGGAGTTTTGCTGACCTATGAGATTTTATTTCACTTCTCAGCAGGCTAGCGAGTCCTTCTTAAAAATAAATAAATAAGATTAATAAATGAAAAGATAACCCGATCGTATTTACTTGTTCTTTGTTTTCTTCCAAGCCAGCTTGGCTGGTCTTCCAACCCGTGGATCTTAGAAGTCGCTACAGGTGAGTTTTGGAGAGGCTCACGACGGTTTTTAAGGCTGTTGTTGGCACAAGACGACCTCCTCAGCTGTGCCCCGGGGCTAACTCCGCTTTATTTCGATACAACGCCCAGCGGAGCCCAGCCCCGCCGCACGCCGCTTGCTCCCGGCCACAGGGGCTGCGGCCGCGGCAGCTCCTCCGGGTGCCAGGGAGGGGCAGCGGGCAGAGCCCCGCCACAGCCCCCGGCCCTCCGCGGGCTCTCCCCACGCGACATTTTGTTACTCGGCACAGCCTCGCAGCGGCTGCGCTCCAGCGAGGGGCCGTGCCAGCGTGCCCCGGTCCCTCCAGGGTAAGCCCGCGTACCTGCCAGCCCCCGGCCGAACGCTGGGACCCCGGCACCCGAGCTGCCGGGGGCAGGGGGGCTGCGGGGCGGCCGCTCCCCGCCGAGAGCCCTTTCCTCTTTGGCCCCGCTCTCCCCTCACCGGCCCGTATGCAAATGGAGCCCCGCGCCAGGAAGTAGGCTGAGGGACTGCCAGCCAACCGCCTGAAGCGGGCCGAAGTTCCTCCGCCGGCTGCGCCCGTCTCCCGGCCGGCGGGGCAGCAGCGCCGCGCTCCGCACCTCTCCCGCCCGCCAAGCCCCTGGCCGGCGCTCCCCCGCAGCAGCCCGCCCCGCGGTAACCGTGGAGTTGACTCGCCGCCCGACTTGCGCACCCGGCAAAGTAAGTGCCTTCGGGGCGGGGGGGGAGCGGCTGAGGCCGCTCTCAGCCGGTGGGCGCAGCCGGTGGGCGCAGCCGGGAGCCCGCAGCCCCCTCAGCTCTGCGCCGCCTCGTCCCGGCCGGCAGCGGGACGAGGACGACGAGGAGGAGGAGGAGGGCAGCCGCTGGCCGGGGGGCTTCCTGCCTCCGGCGGCTGATGGGCGCGGGGGGGGGAGGACGGCGGAGCCCGGGCGGGTCTCCGGGTCAGTCACGGTGAGGGGCAGCGGCGGGAGGCGAGGTGGGCGCCGGGGTCGGGCGGCTCTCCTCACGGAGGAGGTGGCACTGCCGCCCGGCCTTCCCGTAGGGCTAGAGGGGGTCTTACAGGACATACAGCATAAAAATAAATACATAAATCCACAGTAATAGTTCTCCAAAGAATGCTTTACCTCTTGCCGCTTTTCCCGGGTTGCGTTAGGATCTTCGGGGCTAGGGTGGCTTCTGACTGTTCCGTGCCCGAAAGCTTGTCAGGTTCACTGGTCCAAGCCTGCAGTCGGTGTCTCAAGCCAAGGGAACAGCTTTGACTCACGAGAGATAATGTGGCCGCTGGGTATCCCTCGTTAACTGGTTTTTCTAGGGGGACAGCTCCTGGAGCATCTTCCAAGTTAAAGCTGCTTCCTCTAACTGGGCGCTCAAACGTCCTTCAGCTTAGAAGAAAGGAGAGGGAACGGCATCGTGGTGCTTCTTGCTGCCTGTTCCCACAATGATGCTGTATGCCCAAGGAGTGGTCGTGAGGGGTTTTCTCCTAATGTTGATTAGGAGGGTCTGAACGTCAAGCTAGATCTCTGTAGTGGGTGCCACACCTTCGGTAAAGCCCCTGCATTTGGGATTTCTGTTTGAAATTGCATCTTCTACGTGTTTGCAGTGAATGGGTTTGCAGGAACTCATCTTGCTGCTTCACTGACCTCTGTTGGCACTAAAGACCAAAGAGATTAACACCTAAAACTTGTTTGGCCAGCTCATACTACTGTGGCTCTACATAGGGAGCACAAAGGTTCTTATTGTATTGTTTTGTCTGAAACCCCAAATCCATGCCTCATCTCTTGTCTTTCATTTGAAAAAAGCCCAGTCTGACCAGCCTTAACTTATTTTAGTACATCGTAATATGAATTGGAAATGACCTGAAAGACTTTTGTAATTTAGATATGTTAATGTTAGTTGCAAGTATCTGTAAAATATGGTAAAAAATTCTATACTGATCATAGTATTACTAAAGACTTAGATTTTCTTTTTCTTTTTTCTTTTTTTTTAAAGGAAGATTTTTGTTGGGCAGTAGCTCAGTTCTGTGAATGGAGTAGTCAAATTGTGTGAATTGTTTTCAACCCAGTACTGAATGCTGAGTAGGTGTAGCTGATGTTTTATGACAGGACTTTATATCTTTATAATGGTACCACCACCAACACTGAAAGTGTGGATGAGACAAATCATACAGTTTTCTCTGAAAAAGTAGCAACAGGCTAGAAATCTGTTAGATACCATTAATAGGATGTTATGAAATCTTGGGCAAGGATTAAAAATTAATGAATTTGATATCAACAGCTTTCTCATTCTATTTCTCTCTTTTGAGATTTGTAGCATTTTTCTTTCTCCATTTCAGCTTTGTGAGCTACAGACTGGAAATGAATTCTTGATTTAATAACATGTAGTTCTACTTTGATCGTATGCTGTCGAGATACTTTTTTAAATCATAGAATGAACTTTTTTTTGCCAGTACAGTAGCTGGCTGACTTGAAGTTATTCTGCTTTTCTCCTGTAGTTTGTTGAGTAAATAAAGTAAATACGTTTTTTTGTTGTTTTTTTTTGTTTGTTTTGTTTTTCCTTTATATGACTGTGCAGAGACCAAGGTAAGGCTTACGCCTTTCCTCATGAGTGCCTTGCCCAGTGGAATTGCACAATGACTTTTACTGATAGTGCAATGAATTATGAAACTTTTGCATATCAAGTTAAACCCTATTGCCCTGTAGATGTTTGATGTTCCTGGCTTCTAATGTTACCCTTTCAAAGGAGTTTCCATAAATGTGAAATTTTCTCTTGCATGTATTTAGGAATGTGTAAGCAGCTCTTTCATATGCTGTTTCCCTCTGTTTTATCTATGTAATTGAAATGAGCTGTTTTTCTGTGACCGTGTTGGCTCTTGTAAGATAAGTAGCATCACGCAGCAGCAGATATTGTGGGAAGGAATTCCTAAAACACATAGGGAAAATAGTCCAAGGCCCTCCAGGCTCAGCGTAGTAGCTGAGCTTCAGCGTGGTGGCTCACAAGACCAGAGATGCTACGCCTGGCCTTTCTTGGGTTGCATGTCAGTAGCATTTGACCCATCTGTAGCTATTCAGGCAAGTTTAAGAACTGCAGTGTTTAATCTCAGATGTGATTCCATTTCTGTCATGAAAAGGAGACGTTCTCCTATCTGTACTTCGCATGTTATTTGGAACATCTTAGAGGTTTTTGAGTGGAAACTTACTGACCATGAGCCCATTTTTATTTTTGTCAAAGGGCTAGGTGATCTGAGGAGGGAGCAAGGTCTTTCCTCCTTTCCATATGTGCATATTCTGAAAGGGCAGCTGTGACTGTATTTCTTGTGTTTACGCTTGAGGTTCAGGGAGTCCTTTGTGAAGGCAGCTCTTTGCAAAACGGGATGAACACAGAAAACGAGCAGATGAGGAACGGCGTGAAGGTTTAAAAAAAAGAAAGAGGCGGGGGGCAGTAGTTGTAGAATAAGATTCACTCTCTACAAGTACCTTAAAGGAGACTGTAGCGAGGTGGGGATCGGTCTCTTCTCCCACACACCAGGTGATAGGATGAGGGGGTATGGCCTCAAGTTGCGTCAGGGGAGGTTTAGGTTGGATATTAGGAAAAAATTCTTTACTGAAAGGGTTGTGAGCCATTGGAACAGGCTGCCCAGGGAAGTGGTGGAGTCGCCATTCCTGGAGGTCTTCAAAAGACGTTTAGATGTAGAGCTTAGTGACATGGTTTAGTGGAGGACTTGGTAGTGTTAGGTCATAGGTTGGACTGGATGATCTTGGAGGTCTTTTCCAACCTAAATGGTTCTGTGATTCTTAGCACTCTGCCTGTGGTAGCATGCCTGTGCACAGAGTTGCGTTTCCGTGCCCAAAGGATGTAAGATGTCCTGTAGTAATGCAAGGGACGGGAGGAGGACCCGTTGGCTGGGAATCCTCAGGGCTGTGTGAGCTTGGTGGGGAGCAGGTGATACTTCCTCGGGGAGCTATGGGGCTGAGTATGTAACTGCGCAAAATCATGCAAATCTGTTAAGTAGTGCTTATTGTTATTTTGCCCTTAAAGCATTTCTATCTCTAAGAGCAATGGCTTCATTCTGTAGAATAAACAGTTGCCCAGCTGACAATTAGATTTATTTATTTTTTTTCTTGCAGATCATATTCCTACTTCTGTCAATTATCTGCTGCTTAATTTCTCCCATTTATTTGTCTCACATCTTTCGTACGAGTGTAGGAGTGCTAAAGATAGCGTAGAAAGACTTCCCGACCTACCAAGCCATGTCACAGGAAACTATGTAGATAAACAATATAAAATTACATTTGTATGAAAACAGCCTTTAGTGAAGCATACAAATAGGAGGAGACTGCCATACTATAAACAGTAACAGTCCCGTCTCAAAGAAGTTAGTTTCTACTAATAAAAAGCAAATACAATGTAATTGTCCTTATTGTGTGTGTTTGTGTTTAAATTCAAAATGATGTTCGTCCTTCAGGGAAGGATGGAAAGGTCAGTGCTTTCTTATTTATTTTTGCCTGATGCAAATACATTTCCTGTTGATGTTGCCATTAAATGGTATAAGTTCTGAGGCTCAATCACTCATGGTAGGGTTCGGCATCTTTCCTGAAAATGTGGGCTCGTGGAACAAAATGTGAAGGCAGAATTGCATCTTGTGTTGGAAGCACCTGCTCCAAAGACTTATGAAATACTTGCTTTTGTAGCGTACCCTAAAGAACTACTCATCAAGGTGAATAGATTTGTTATTTTTGCCAGCTGAACATCAGAAGAGAGATGATATTCTGACAGTAACGCTTTGCTGGAGGAGGAGGAGGCAGACATGAGGGGAAGGTGAAGGGTGTGTGGGAGATCTCATTTCTCTGGGGGAAAACTGGAAAACTGGCACCACTCAGGCCAGTGTTTGCTATACCCTAGGAGAGCATTGTCTATCTTTTCCAAACTGCTGGCATCTTAAGTATCTACAATTGGTTCCTGTGTTTACACAGCATGCTATCTTACTTGCTCAGTTCAAAGTACTGAAATGATAAACAGTCTGAACATTTTTGCATGTAACGAGAGGCTAGTTCTTCCTGTCTAAATTGTGGTTGATAGAGTGAAAAATTGGTTACTTCATTTGCAAAGGCCCGCTTTTTACTTTGCACATTCTTCTGTCCAAGCCGTTTCTTGAAAGTGCCTGTGATAGCAAACTTTGAGATCTTAAAACTAAAAAATTCGGTAGCACTGTAGGGGTTGAGGTAGGGGATACAGCTACTCTTCTGGACTGGTGGGTTTGGGAGTTTTCTCTGTTGTAGCAGGCTGCTGGAAGTCTGTGCGTGATGAATGTTTGGAAGGAATGGACTCTCTCTGAGATGCGTTCATAACCGCTCCTTTGTTGGTGTAACAGAAAGCCATTTCGGGAAGTTCGTCAACAAATACATAGCCTGTTAAGTGGGTTTACTGATGTGGTTTCCATAATACATTGCCTTATTTTACATGTTTGCTTCTTTAGTTTGTACAGATAAGTGCATACAAATTGCTTTGATCTTTTTTTTTTTTTGATGATATCTTATATTCAAACTTTTTCTTTTTTCATTTTCAAATATGGTATTACAGGAGGTAATGAAGAAGTATATTTGGCCGATAAACAGTTTTCTTCTTTCCACATATGACAGTACTAGCGTCTTACAACAGAGTTGATATTAAACGGTAAGAGTATGTTTGAGTGAATTCCTACATAATGCTAACATATTTATAAATTAGTAGGTCTGACCTAATACTAAGTTTTACTCCCTCCAGATACAGAAAATGTTTCCCAGTAGTATCAGCAGAGTGGGAAAAGTTGCGAGAAGTGGTACATCTATTGCATTTGTTGAAATTGCCTGCTCAAGTATCCCTTACCAGCATCCTGAGGCTTTTATTTATTAGATCCAATGGACAGAAATTATTTGTCTCCAGGGCAGCCCCAGCCCTACCATGCGTTTCGGTGTGATTTCAGAACCGCTGCAGTAAGTGCTGAATGATACCCGTGATTTAGGTGGGAGCCGGAGGACACAGTTAAAATGATTGCCAGCGCTGGTGTCAGTGCCACTGAGGAAGTGAGAGTTTTTGGTAAACACACAGGAAGGGGATGGGCAGGAGAAAGAGGAAATCCGATGTTGGATGTTCTGGGTTCAGTTTGTTCAAAATACATTGTGAGAGTCGTTTCAACGTGTAGTTACGGGATAGCAAAGTGTGCAAATGGGATTCAAAGTACATTTTGACAACTACAGACATTGCCAAAGATCTGCTAACCTGTGCAAAGGCTGGAGAGAAGCATTACAGCCCGATAGGCATGTAGGAGAACTTGCCATTTAAGCAACTCTCCAGCTTTATTGCTAGCGTGGCACTTTGCCTTCCTTTTTCTGTCCTGCAAGGTCTCTGTGCTGGCACCGCTTCCCCGCTGCGCTTGCAGTAGCTGAGAGAGATACCGAAGCAGCTCTCCTGGTGTTGGTGAAGAAACGCTGGGCCACGTTAAGGTGAACGCTGAGCCCATTTCTCTTGGCCTGTGGGCGACCTGGCCGGTTGCTTCTACCCGGCAGGCAGCGGACAGCAGTGCTCCAGCCAGGCTTGGCTAGGAGAGCTTGCCTGCTTTGGAAATCTCTCTTAATTTGCTTGGTAGCACTTGCTGTCCCTCTGCCATGACATTTACCGGCATGCCTGAAAAGTCTTAGAGTCGCACAGCTTTGCATGTTTTCATTAGTAATAACGTGCTGTCCTGCTTTTTCTTTGTTTCCCTATCTCCTGGAAAAAGCAGTATTTCACTCTTTTCCTGCTGCAGTAGTACTCCCTTCCTACTGCTGTTTCCTTTTTTCTTCTTTTATTCCAATATCATTCTGGTGTTCCTCTCCAGCTGCGTCTTCAGGACCGTCAGTGGTATAAGTCGCTTATTTCATTGCTTGATTTTTTTGGCACTTCTCTAGATGGCCAGCAAGGCTCTTCTATCTAGAATGTGTATTATGTGTAGATACGATCTGTCTTTAGAGTTGACTGTCACTGTTAACCGCACTTGATTTAAAACGGTGTCCTCAACCTTACTTGAAAAAAGGTTGGTTTCTATCTTGAAAATAATCTGTGTGAATTGTCTCCTACCTCTTTGTCTGCTATCGTCTGTCTGTGATGTTGCTTCTCTCTCCTGGGTCAAGTTTTGTTTCTCTGGTATGCAGGAGGCTTTTCTGTGGTATATAATGACACATTTGAAGTTTTTTTGAGCCAACATTGACCCTTCTTGAAATTCCAACTGGTTCAGTGCAGCAGAATGTGGATTTATCAGCACGTGGGCTGGCCTGTGAAGAAGAAACCACGGCTTCATGTTGTGGGCGTGTGGTGCTAAGGCAGCCGCCTAGTTCCAGGGCTTCTGTGCTGTGCTCCTTGGACAAGAGGCAACGGGCACAAACTGAAGCACAGGAGGTTCCGGCTGAATATGAGAAAACATTTCTTTCCTGTGAGGGTGACAGAGCTGCCCAGAGAGGCTGTGGAGTCTCCTTCTCTGGAGATATTCAAAACGCGCCTGGATGTGATCCTGTGCAACGTGCTCTAGGGGACCCTGCTTGGCAGGGAGGTTGGACCAGATGATCTCCAGAGGTCCCTTCCAACCTCAGCCCTTCTGTGATTCTGTGTCGACGTGCCCCGTACCTTCCGTCCCCTCAGAAAGTGAAACTTCAGCGTTGAGAAGGCAGTACGAGTTTTGAAGAACCAAATTCTGTGGTGCAGGCACCAGCAGAAAAGTGGTTTGGCTGGTGGAGCAGACGACTGGGGAAAAGGTCCTTCAAGTGAGTTATTTTCTGCTCTAGATGGAACGCCTAAGCAAGTCTGAGAGCATTGGATGCGTGTGTCAGAAAATGGACAATTGAGCATTTGAATAGCTTATTTGAATCGGAGATCTGACCGTTACTCTTGAGTTTCTGTAATGTTCTGTAATGACTATTTACAACTGAAGTCTTTTCCTGCTGTGTTGCAGGTCCTGTGGTAAAAACAAAAATATCAAAGTGTTTGGTACAGTAAGACACAGAAAAGCCATTGCTCCTTTGAGCACGGAATACAGGTTCAGTGGCGTGACTGTTATGTTGATTGCATGTTCTGTATCTTGTCACGCTCCTTAAGAAAATGTGCTTTCCCAAGGACTGCAATTCTCTCTACCTCATTAGTTATCCTTTGCATTCTTATTCGATATTTTTTTCTCCTTTTATCTCTTTGTTTCTCTGGTTTTCCCTCTTCATTTATTTCCCAGCATCAACCCCAGTTCTGACCTCTCGGAGATGTCATCGTCCTCCCCTACACCTTTTCTCACATGGTTCGTGTTGTCCTGAGAACGTCCTGTGCATGCCCAACAATGAAGCATTCTTACTGTTTATTAAAGCATCTTCATCACACAGCACTTAATTCTGTGGGATTCAGATGTAAGTTCGTTGTGGAGTCATTACAATTTTCCTGACCAAGACTTAGGTAACAATTGTGAACACTGATTTATTCTTAGTTCTTGCTTGGAAAGTTAGCGGAGTGCTAAAATCGCATGTAAACAATGGGCTTGTGCACTGTCTGCTGCGTTTGTGTTTGGTGAGGTGTAATCATGCGGCTTGCTTATGAGCTCTGGGTTTCATATTTGAAATTACAAAGGTTATAAATTTTAATGAGCAGCCAGTATGGTTGTAGTGAGAGAGCTGTAAAATTCTTGCAGTCTGCAGTATGAATGAAAATATTTCTTGTCATGGACCTCAACTTTGCCGTGAGTCTAAATCACTAAAATTATCACTCGTGCTTCCATACTCGTTAAGATCCGTGCCCCGCACGTTGTTTAGAAGGTCCTGGCCTGGCTCCCTGATGGTCTGTGCAGCTCCTGCAAGGCGCGTGCAGTCAGTTCCAGGATCGGAGCCTGATCCAGTGGGGCTGGCTGTGGTCACAGTGGCTGGGGGTGCATCTGCAATCAATTGCCAGGCTCTTGGGCATGAAGCAGGGCTACAAACAACAGAAAATATTAAATGCTGTGCGATCGATTCGGGATACTTTGTGAAAGCAGCAGTGCTGATTGATTTTAGAGAGAGAAAACAAGAAATGTCCAGGCATAGCCGAAACAGTAGCAGCGGTCAAAGTATTAACGAGTTTCTGAAAATGAAAGAAATTGCCATTTTAAGCAAATGTGACGTGATTCTTCAAGTCTGACTCAAAAGTGTTGTCCTCCACTCTGGACTTCTACTTGGCGTAGAGTAGCTTATCTCAAATATAAAAGAACTGGAATCTATTCTTGCATAGCTGCTGTTACAATGATTTGGAGAACTTTTTTTTTTTCTTCTCATTCTTGCTCTTGGGAAAGGTCATCTGCAAAGACATACATGTGTTTAAAATCCAAGGTCTGTAGTTATTCCTTAGAACATTTGAACTAGGAACAATCAAGTGAACTGACACAGCAGTGATTCACAATCCTCTCTCAAAAGAGTTTCCAGCTTGCCGTCCTTACTCCTCTTTGAAAACTGAAAGAATGTCAAATATTTAATTTTGGTCAACTTTCTAGAAACTTCTTATTCATGTGTGCAACAAATGTGAAAAGAATGCTTGGAAACTTGTGTGTCAATTCTTACTCCATGTTCATTCAGTGACGAATTTCCTTTCACAACCTTACTGGCACCCCAGCTTGAACATGTAGTTTCACAAGATTTTTACTCAAGTGTGCTTCTGCCTTTACACGCCAGGCTTTCAGACCTGAATCGTTGGCAACTTGCAGTCCTTCAGCATTGTTTGGTAGGATTATGTGTATTCATATCTATTCACAAAACCCTGATCTCAAGGTCTTCATCTAAAATACTTCAAAAATTGCTCATGATATAGCTCTTTTAGTTGTATTTTTCACATTTGTAGCAAACTGTTGGTTCGGACAATATCCTTTTGGTACCCCTGCATGCATCCCAAATTACAACAGTTTCTTGGAACAGTTTACTAAGCTGGGTAAGAAGTCATCTGGAACATGCATGTGTTAGATTCGTGCTCTCAAAGGAACGTAATTAACACAGAGTTTATAACTCATTTATTTTACTTAATTTTAAATAGACCTCTGTGAAGTGCCAGAACATGGAGTACAATCTCGCACCTTTGACGCGGAGCGAGGTTCTACTGCAGTATCAGTGAGAATAAGGTCAGGTGGTTCCTTCCTAACATAAATACTTACACAGTTAGGGCTAAATGTTCTCCTACTATTAGCATAAAGATTAAAAAGCAAAAGGCTCCATTCCTGCTAGTGTAATTTACTGACACTGGATTCGGCGCTGTCTGATTTTTACCGAACTATTGCAACTTCCTCTTGCAGCTGAAGAAAACTTGCCCAAGGTTTGCAAAGTTCCAGGAGGAACTGCATTCTGAGTAAGTGTTAGTGCACATCAGCATGAATGATTTAACCCCAAATTTTTGTCTGAGTTTACTTCATTCTTAAATCTTAATTACATACCCCAGTACAATGGCCTGTGCTTTGGAAGGGCTGCTCTGTGTCTATCAAATGTTGAGGGCAGTACAGCTGATGAAACGCAAAATAGTCTGCTGGAGAAGTAGCTCTTTTTTGCAACTGAACTGGCTGGCTTTGAAGAGGGTGGAAAAAAATCTGTTTTTCTTTTGTGAGTTATCTGTGAAAATAAGTGCTTCAGGCAGCTTTAGACAGGTGCCCAAGACAGAGTTTGACACTATTATAACAAGAATGCTGTGTTTAAATAGCAAGTTTGGCCATTGGCATTTAAACGTGGAGGTGGCAGCTGATTAGGACGGCCTCTGACCAATGGAGCAGGCTGGTAAATGCAGCATGGTGCAAAGCAACACGGGTTAGAAAATGACCGGGCTGATACAGAGCTAAGAATCATTGACACAGAAGTCACTCTGCACTAATTTAATCACAACTATCTTAATGCATGTTGAAAGTGGATTGTAGAATGCATAAAACCAGGTAAGATTTATAATAATTTGATTTATTCCATGGGGTTAAGGTTACCTGAATTTGAGAGAACAAAAGCTAAGATGCACTAATGATCTGCTCCCCCTGCCCTCCCTTTTTTTTTTTTTTTTTAAACACACTGAAAACAGAAGATAAACCCAATGAAGTGGCACACTTTCTGTGAGGCCACCCTCAAAACCTTCACTGTGGGCTTGGTGGCTGTGAATTTGCTGTTCGTCATTGTGTTTTCATGGACATATGGTGATAATTTCATTGTCTTTGAGTCCTCTGTTTACAGTAGAGCAGTGGGTTTGAATTACAGGCACATCTCAAAGCAAGACATCATGTCTGCAGAGGACTCTATTGCCAGCAACATCCTTAACTAGTTGAAGGCCATATTCATGAATAACCACCATCTTCCCTTCGTCATAGCAGCTGTTAATGATTCTCCCTAACAAATGTCCTGTCGATACGTTTGTCCAGGCACGTGGAGGCTGAGCATTAGCCCACCTTCTTAGCATGAGATGAAGGTCTCAAGTATGGGCTGCTACCTGCAAATATACCTTCCTTCACCTCTGAACCCCGCCTGGTCTGGGAGGCGAGGCGCCTGGGGGGACAAGGAGAGAGCAAGGAAGGGAAGTGGCACTGGGGTGAGGACGGCTCGTGCCCTTGTCAATCGGCACGACCCGCAACAGCGAAAGGCAGCCCGCGTAGGAGCGTGGTACGCCGCAGCCGCTCAGAGTGCGTTCCTCAAAGGCGCTGCTTCAGGTTTGTCCCTCTGTCCTTCCGTTGTGGCACTTGGTATCCACAGATTTCTGTGACGTCGTTTAGGCTGCTACTGGACCTTGCCCCAAATCCTATAATTTCTGTGGGTCGTTTCTCATCGGCCTTACCCACAGTGGTTGCACTAGTCATTTACAACAGAGGGGAGAAGGATCCTACTACTGCTTGTAAACACGGACATCTCTAAAGCTCAGGGCAAATACTGGACTACGGAACCTTTAGCACGCTGCCATTATTGGCCAAATGGTAAATTGAGAGCAGAAAAAAATGTGTGTGAATCACAGACACGCTCAGATTGGAACATAGACATGGTCCTTTGAATTTGTTCAAAGGAGTGGAACACTTCGGAAAAATTTTAATTCTCTTCAGTGTAGTGCTTTGGCCAAATTTTCATCTGGAAGTGGAGATTTGGTTATATGGAGTTGCTGTTTTTCATTACCAAGGTTCTTTTCTAGTAAAGAAAATGATATTTTTTACATATAGTTTGCACAACATTGAAGTCTGTAAAGTATTTGGGAACCTTCCCTTTAAGTTGGTTAACGTGTTGGCACAGCTTTTCTCTGTTGCATTTCATAGGAATCTTTTGAAGAATTTGATAAAAGTATTTATTCTGTTACGGCAAATTAAGATGTTATTTGACCTTTTCCCCTATCTTCAAAAGATAAAGTACCGTGGAAAAAAAGTTGAGGAAATGGAAGATGTGGTTGCCTGAGGGCTGGCAAAATGAATTAATTCTTTGTTGATATTGATTCAAAATTCTCGAGGATGCAGTGGAGGCAAAGGATTGTCATAAAATGAAGTGAGTGTTACAAGGTCAGGAACCAGATGTTAGCTTAATGTAGGACTTGGTTTAAAAGCGGTGCCAAGTGCACTGACTACATGAATCTGGAACATTTTCATAATACATGAAGTCTATTATGCAATGTTAACAAACTTACAGTCTTGTGTGGATTAACTTTCTTGTGTTTTGGTATTTTTATTCAATTGAGTAAACAAGGAAAAGAATCAGTAGTCTGTATAAATCGCATTCTGCATCATTTCAAAGTAATGTTTAGTTTCAGAATTTTATTTTCATCCTTTTACAAGCATAATAACATTATTGTACTACCGTGATGACGTTAGTTATTTTCAGTGTTTCTTCTTGATTATTGTTATTATTATTATTATTTTACCATGGGCAAATTTCCTCCATGAAACCAAGCTTCTAAGAAATTTAGAAAAAAAAAAACAATGGTATGGATTTACAGAAAATAGAAAACATTTCTTTCTTGGTCTTTGCTTGGTCCCCACCTCCTCACCCCCTCCCCCTATCCCTGTTGGAGCTACCCCGTTCAGGTCATCACTTACGCTGATGTTTATTATATGTGCTGCCCTGGCATTTATGGGTTCTAATAAAAATCAAGGAGCTGAGCACTGAATAAACTTATCCTAAGCACGGAGACTTAAAGGCTAGACAGACGAAGGTTGGACTGTGGATTCAAATGTAGGAAACTACCCAAAGTGACCCAGTTAGTTTTACCAAAGCACTCTATCAAGGCTATTTCGAAGGTTGTAGAGGGAAGTACATAATCCTCAAAGCTCTCCTGACCACACATCATTTCTCCATAGCTGTAGTTGACTATTTTATACTTGGAAGTTTGAGGTGTGATAACTTAAGTCACTTATTTTCTATTTAATATAGCAATGTGATAATTTATATTAGTTATCACATAGCTAAAATGCCTGGATTTGTAAATTAAAAATAAAATGAATTAAAAAAAAAAAAAGGAAGGGGGAGGGGGATAGAAGAAGTTTCTCCTGTGTCTGCAATGAAACACGTCAATACAGCAACTGCAGGTATTTTGTCGCGCCAGAGGCTTCCTGTTCTTATGTCAGCTGTCTGGGGGATTCTTTTTTGTATGGTGTAATACACAGTACACTTCCACTATAGTCAGATGACAGCATACGTTTTTTTTCTCCATTTTAACTTGAATTTTGATTTTTAAAAATCCGTGAATTAGGAAGTGCACTTAAATTATAAATATTACGTAGTCTTTCACCTGGTTTCACTATGCAGGCCAACATGGGAAGGGAATAAAGGCCACCAAAGGGTAGAAGAATGGGTGTCAAAAATGTTAATGAGTTCAAGAAAGGATTCAGATTGGTGTGGACAGGCTGATATTTGTGTGCTGATGTTGGGAATCTGGGCTCTCAAGAGGAGGTGCAGAAATACTGGTGTGGGACGGAAAAAATAAACCTTGGGGTGGAAGTAGCAATGTGACGTGTTTGGACCTGAAATGGGAATGCAAGTGCTAAAGAGTATAAAGGTGGTAGGGTATAGGGTGATACTTCCTGTAATTGATATAGGAAAATGGTAAAAAATAATATGAGATAGCATGGGTAGAATTTGTCTTGCTTACACACTGCTTAGGAAGGAATTGTGAAAGAAGCAGAACGGGGTAGTGGTGCCTGTCTGCTGCACTTCCCCAAACTCTCGGTAACACCAGTCTCACTTGCCTAATGATACATTAATGCTACATTGAGACTTGCTTTAAAATGCTTTTATTAGCAGTGAAAAAGTACGAGTACCCTTGTGATATCAGGAGGCAATAGAAGCACGCAGGCAGCTGAGAGTATTGTGCAGGACGAATGGTTTGGCAAAATAACGTGGAAAATTTCGATACCAGGGTGCAAGGTCACGCCACTGGAGATAGGAAGGTCTGCTACGATGGGAGTTTGTCAGTGTGAGAAATGAGACAAACCTGGATGTCTTTACCGATCACAGGGTGATTATAAAGGGCCGGTGCAATGAGAGTTTGAAAACAATAACTTCATTGCTGAAATTTATTGAGGACATTTTATTTGGCAGAAATAGCAGTGCTATTTGTTGCAAGGCATCACCGAAAGCCGCCTTGGAGCGCACGACCGACTCCAGCCTCCTGTCCGTAAGAGGGATGAGTTCAAACTGAAACAGACGTGGGGAAGGGCTTCTGGGATGACCAGGGGAAATGGGGAAGACTGAGAGGGCTTGGTCTTTAAAACCTAGAAAAGAGGCTGAGAGATGTGACTCCTTCCTAATTGCCTGAGAAGGTGACGAGCTATTTAGTCTAAATGCCATTACTGGCCCCAAAAAGTGTTTAACACTGGGAATTACGAGACAGGTTCCAAACCAAGTGTGGTGAGGATCTGAAACCTTCCAGCAGTAATATTTTCTTCTTCTCCCCCACCACACACTAACCTCTCTATAAACAGAGCTCGATAAACTTGTTAGTAAGCTTACGTGATGTGATCGTGCTGCTCAGCGCAGATCTGCCTTTCCCAGAAAGTAATCCTTAGCCCCTGTTCTAATCGCGGTGATAAACCAGCTAGCTGCGTCGTCGTGCTCTTATAGAAGTGCGTTAATGTTGGATGAGTTCTCGTAGCCTGTTCCATACACTGCAGTGATATTTGTTTTTTGAAGGTTATGCTGGGGTTTAAATTCTTTGTTGTCTTTGCCGGTTTGTACATATGCGTGTCAAAATATTATTTTAGCTTTGTCTCACCTTTTCCCAGGAAAAGGTTGAAGTAGCTTAACAACTCCCTGACTTTTCTCCTTTTCTAGAAGTGCTGCCAGCTGGACTTACAGCTTCTCACATCACAGGAACAAAAAGAGTCGGCATTGGGCAAGGCTGTCGTAGTTAAACACTGGGTAGATGGAGGTTATTCGTGCTCCTTTTTATAAGCCTTTCAGGGAGCACACGGGGGGTTTTTGTCCCTGTATCATCTAAGGGATTGATTCAATTTGGGAGGCGTGCAGATGAGGTAATCTGGTCCAGTAGAAATAAGCTGAATTAAATTAAAATACATGAGGTGAGGAGCAACTGAGCGGTACATAACTATTTGAGCAGAAAGGCAAGGGGAGAACAAACTGCTTAAGTTCCCGTAGCTGGTCTCTAGCGCAACAACAAGATGTAGGAAGTGAAACAAGCCCAAGACGAAAGCTGAGCCAGGACTTCTGTGCTTGCAAGAGTCCAATTTAATGAAAGTTACCAGGCAGCCAGGACTTACAGTAAGATTTAAGTATATATGTATATTAAAAAAAAAAAAAATGAATCACAGGTACAAGAACAAGGCTGAATGAAACCAAAACTGATCATTTTTGAGACAGCACATAGGGTCAGGCGAGGAACAGGGATCCGCTTCTGTTCAGTTGCTCTGCAGTTTAGTTCTTTAACATTACCCCCAGCCACAGCTGATTTATTTTTGTCACTGTTATTCGCACTCTGGTCTAGTAACACATCTTGACTGGCCCCATGGAAATGCGTATGGAGCAGTACCGGTGAGCCTTTGCTGAGCTCTGCCGCCTCAAAATGGACTCCTCCTCTGCGTGCCTCGGAGGTTGCTTTGCCGTTCTGCGCCGTGTGACAGTGGGTCAGAAACGAGCGGGGTTTTCCCAGGCCCCTCAGAGGTCTTCCTCCTCATAGTCCCAGTAACAGAGGTACAGAAGATCATTGCAACGCTCAGGTACCACAGCTGACACGGCAGCAGGTCAACAGAGAGAGGAAGTCAGCAATAAAGTTTAAGATAAATGAATTCCTTAAATTTGAAGATTTTTCTCCTTTTTCTTTTTCTCCTAGAATGGGAAACTTAGCAGTCGAATGAAGTGATGAATAAAGTTGGGTGAAGGAACTGAGAAAGCAGATGTCTGTGTCCTTGGACAGGGCAGACTTAACAATTCTTCCTCCCCAGTGGTTTTAGATCCAAGTTTGTTTGTTTTTCAAACTCTGATTTTGTATGTTTGTTTTTCAAGACTCGTCTGCCTTGACCTTGAAGGTAATGCAGGGAGTCTCACAATCTTTATTATTCGGGAGATCTAACGGAGACATCACAGTCATATCTTCTGGCTTCATAACTTGCGAACTAGCAGCAAAATAGCAGACATTAAAGGCCACCCTAAGACAAAATAGAATTAAGCTAGGAAAACAGAGGAGGGAAAAGATCTTCTTTTCAATTTTTGAAAGCTGTGTTAAAAATGAAATGATTTACCTCTCTGCTCTTCAAGCTGCTTTGAAGCTCCAGCTTTAAAAACAGTGTTGTATATGTGTGAAAATAATTGCTTGCAGTTCTTTGACTTGGAAACTTAAATATAGAAAGCAGTGTTAAAGAATTAGGATAATTTGGGGGGGGTCTTGATTTGTCTTACTTGTACTGCTAAGGAACACACATATATACACGTATAGACATATATGCATGTTCTATATATGCATAATAAAGTCAGTGGCTTAAATGAAGAGTTTAGTGCTGATAAACCTTATAATTGAATATAAATTCATTTTGTTTGTGTATCTGTTAAAATACATATGTAAATGTCTGTTAGAAGCCTAAGCCACCCACAGAATTGGTGCTTATCTACGCAATGACTGTTCTTTTGAAAAACAAATACTTATTGAATAAAATCATTTGTGTATCAATGTTGTAGTTCAAATTCTTTAAAAAAATACTTTTTTATTGGAAAAAAACAAAGTATCATCTATTTTAGTTGTTTTCTAAAAAATAGCGTTTTGTGTAAAGATTAAAATGAGGCTTCTCTAAAGAGCTGAAAAATCTGTGAGGATTTGAGAATCATTTACACTGGTACATGACTTAACTCAAGAAACACCCATACGTATCCGGTTGATTTTTAGGAAATGGTTTCTAATTTGCCCTGTAAATATTGTCTGTAAGAATCACAAGGATGCCAATAGCTCTGACCGTGAACAAAGTGAAAAGATCAGCTCTTTAGATGATACAAAAGATAAGCGCTGGGAGGAAATGAAACCTCAAACGCTAAAAATGGTGGATGGACAGGCAGTGGTCACACGCTCTCTGACGGCTTGAGGGAGCACAAGGCAGATACAACAGCAGCGCTTTTGGGATGGACAGCAGCTTTTAACCTTGAAGAAATGGCGCGCTAGTTTCTGATACGCTGGAAATCTGTTTGGGAATAAAGACCCGAGTGCTGCTGTAGCAAGACGAAATAAGGGAAGATAACAGGGGATTCAGTGGGAAAATTCAAGGCAAATGTCTCTGTAGACATCAAAATTGGTGTCTGTGAAACAAGCTGGTAAAGAGGCTGTGCGTTCGTATGGATAGTTCTGTGGATTTTAGAAGGATGCCTGAACTTGGATTGCCAGCACCACGCTGCAGATATTAATTCACGTATGTGTCTATACCTTTCAGCAATGTAATGTGATATGGTGCTTTTTGTTAAGAGAGAACCTGTTACTTTTTTTTTTAAGATATGTATATAACATAGCTGCTAACTTTTATAAAGAGTTTCTTTTAATTGTATCTTTCATGTCTGGAAGTGTGGACAGGACAGTAAGTGAAAAGCATGGATGAGAAGTAGCATTTTCTGTATTGCAAAACTATTGGATGGAAAATGTCTGAGTGGAGACTGATAGCATTTCCTCTGGTGTCTGAAGTATTTTTATCTCTGAAGAACAATGACATAGTGTCATTTGTAATGATACTGTATTGTTTTCTCCCTTACCGTATTCTCTTTCTTTTTATTTCTGCTCAGAACACTTCCTTGATATTCATTGCGATACAGGAAGAGAGAGCTATGCAAATAAACACTTTACACTAAGTAAAATATTTTATTTATGCATGAATGAACTTTCCCCCTTCAGATTTTCCTTATGAGTACTCTGTAGACTAAGAAAGATGTATACCCATCTTATATTTCAAAGTTTGTTTTTTTTTTTTTGAATGGTTAATGTGCTAGGATTGAATGTTTGTGATTAACTTTGGTAATTATATAGCATTTTCTATTTTGAAATCCATTATTTAATGTGTGTTGATTGAAACTCTCCTGTCAGTGCCTGTTGTTTATGCTGGCCCTACAAATCTTTACTACCACTCCCAAAACCCTGGGAAAGAACTTTATCAGATTTCACCGAAAGTGTATAATACCGTGGTACGGGCACTGCATCTGGCATTGCAGATGAAGCGAAGTGAGTGTATACCCGAGTGTATACCCTCTGTGCACACCCGGCAGTGACTGCTGCAGTCAGTCACTCAGCAGAAGCCTTTGAAACCAAGATAGGTAAGCTTGCTGTGGGTGTAGGACTGATCTTATGGAATTTTACATGCGAAGGCTGGAACCCGGTGCACACAGCCTTACAAAGAATGAAGATTTGGTGGCCTTTGAAGAGTTCAAAAATCGTTCATTTCACAGTATCAAAAGAACATGCGCTTGTTGATGCAGTTTCTAGTGCTTAAAATACCTTTTCAACTTTTTTTTATGCTTTGTCTCCATAGTCTGCCTATGGTTGTTTAGAAACAGGATGTCAGAAAATTAAACACTATATATTATACACTTAACTGCATTGATATATATGTTAAGTACTAAATGCTGTTGTTTTGCGTCACTGCATTTTTTCCTATGTTTCTTTTGCAAGATTGAGAGGCTCACTTTGTAAAGAAGCTGGAAGTCTCAGGATGTATCTGCATCAGCATTTTAGTTAGACCAGGATCCCACTTCTGAAGCAGTTGTCCCCCCTGGAGCCCTAGTAAAGTGAACGGCACAGTAACTCCCCTTGAAGCAGGTATCGGCACCAACTTTGGGCTATTTACTAATTTCCTTTTGCGAGTGTAGATGTAGCCAAGTTCTGTGGGGACTAAGGGTTTTCATCTCCATGGGGAAAAAACAGTTCTTCATGATGAGGCTCAGGATCTTCTCTTTGGTGCCATCCCATGTATTGTTTCACATACTACATTCGTGCAGTTTCACAAGACATTGAGTATACTTCCGTGGGATTAGGTAGCACCTGCACATTGGTATTACTGATCCCGTTGTTATTGTCACAAACAAATGCTAACCTTGAGCTTACCAGCAGAACCTCACAACAGGCTTACTGTTCTTGTGCTTTAAGCTGCAGAAAAAAAATCTGAGTAAAAATGCTTTCCTGTGACTTTACATTGGCACTGCGTGAGCTGCAGTCCCTAAAGATATCTTCAGCTGTCCTACAGCAGTAGGCACAGGCGATTTAGATCAAATTACCTTATGTCCTCAACTTTAGCTGTTTGTTCTGTAGAAGCAGAATTATTTAAGAGCAAAAGGTTAGCACTTAGATGGCTGATCTTGCAGATGCAGCAAGTAATTAAACACTGGGCTTCCAGTTGTCTAGTGACAGCATGCAAATGCCAGCTTGCCTATGGGTGTGCAAAAATTTCCTATGAACCATTACTACAGAACAAGTCATCCATATATCCACAATTATTAAAAATAAATAAAAATCCTTCTTTTTTTCTTTTTTTTTTGAAACAACTAGTATGTAACCCACGCAGAACTGAGCATTTGGAAAATCTCCCAGTGGGCATTTTCACAAACTAGTATTAAGCATTAAAGATTTTTGCTTCTAAGGGAAGATCCTGGCTGAACGTGCCCCCCGGGGCCTTCAAGCAAGTAGTGGAACGTTGCAGTGTTGACACACAAGAAGAGGAAACTGTATTCTCTGTATGTGTGGGGTGGTGATGGCTGGTCGGTGCCTACTGATTTCCTGTATGGTTCCTTTTTATTTTAGTTCAAGAGAAAAGAAGGGGAGCAATGAGCTCTCATGCTGCTTTTAAACCAGTATCACAGTCACTGGATCCCTATTGAAATTATAAGGACACCCCAAATTTGTTGACAATAGTAACATCGTTTGCAGAAATGGTAGGGGACAGCAGATACCCTCCTCTCGTTTTTAGAAGAAAACGTTCTGCCCACACGTGGGACGGTGCATCTGTCATTAAGTGGTGCTCCCTCACCAGCAGGATGGGAGATCCAAATGAAGGTGATGTGGGAAGTTGAGACCTGCCACGTGGGAGTGCTGCATCTAGGCTTGGTTTTATTGCTATAGCAATGTCAGTATTATGATTATTGTCAGTATTGGTACAAAAGTACAAGTCTCAATATGGACCCGACCATTACAGCGAATTCTGCCTAGAGGGGTAGGATGCTTAAGGTGCCATTCCGCTGAAACAATCACATCTGCAAATGGACACCTCTGCTATAATTGTTTGCTAACCTTTTCTTCCTGGAGAGGAAGGTAAAAGGGAGATGTAGCGTAGGGCGTAGCAATCTGCTTTAGCTTCTCCAGCTGTGTTTTATCCACTGCTAGTTTACTTGAGCCTGCATATGCACTGAGCCCTTTTTTAAGTTTTACATTGTTCTTTAAAGATTAATTAGGGAAGGGGGTGTAAGAGTGTGTGCCTGCAAGAGAAAATATGACCGTAAACCTAGCATTAGAGCGCTGACCTGAAAGGAGGGAGAGAGAAGGAAGAAGAGGTTTGAAAAGCATTCATAGTGGATTCTTTCAAGAGTAAGTATAATTACCATGCTCTGAGGGAGGAAGGTAGAGATAACATTGTGTATATGCTTGCTGAAGTACTGGGTAATTACATCACGGGATTAGCAATCAGGTTCCAGTCATGTACTGCTAGCAGCTGTATCTCATCTGATTTAGCATGGATGCACATCTTGAGAGAAAGATTATTCTTCTAAATTGTATTGAAGAATAAATTCTTGCGTGGTGGTTTGTAATCACCAATGCACCTATTGTCTGTTTTAGACTGTTGTAACAGGCTGAACAAGGGGATTCATTGCTGAAAGTCACAGTAGCAGCGTATCTGTCATGGAGCTGGGACTGCACAAATCATCAGCCTCATGTGAGACAGGGATTTGAATCAAACTGAGCTCCCTGTAGGACTGGCATATACAAAATAAAGTGGAGAGATACAGGAATTACTAACTCCAGCTGCAGTTCTCATCATTTGGAGTGGATTTTTTTATTTAGTGTTTTTCCTGAAGATCTGCTACACTGGAGTCTCTGTAATATTTCCTACAGCTTACAAAGCAGCCTTCTTTCTAAAACGCTGAAACAAGTTTTCACTACAGTAAATACATTTGCTCTTATATTTATTTGGAAGCTCACAGAAGAATCAGAAAGATGGAAAGGGTTTTGGGGGTGTTTGAGGAGAAAAGATGATAAATCTAAAAATATAAGAGTGGGAAATAAATATTTTGAAATATTTACTTCATCTGTGGATTGAGACAAGAAATCATTTATTTCCTTTGCATCAGAAAAAACCTTTCAGCATGTGTTCCTAACGTTATGTTGTTCTCCCAGTGAACTGTTGTGTATGAAAAGGAAGTAAATTTTTGCTACGTAAACCAGATGACTGTATGGGAAACTGCTTGGTTTATGGCATAATGTTTTTGTTTAATACCTTTTTTATTCCAACAGGAAATATGGGATGTATAAAATCAAAAAGGAAAGAGAATCAGCATGGAGATGGGCTAGATTTGAAGAATCAACCAGTACGTAAAACTGAACGAACTATTTATGTGAGGGATCCAACGTCCAATAAACAGCAAAGGCCAGTAAGTAGATAGTCTCAGGGGAGAATTCCAGTAGCAAGATCAAAGCATGACTGGCATAGCTTACATTTCAATCCAAAACACATGCATGAACAAATCCAAATCGATCATTAGTCCACAATTTGGCTTTTAGTGTTGTGCAGTTCACCCTCATAGAATAAATACTTAAAATATATATATTTTATTGATTAATTACATTGCTATATGTGACTTAGTTTCTGCATGAAAACAGTAATCCTTGGAGACTTTTGATCTAGATGCAGCTATATCTGTAGAAGAATGCTAGGTAACTTTAGAAACATTTTTAAAAGCATCAGTGTTGGGTATTAATAGCTGTGGGATCCCGATGTTGATTACTTCTATTTAAAAAGGCTGCAGTGAGAGTCTCTACCGGTTCTAGTCAACTTTCCTTTTGTTCACTGAAGGCCCATATTTGACCTCGCACAAGGTGTGTATGTAAGGATTGAAGGGGAGCAAAATGGATGCAGTTCTGAAGTGTGCAGCACTGCGGTGTAAGAGGAACAAGCTAACGGAAGTTCCCTGTGTGCTATCTAGCAAGAAAGAAAGGGTGCTGGGAAGGCAAATCCCACGGGGTATTAAGTAGGTTTGCTATCTTTCAGATTTACTAGTACTTCTTGTCCCCACCCTCTCTGCTGTGCTGAGGAAGCAGTATTTCCTAATTGTCCTTATTCGGGGACCGTATTCTCTGTGGGAATGAATAACACCCTTCTTTTGTGTGTCCCCAGATGACACAGTGGACTCGGTATTCTCTGAATCAATGTATACAAATCACAATTACCATTTACATTTTTTTAATCACTTTTTTTGTCTTTCAGAACCTTAGAAATATAGCTGTGCTTGTAGTTCTTTAGCATGACAGCTCCTCATACTGGCAACATGATACTAACTGTCCTGTTAAACTGCCCTGCATAAAGCCTGTTCAGCAGAAGTCACAAAATGTGAACTTCCCCACAGCTTGTTTCACACCTTCCTGAGGTCTGAGCTGCTCAATTCAAAATCTAGTTGGGACTTACTATATTTTTACATTGTAATTTGCTTTTGAGGAATGGTCAGAGATGATTGCAAAACATTTGCTTTTAGTCTAAGACATAGAAGATAATACCAAAGTAACTGAATAATGTGTAATTTTAATGTAGACTTGTCACAAAGATGTAAAACTGCTTAATTAAAGGCGTATTTTGTTGTAGGCAAATACGGAGGCACACCTTTTACCAGGACAGATATTTGCCAATGAAGGTAGGTTTTCCTAGGAATGTAACTGCCTGTGTGCTATGCTTTGTCAGCTTGTGAAATAATGAGAATATTCCTTTGGCTTTCTACCTTCATAGAAACAGAAGAGCATGGAGTCATTGTGATAGCACTGTATCCTTATGATGGCCTTCACGAAGATGACTTGTCCTTCAAAAAAGGAGAAAAACTGAAAGTTATTGAGGAGTAAGTATGACAGTACTGATTGTATCGTAGTTTTTCTTTGGACTTATCTAAATCTCTTTGTAATTTTTTGATATCCTATTTGTAACATGAGTTTATGAATGTTAAGGGAGATCCCTTATATGTGAAAATATAAATGTATGTGTAGTTGTTGGTAGGACAGCTGGCCTTGGTAGCAATGACCAAACTTTGATCTGATGGAGCCAATGGCTTCTAAGGGGAGCTTGAGTACAGAGAAAAGGTGGTTTTGCTCTCTCCAGCACAGGCAAAGTTGTCAGCTCAGCAGAATGTGAACAACCCTTTATGACTTTCCTTTCCTGTGAGTACTACTGTTATTTCTGTTTTTCAGGCTGGGAGAATGGTGGAGAGCTAAATCTCTCACAACAAAGAAAGAAGGTTTCATTCCCAGCAACTATGTAGCAAAAGTAAACACCTTGGAAACAGAAGAGTAAGTTCTTCTATGCTCTCAATACTGGCAAACTTCTTTTTCTCCCTGGTGTTGTATCCTTTGTGGGTGGGGGGAAAAGGTTCTAACTCTTTGAAATACTTTTCAGGTGGTTCTTCAAGGACATAACCAGAAAAGATGCTGAAAGACAACTCCTGGCTCCTGGAAATGCTCCTGGAGCATTCCTTATCAGAGAAAGTGAAACATTAAAAGGTAGGCTTTGGGATGGGTTTCTTTGGAATTGATAGTAGAGTTAAAAACACACAATCTATCTTCACAAAAAATTGCATCTAGTGGCACTTGGTACGGAATTATCCCTGTGTGTCTTATTTGAATTTACTGCAGTTACTTAGGAATGAGAAGGATGAGAAAATCACCAGGGAAAGAGAGGAGAGAGTTACAGATTATCGAGCTGATATAGAGGGGGGAAAAAGTGTGTGGTTGTGTATATATGTGGCCTATTACACTGACCAAAAGCAGCAGTGAATAAAAAGATCTTTTTCCTTCCTAACGTTTGTGCTTCCTTTATTAAAGGACGATTTTAGTTGTAAATAGTAGAAGCTGCATTTTATAAAGTCTTCCATTACTGGGTCTGTATCCATCACTACAAGTTTTAAAATATAGTTAGTGTATAATGAGAGTTTACTCTTCTGCCTTGTAGTATGATTTAAAACAACAAAAAAAAAACTTTTTGATAAAGATTTCTACTATAGACATAGGTCTTTGTACTGAAGAGCTTAATAAAATCTCCAGACTTTTCAGCTGAGACTTACAGAAGAACGTAAGATGGTTCTGCTCCAATATCTTGATTCTAACAGTGTCCTAACTGGATGCTCCAGTTGGATGCTTTAACATTAGATCCTCAGAGGAAGACATGCTAACCCCTTCAGTGGATCCAGACGTCTGTCCTCTCCATAGGGGTAGTTTTTTGGCCCTAACACTGCAGATTCTTGGTCAAGCATTGGAAAGGGCTGCTCAGGGAAGTAGAGGAGTCCTCATTCCCGGAGGTATTTGAGAGGCATATGGACATGGCACTAAGGAACAGGGTTTAGTGATGGGACTCGGTAGGTCAGGTTAATGGTTGGACTTGATGATCCTGAAGGTCTTTTCCAACCTAAATGATTCTCTTATTGTTGATTAGGTAGCTCTCTGTAATGGGCCCACATCACTGTTTCTGTACTCTGAAATGAAGACAGAGATCTAAATTCAACAGAAACTGATGGGAGTAATGCAAAATACCCACAAAGTATTTCTTTCTGTCTCCTGTCACTGCATCTGCATGTGGAGAGAGAGAGAGAGAAGGAACTGAGTTGGTTTCTTCATCCTTTCAAAATGGATGACAAGAGTTGTATAAGTGGAAGAAATTAAGAATTTTGTAGTTTAGGATAGATATTATGCTGCCCCATCTTAAATCCTAGCTGAGGTTAGGATCCCAAGTATTAACAGATCTTCTTTCCCTCCTGTGTGCCTCAAGCCATTTCCAAACAATCCTTTTGCTAGTTGGCCCCTGACATCCAGTACGTTCCTTTTCCAATATGCTGATCTCTGAATTTTAGCTTCTGTCTCACTAGTGTGACAGCTCTGGAGTTGCTTTCCCAGATGGTTCCACTCAAGTCAGTGGGACTTTATGCAGAAGTGTGTGTTAGTCATGGAACTGTCTGGATTATGGAACTCTTAAGTTTATTGAATGAGATTGAAAAAGAAAGTCTGACTGTAAGCATTCTGGTGACCAGTTCAGAACCAGCTATTGGCTAACTTCCTCATGTTGGTTGCAAAATGCGTTTTGAGGAAATAAAGGAGTGGGGGAAAAAAAATATACAAGGTAATTTTGTTGAGCTCAGCTGTGTGTGTGAACAGTACAGACTTGCTATCTGTTAATATTCGTTTGTTCTTTATCCACAGGCAGCTATTCATTGTCCATAAGAGACTATGATCCGCAACATGGCGATGTCATTAAGCACTACAAAATTAGGAGTCTAGATAATGGAGGATTTTACATCTCTCCAAGAATAACTTTTCCCAGCATCAATGATATGATCAAACATTATCAAAGTAAGTTAAATCCATTAACGGATTACTTAATAGAATACAGCCATTATCTCCCTTGAAGGAAAATAAATGCTTTCTTGTTTTGTTTCGGACCTTTTCATCTTGTTTTTTTTTTTTTCTAAATAACTCAGACTTGCATGTTATTGAAGATAAAGTAAAACTGGTTGGAACCCAAGTAAGGTTGTTATATAATCAGACCTAATACTGCTTGCTCTGTTGCATACCACTGTTAAATAAAGAATAGCTTTTTAAGGCATCTCATAGCAATGATGATGTGAAAGTATAGTAAGAATTGACTGCATTGTAAACAAATAAATTCTGTATTTGAGAGTAAATTTGTATTCACAATGAGTGGAAATAGGTATAGACTTTTAAATGTCTTCTTATATCTGATGATGAGTGAAAGTATTTTTATTTTTCCTGTAAATTTATTTATTTATTTATTTTGTGGGTGTAGTTTTGAAGATGGTAAAAGAAAATTACACCTACAGAGAATGTACACATTAATTATTAACAAAAGGAGGGGTATAGGAACAAGTTTCCACCTGTATTTTAGGTACAAAAGTGACTTTTTATTTTGTGTAATCTCATAGTGGATAGCTCCAAAATATGTTTTTTTGTCTTGTCACTGGGAAGACATAGAAGAAGAAAGATGTAAGACAGGAAATCACATTGATTTTTCAAAGCCACGCCACAGACTTGCCCATGACATTTTTCTGAGTTGTTAGATGTGCTTGGTAATTCTTCTGCACAACTTATAAACCTGAGAATAATTTTACATTTCTGTTAAAGTTATAGCTGGTAAGTGACTGGAGAAAAAAGTAATTGTGACCTACTTATGTGTACACACGTCTGAAACCATGATACAAGAAAGCTTAATGACAAATTCAGAATACAGGTTCCAAGCCTGACACCAATGTGCATCTTCATCAACATACTGTTAGCAATCAGATGTTATATTTATTTGGTACGAATTGTACTAAAACAAAATGACTTGATGGTAACCAGATGCACGTGGCGCTTCTCTATTAAATCTGTCTCTGAATATAAAACTATAGAAGTGCTTAAAGTTGTGTGAAAGCATAAAAAGGTTACATTTTCATAAGGCACTGAATTATTTTGAAAATTATTTTGGGCTGGTTAATGCATATCTAAATTAAGTTATCTTTGTCAAAAGACATGTAAGGCAAAAACGTGTAATGGATTTTATATTTTGTGTTTCCTTTGAAAAAAAAAAAACAGAACAATCAGATGGTTTATGCAGAAAGTTGGAAAAAGCTTGTATTAGTCCTAAGCCTCAAAAACCATGGGATAAAGATGCATGGGAAATTCCACGGGAATCAATTAAATTAGTGAAGAAACTTGGAGCTGGTCAGTTTGGAGAAGTCTGGATGGGTAAGTTTATTTCTTTGAAAAGAATATTTAAATCTGCTGAAAGAAGTACAATTTAAGAATCATTCAGAACAATAATGGACACAAGCCTGGTCTGATATACTTGTAAAAACAGCACAGTCAGGCCTGGAATATACCTTCTTATGAGGAAAGATAATAGTAGAGAGGATCTGTGAAAGGTAAGTTATCTGACACAGACATGGAACAAATCCTTTGGTGTCTTTTGAAGGGTGAAAAAATAGTGGTAGCCCCTTATGAGTAAGCACTGTAGTTTAAAGGGCCTAATACAATAGGGTTTTATTGGTTTGTGTTTCATGGGGGAACTAGAAGGTTGTAGTAAGATGCAACTCTCATTTCTCAAAATCGATTGGCATCTCAGAACTTTGTTTCAAATCAGAAAGTGGTAAAGAACCTGAAATAAAAAAAAAAATGTCTTTTAGTGAATTATGTGTAGAGCTTTTATCATCTAATGGCAAACAAGAGGCTGAAATATAACAGATGGGACTACCATACTGGGTGAAGAAAGGGGATATTTAATCCAAGGTTATTGTCAGAGCTTGCTGCTCAAGACGTAGGTGACTGATGTAGGTAGAAGATTAGAGACTGATCACCCCCAGCCTTGAATTATCATGCAGGTCTCCAATAATGAAAGTGTCATAAGACTTACAAGTAGTAAATGTTAATATATACCCAGTGAAAAATGATCACATTAATTATTGTAATCATAATTAGCCTTGTTTGTTTAAAAACATTCTTATTTTCTTAGCCTCAATGACTTCCTCTGGCAAAGGGCTACGACCACTGTCTAATCACGTTCTGAAAAATGTTTTAATTCTCTTGCTTTTGAAATGCTGCCTATTCAGGGATCTGTGTATTCTTTTGGGTACCATATTACATGTTCTGTGTGTTATTCATTACTTACGCACATGTTAATGGTTACCATCTTACTTGACTTAATTGAGATATACCTTCCTTCCAAAGTCTTCACTGTGATGTTTCTTCAGGTCAAATCATTGTCTTAACCCTTCCCTGAATCTCCTTTTTGGAGGTTATATTTAAATAGTAATAAGATCGTTTTAATACTATTACAACATTTTTTTATTGTTGTTATTATCAAGATTCTATAGGCAGGGCATTTCTAAGAAACTTAAAAGTGTATCCCAAAGCTTATTAGAAGATGCAAAGGATGCTCTGATGACCCACAGGAGTGCAGCAGTCTAACAGGAACACACTTGAAATGTAATTGTTTTGAAGAGATGTTTTCCTGTAGAAAAGTAAAGCACAAAGTGGTGCTATTTGAGTGACAAATTCTACACATAATTAGAGTGTCCATCAGAAAGGTCTAATTCAATCATAAGTGCAATCTCCTGATACAAAGTATGCAAAAATGCCAGCAACACATCTCCATGATGTAACTTAGACAAATTCAGCCTTTCATATGCCTTCACAAGAAAAGGCTTAAGAAAACCTGTAGCTATGATATACATAAATGACAATTTACACACCAGTTGAGACAAGTGTTAGCCATTGTACAGTTTTTCTCTGCCTAATAAACCAGGGCAAGAAATAATTAACTGGCATTGAAATGCTGTGGAAGACTTCATGGCAGAAAGTTATCACCTGCTTGAAAATGTAGATCATTATGGGAAGTGACTACTTCTGCATACACACACAAAACTTAAAAAGGGTGTTTCTGGTTCAAGATGCTTCCTCTTATTTGTGTCGTTATTTTGACATCTAAACTGGGCCTAACCCTTGTGTGTGAATTGTTGCATTGTGAGAAAAATTAATGTACTGTGAAATGATGACTGTGTTTCCTCTTCTCTGCTTCATTTCTGAAGAGAGAGAAGCTGATTTGCTTGGTGCTGATCCTTTCAAATCAGGAGCATGGTTAATCTTAGAGCCAAGGAAGTTCAAGCTGAAAAAGACTTATTAGGTCACCTGTGCAGGATATCAACAAACACTATTTATTGTAATGATGACCAACCAGAAGCATCAGGAGTTATGTAGAGGTACTGAGAAATAAGCTACTTGTTACACTCTCCTGATTATTTACCTCATCTGGAGCAAAATGATTTTTAGGCCATAGTATAAGTTAGAAATACTATTCCATAGCTTAATTACCAAATAAATTTCTGCTTGCTAAAGGGTACCTAGAATCTTGATTTCAGAGGGAACGGTGTCCTATTCAGAAGAACTGTGTCCAGTTCTGGGCTTCCCAGAACAAGAGAGATATGGAGCTACTGGAGAGAGTCCAACAAAGGGCCATGAAGATGATGAAGGGACCTGAGCATCTCTCCTCTGAGGAAGGGCTGAGAGAGCTGGGACCCTTTCATCCACAGAAGAGAAGGCACAGGGTCGATCTTATCAACATCTATAAATACCTCAAGGAGGGTGGAAAGAGAATGGAGCCAAGCTCTTTCCAATGGTGCCCAGTGACAGGGCAAGAAGCAATGGGCACAAACTGAAATGTGGGACATTCCCTCTGAACATCAGGCAACATTTACATACTGTGAGAGTTGACTGAGCACTGGCACAGTTTGCCCAGAGAGGTTGTGGAGTTTCCCTACTTGGAGACACTCACGAGCCATTTAGACATGGTCCTGGGCAGCCTGCTCTGGGTGGTCCTGCTTGAGCAGGGGTTGGACCAGATGACCTCCAGAGGTCCCTGCCAACCTCAGCCCTTCTGTGATTCTGTGATATAAGGGAAGATACAGACAATACTGCCACTGCAATGTGAAGATTTGCCAGCATTCTTTTATAGTCTTTTCTTTTTCAGTTCGACAATAAGTACTCTTTGAGCTTCCAAGCTGATATCTTCCTCCTGCACATTTACTTTTGGGTTTTGGAGGAAGCTAGCGTATGTTAGGGGAGGATGTCCTGGTTTCATCTGGGATAGAGTTAGTTTTCTTCATAGGGGCTCATGTGGTGCAGTGTTTTGGATTTAGGATGGGAATAATGCTGATAGCACACCGATGTTTGAGTTGTTGCAGAGCAGTGCTTACACAGAGCCAAGGACATTTCTGCTCCTCGTGCTGCCCTGCCAGCGAGGAGGCTGGGGGTGCACCAGGAGCTGGGAGGGGACAGAACCAGGACACCCTGGCAGGCAGCTAAGTGCCTCACAGCTGCTCACTTAGTCCCCTCAGTGGGATAGGGTAGAGAATCAAAAAGGTAGAAATGGGAGAACTTGTGGGTTGAAATAAAGGCAGTTTACAGGGTAAAGTAAAAGCTGCATGCACAAGCAAAATGAAATACAGAATTTATTCACTCCTTCCCATCAGCAGGTAGATGTTCAGCCATTTAAAGGAAAACAGGGCTCATCACGTGTGATGGCTTCTTGGGAAGACAAACGCCATCACTCCGAACACTTGCCCTCCCTCCCCCACCCCCCTTTCTTTACTCCAGCTTTTATTGCTGAGCATGACGCCCTATGGTGTGGGACATCCCTGTGGCCAGTCTGGGCCAGCTGTCCTGGTTCTGTCCCCTCCCAGCTCCTGGTGCACCCCCAGCCCCAGTAAGCACTGCTGTGCAACAACTCAAACATCGGTGTGTTATCAGCATTATTCCCATCCTGAATCCAAAACACAGCACCATACCAGCTCCTACGAGGAAAATTAACGCTACCCCAGCCAAAACTGGTACAGAGGATGAAGAAAACCCTAGGAAAAAAAAAAAATCCATCCAGCATTCTGCTGTGTTCCTTCTGAATGCGCCTATGAACCTGTGCAGCTAATCTTTGTTACTTATGGACAGGTTGCAGTGACACCAAGCTGAGTGATGCAGTTGACACTCTAGGAGGAAGGGATGCCATCCTTTGGGACTTTCACAGGCTTGAGAGGTGAAGTTCAACAAGGCCAAGTGCAAGGTCCTGCACCTGTGTCAGACCAATCACCAGTATCAGTACAGTCTGGGGGGATGAATGGATTGAGGGCAGTCCTGTGGAGAAGGACTTTGGTATATCATTAGAAGAAAAATTGGATATGAGCCAGCAATGTGCACTTGCAGCCCAGAAAGCCAGTTGT
>VXAA01003585.1:91874-105275 GCA_013399115.1 Anseranas semipalmata
TCTAGGAGGAAGGGATGCCATCCTTTGGGACTTTCACAGGCTTGAGAGGTGAAGTTCAACAAGGCCAAGTGCAAGGTCCTGCACCTGTGTCAGACCAATCACCAGTATCAGTACAGTCTGGGGGGATGAATGGATTGAGGGCAGTCCTGTGGAGAAGGACTTTGGTATATCATTAGAAGAAAAATTGGATATGAGCCAGCAATGTGCACTTGCAGCCCAGAAAGCCAGTTGTGTCCTGGGCAGCATCAAAGGAAGTGTGGCCAGCAGGTTGAGGGAGGTGATTCTCCCCCTCTACTCTGCTCTTGTGAGACCCCACCTCAAGTCCTGCATACAGCTCTGGAGTCCCCAGCACAAGAGAGACATGGACCTGTTAGAGTAGGTCCGGAGGAGGGCCTCCAAATGATGGGAACACGTTTCCTGTGAAGACCGTCCGAGAGAGCTGGGGTTGTTCAGCCTGGAGAAGAGAAGGCTCAAGGGAGACCTTATTGTGGCCTTCCAATACTTAAAGGGGGCTTATAAGAAAGATAGAGAAAGACTTTTTACCGGGGCCTGAAGTGATAGGACAAGGGTTAACAGCTTTAAACTAAAAGAGGGTAGATTTATACTAAAAATAAGAAATTGTTTCCTATGAGGGTGGTGAGGCACTGAAACAGGTTGCCCAGAGAAGCTGTGGATGCCCCATCCCTGGAGGCGTTCAAGGCCAGGCTGGATGGGTCTTTGAGCAACCTGATCTAGTGGAGGTGTCCCTGCCCATGGTAGGGGGTTGGAACTGGGTGATCTTTAAAGGTGCCTTCCAACCCAAATCATTCTATGATCCTATGGCTGTAGATGGTGAAGAAGGAGTGATGTGCTGACATGTAATAGGAAGCAGAGAAGCTGCTGTTCCTCAGTCTCTTTCCAGCCAGCATCCTGGAAATACTGTACCTTCTGCAGCTGCAATGGGCTGAGACATTATCTGACTTCTAACAGTGTCATACTTCTGTAACCTCAAGTTGTTCCCAGGATAACCTTATGGGGAATTACTGTGAAGGCAAAGGAAGGAGAACGCTTCGTCTTGTAGACTTGTTCACAAAGCTGTCCATCTTCAGTCCTGGAGATCTGTTCAGAAAGCCTTTTGGTAGGCTCAAGTTATTGTCTGTTACAACTTTGTATCACAGCTTCACCTGATTAAGCCCATGCAAGGATCTGGTGGCAACCTGGCTGTCTAAGATGTTACTCTGTCAAAATATCATAATCAACTCCAAAATAAATAGGTGAAACACAATTTTTGGAGGATTCTATTCATATGTAAGAAGAACATATCTCTCTGTAAGAAATTGTCAAATTCCTCAGACTTGCGTATTATTGCTTGCATCACATTTAATTTTTAACAAAAGCCTGAACTGCTGAGGGGCTCGCTTCCTGCCATGGTATGGAAGGTTTTTCAGCTATGGAGGTTAGTGCATTTGGGCAGCTTCTTCAGTGAAGTGATGAACCAGAGTAGCACTGTAAGAGCAGGGTCTATGTTTTATGCATTTTTGTTCCTGGTGTGCACTGATATGATGTGAACCATAATGCTCTGTGGCATTAATAATCCATGAATAGAATTCTCAAGGAGGGATAAGAGAAAAGTTAACAACTCAAATGGAGCCATTATGGTGTATTTTATTAATGAGGCACATTTTGCTTGCATCTCAGGTGTAAAAGATTCTCTCATTTTTTAAACCCCAAATTAGAATATAAGTAATAAACATTTTGGGGTATATTTTCTTACGCAGATGTTATTAAAATCAGAGTAAATCGTACTACAGAAATACAGTTATTAACATAAAGACATCTAAAGTGAACGAAGAAAACTAGCTGGAACATCTCATCAGTATCACAGATATATTTTTACAATGCATACAGGAGCTGAATGTTAGCTGCAAAGAATCTGAATTTTATGTCTGATGTCCTAGATGTAAGCAAGAATTTCATTGCTTATCTATCCTTTTGAATTCATGTTTAAGTGGCAAACTGAACATATGTTCATTCTTATTGTATGCCAAGGAATACCATGACACAGCAAGTGCTGGTCCAGTTCAGCCAAGGCACATGTAGAGAAGGGTTGAGAGCTGCAGGTACTGTCCGAGGTGGGGGTGACACAGTGCAGCTCACTGCTGTAGCCACCCGTTCCCTGTGCATCCGTGGAATCTGTCTGTGATGCAGATTGAACAATAAATTTGCTGTCACCTGCTGAAGTGCTTTGAGGACACTAATTTTCCCTCTGCTTGCACAAAGGCTGCAGTTTCCAGCTGCCTGTACAGTAAGAGTGTGCCTGCAAAGCAGGTGATCTTTATGGAAACAGAGGTCCTCGTGGTAATGATAAGTGATCCGACATGAAGACTAGGACACTGTTAAGCCATGGTGGTACAGATGCATACTAAAAAGATGCTGCCTGCTCCATGTCTGCCTAGCCTGATTTTCTAACACAATAGTCCCCTTCATGTGTTCTTCATATCCTCCCTCTGCCACTTCTGACTCACAGGTGACGGGAGCTTTCCCTCAGATGGCTAGGTGACATCAGCTTAGCTGAAGAGGCAGGGACTCGTGCTCTGTGAGGGTTTCACTTGTAATGGGTGGGGGAAAGCAGTGACAAATTCCAGTTTTGCTGAGCTGTCAAGGGTCCATTTTTTTACAGACACCATAATGTGTGCTAATGAACCCGTGGAGTTCCTGTGGAACCACCTTTCCTCACTGGTGTTTTGTTGTTGTTGTTCCCACCCCCTTCCCCAATACCTGATGAAATAAATGAAGGAGAGACAGATCAGGACCAAATGTCTCTAATGCTCTCATGCTACTTTGCTTTGTACGTTACCACCAGAGGACCAGGATAGACTGTTTTCCTGCAGAAAACATCAGTATTCAGTGAGGTTTTTGTTGTTAGTAATGTAAACTTTCTGTAAGCAGAAACCTAGTTCGATGGATCTCTACAGCATGTAAAATACTGTTACATAGTTAATGTTAAGAGTATAGATCAGAATCGTTTCACAGACATAAAGGTATTAATTAGTATATTTAGTAGGGTATTTAACGAATGGGAGTGGAACTAGCACTCTCATTCAGGGTGTGGGATAGAGTATTACAAACTATAGATATAAGCCTTCTGCTTTTTAAGCAGAAAGAGATGTATTTAACACCTGTTTTTTTGATGGATAGAAATTGTATACCTGAGCTTTAATGGCAGAATTTTGAGCTGTCATTGTCATTTCTTATTATTAGATCATCTAGAGGCATATCTATCTTAGGCTTTGACCTTACTGTGCTTGGAAAAAATACATTGAATAATCATGTAGGTGAATAGGTGAATATTGGTCACAGGTATAGTGGCTTTTCTCAGGTGATAATCCTTCTTTTAAAAAAGGTGATAAAATATGCAGTGGTTAGAGCAATTACTTAGGATCTGGAAATTAGTTCCTTGCTTTGCCACTGATCTCCTATATTAAGATGATAAATAATATACAGAAATTGCAGGCTCCGATTTAGAGGTACATCCATTGTGGTAATACTGTCTGGATTGTTGCTGAATATGGAAGTGAGGCTATTTCATTGAGTCACAAAAGCTTTGCCTCTTCCTGGAAGCATTTTTGCAATGTTGAAATGTGTATCGTAGGGAACAAAAGGCTGTGGTTTGATATTACTGAAGCAATTTGTAAATCTGGAATGAAGAAGTTGCATTTATATCCCTCTCTTTCTATTTCTATTTCTTTTCTTTTCCTTTTCCTTTTCCTTTCTTTCCTTTCCTTTTCCTTTTCCTTTCCTTGCCTTTCCTTGCCTTTCCCTGCCTTTCCCTTTCTTTCCAAATTAAAAGACTTTACAAGATAAACTTTAGGATCAGTTCTTGCTATTCTATTGATTTTTATTTAATGGTATTTTAACATTTATTTACCGATGGTTGCATTTTATATAATCAGAGTATTATATTAGAAGGTTTGATAAACAGAGGAATGAAACAGCCACAATCGTTTCTACTCTTGGCATGTGCTAAGTGGAAAGGAATTATCATGTTTTAAATCTTGCTCTGAACACTGCAGGATTGCAGTCCTGCCAGCATATCTTTGTTGGTCACAAGAACGCTCATTTGATTGCACTTTACCGTAGTGTTCCATTTTGAGTACTGAGGGTTAAAGAAAAGATTATAAGCATAAGACTGGCATGCATAAAATAGTTCTGATCATGGTATTTAAAGACTCTCCACAATCTCATAAGCAATCCATGGACTCTATTAGATTTTGAGACAATTTATGTGGATGTTCATTAAAACATCTCTTGACTGTTTTAATATTTTCTCATGGGTTACTTAGAAATGAAAACTTGCTTTCTTTATTTTTTCAGATACCCTATTCGTAAAAAGTAGAAAATGGATTATAAATGACTGCAATGTATCAGTGGCAAAATATAAAGGAATTTGAGTGTAAATATTTATGCTACATGTGATTGCTTGTTCTCAGGCTCTTAGCTGTTAATGGAATCTAACCTCACCTGCTTTATGGATTCCTGGTAGTCAGGGTGCTGTGCGGTGCGGGGTGACTTCAAGTGCACTGAATGTATTTCCTCCTTTTAGGTTACTATCATAATAGTACAAAAGTGGCTGTGAAGACTCTGAAGCCTGGAACGATGTCTGTGCAAGCCTTTCTGGAGGAAGCCAACCTCATGAAAACACTTCAGCATGACAAGCTAGTTAGGCTTTATGCTGTAGTGACCAAAGAAGAACCTATTTATATTATAACAGAATTCATGGCAAAAGGTGAGAATGACATAGGACCTGCAAGCAGTGTTTTAGTAAACACTTCTGCTTCTCATAAGTCAGTGCCCTTTCTTTAAGAAGGAAGGAACGGAAAAGGAAAACTTGGGATTTTAACATTATTCTTTTGTATGCTCCGATATAAAGTGAAGGAGCACCTATCATAGAGGAGGGATAAGGATTTAATTTTATGGTTCATTATTGCATTTTTGAAATAACTATTTTTACAGATTTCTAAAATGTATCATTTTTTAATTGTTTCAGATGCAGAGCATAACTCTCAAAACAGCTCTGGTTCCTTTGGGTTCTAATACTTAACTTTTGTGTCTGGTGTCATAAGAAGGCAGTTAATAATTAAAACCTTAGAAATTGCCTTATGTAGCACTTGAATTGATAAATACTTGTATAATAAGGTGAGTGACGAGTGTTTCTGCAAGGATTGCTGCACTACTAGAAAAGGACAACCTGTAGTAGAGTATCACTACACAAAATAAGTGAGGTTTCTTTCTCAGATTGTCTTAGGTAGTAGGGGTTTTGTTTGTTTGTTTGTTTTGTTCTGTTAGAAAGCAGTTCTGCTGATGACTTCATAAACACTAGCTACCATTCGGCAACTTATTCTTTATGACTTTGAAAGAATTAATGAGTGTGATTCTCCTAGAGAACTTTCCTGATAGCCCATAGAATAGGGTAATTATCAAATTCAACACCACTGAACTAAGGTATGCTCTGAGGTGTTTTCTACACCCAGGAAAATGCAAAACTTGGATACCTGCCATGCTGACTTGAGTGTTAGTGTTATTAGATCATGTAAAGAGATGGGCTTACTGTAGTCAACTCGAAAATACAACAAAAACCATTCACTGCAAAAATTCTGTGACTCAGAAAATTGGGGACCTAGTGGGAACTTTATTCTGATAATAAGCTACACTGACTTAATCTTTCTCTGTTGTAACAGGAAGTTTGCTGGATTTTCTGAAGAGTGATGAAGGAAGTAAATTGATGCTTCCAAAGCTAATTGACTTCTCTGCTCAGGTAAGTTTGAAGAAACATGCTCAAAATTCAAGGGGTCTATTTCTCTCCAAGTCTGAAACTCAGAATGGGAAACTTTATCCTAACTTTTTTGCATTAAAGGAAAATGTAATTTTCAAATATATTTTGGTCTGAGTAAATAAGGTTACTTGAAAGGAGGGAATAAAGGAAAAAAGTGTTTCAAAGGGAACATGTGAAATTAGGTCTCCCTCTTCAATACTGCTGGTGATCTACTTACATGGCAGTGGTACACAGTGACTTTCCTTTGTGGAAAGGCTGTTTTTGTTTTCAACAGCAGTGAGGTGAAAGTGTAAGTACAAGTTCTACAGAGTGAGTGCTTATGAGATTCCTCCAAGTAGCATTAATAGGTATGTCATCTTTATTTCTTAAGTTAGGTCAGTTAGTCAAACTTCTCTGTTAACTTCAACAGAGTAATGTCAGTTTCAAATTCTTACGTAAATTACTGTGAAATAAATAAAATCTAACCTAATGATGTTGCAGGTGAATTATGAATCATGGTGATAGTTTCAAAATATACAAGTTAACCCACATCATAAGAAAAAATTTTAGAGAGAAACCCCAAAGTGATTTATGTGTCAGGATCTGTATCAAAGGTGCCTGTAGTCAAGCCTCTGACAGTTATGAACTTTAAATGTCCAGGGAGGAAACTCACAGTGAACTAAAATAAGATCAAGAATATTTTTTTGCCTTGGTTGACACACTTGAGCTCTGCGTGACTCTCTAATCACACTATCCTGGTAAGGCAGTTTACCCCTATCCAAGCTTCTCAGGAAGACTGAAAACGCTGCAAGTGGTAGCTGAGGATTGTCTCCTTTTTTTCCCTTGTACGTCTGTGATGTTTCACAAGGCTGACCTGCTCACAGCCACACTACGCAGCTGGCTTGCTTGCATCCACGTGTGTGTGCGTCCACGCAAGAATTCTGTTGCGACAAAAAGTTCTGAAACACTACCCATTGTGGAACAATACATTAGCAATAGGCTTGTGATTCAGCAGTACGAAAATGGTCAGGAAGTGGTTCCACTTAATATGTTGCCTTTTTATCTAGAGGAATGGCCTTTGTGACCTCACGGTGGCCTTGTCAGATAAGGAAGAATTGGGAATGAGAGAAGGGGAGGGGAGGATATGGCTGTGTGACTAACAGATAGCTGAAGAATGTAGTGCCCTTAAATGTGAACCCACTTCTGAAGCTGATTTTTGTGCTGTGTTCAAGAGTGCTGTGAGTTGGTGTTTCCATTGCCAAATGGCTATTCAGTGCCTCACTCACTGAATTCATAATGCCTTTGCCTTGAACAATCTTGAAAGAAATCTGTGTTTGCAAGGGATAAAATGTTCTGATTTTGCAAAAACAAAGTTAGGACTGCTCCCACAGGTGAAATAAACATCTTTAAAAAGATAGCGTTTTTCAAGGAGGTAATTGAATATACTGCTACTCTGCTGCACTGATTTTGCTGTTTTGTTAGCTGAACATCCACACACATTGATTGCCATTTTTAACAGCAACAGATGAGTACTTAGGTAGACTTAAATCTGGTGGTGACTTCAGTGTAATTCTGTGGATTCAAGATTATTTTTTTAATTTCTATTTTTTGCTGGGCTAGCAGTCCCAATTTATGAAATTAGGTCTGTGGAAAACATGGCAAGAAAATGCTTGCTAGAGGGGTGGTCCAGCTCAGTTTCTAAAATAATCTGCCCTCTGAAAGAGCTGAAGTTTCTCTTTTGTGTTTTAGTTAGTGTGTATGAGCAGGAGCTGGGGAAATCTGGTGTTGGCTATGTCCTGGCAACGATAATTTTGGCCACTAGAGATGAATGCTAGCAGTCTCTGTAATGAGAGTGTTTTAAAAGAAGCTGAGTTTTGCAGATGTATCTTCAGCACGTACTGCCTGCTTTAATACAAAACAGAGCTGTGGCATCCCCTGTAGAATTCAGCAGAATTGTAAATTTGTAATATATGCCAGAAACAAAGTCAGGAACGTGGAGAAACCAACATCTGAGCCTCTTTCCCTGCACTAACAGCTTAGAAGACCACTGCTTGGTGAGTAGCTCAGTAGCCCAGCAACCTCATCGGCTGATCTTGTAACTTCCTTAGTCTGACAGTCACGAGCTGACACAACTTACAGGCAGTTCCACTTCCTGGTACTTCTGCTTCTCAGCTCAGCAAGCAGGCTGAGGAAATGCGAAGGTGCTGTTAGCTATTGGTTCCCAGTTACAAGCTTGAGTGTAAGTGAATTTCAGCACTCTGTGCACAAGCTATGCTGCCAAATCTTGCTAATACAGCAGACCAAAACGTTCAGCACGCAGACTGCTCGTATTCCTCTTTGTCACTTACAGGCAATAGCCTAGCTATTGCATCACCAGAGTGACCGGCAGACTCTGGATTTTGGTAGTTGTTTGCTGTCTTGCCCCACAGCTAATTTCCCTAAAGAGCTTCCAATTCTTTGTTTCACGGGTGTTGAAATCACGCTTGCCTCTGTTTTATGAGGTCAACTAAGAACGTATGATGCAAATTCAGTGAACCTTGTGCATGGATAAACTCTTCCTACTTATGCAAGTCTGTTATCTGCTGTGTAGCATACCCATGCATAATGGCTGTGTTTAGGAGAATTATGTCAATTGTTACTGAACATACTCAAGTAATACCTTTCAAACTGGTCAAAGTTTTATTCCAAAAACAATCTTTTCCATGCAGCGCTGATACTTTCATTAATTCTTCCATGATCTATAACTTGTTAGCAACTCTTATCCTCTTCTTTCTGCCTTTTAAGGCTACAATGCCATTAGAGTAATAATAATATTAGAATAAAAATAATGATATCCTTTAATATTCCAGTACATAATTACAGAAGGTTTGTTTTTTTTTTTTCGCATGGTTTTGCTTTAACTACCTAACTGTTTGACTGCAGCAAGTGGAACACATTTTTGCAGCCTTTGCTAAATTCACCTTTAGGATAAGCACTGCTGCAAATGGAAAATAGGTATTACAATAATATATCATGTGAAGATTAAAACATCGCTATTTCTCAACAGTTTTCAGATACAGAGGGTCTACTCCCTCTTCATAGACAGTTATCTTAGTCACATGAAGATGAACTCTTTTTTCAAATTCTGCAAGCAAGAAGTGTATTTTATTTTATTACATGTCTGGCCATCATTGAAAGGAATCTGGTTTTGCTTATTCCTAGACCAAAGAAAGTCTTATCCAGATCAATAGCACGTGTTTGCTTCAAACCTTCCAAAACTGCAGACTGTTTTTACTGACACTCTTCCCCAAGAACTGAGAATTACTAAATTTAAAGCAGTGTGAACCTCAGCATATGCTACATTACTTCCTCTTCTTAAACTTCGTCAGGATAGTCCCTCAGGCTATAGCTGCCTTCCACTGATTTCCTATGTAATCTGGCTTCCATGGGCTGTTTCACCGGCTTTAGCAGGAGTATCCCGCAGAGCCGTGGGCCTGGGCTGCTTTGCAGCCGAGGGCGGCTCTGCAGCACCCTGCCCCCAGCGCAGCGAAGGAAAGGGGATGTGGCCAGGATGTCCTGTTCACTGCTGATCCCTCACATGCAGCCTCAGAGCTGTAGGACAGCCATGGGGAGCGAGCGCAGCGGTTCCAGAGCCACTTGTATTGCAGGCAGCAGCAATACAGAGGGAATTTTGAAGCTGCCTTCATTCACAAATCCCTGGCTTCTACAAGGTGCGGTTTCACCTGTAGCTTGCACACGTACAGATCCTGAAAAGACTAAAAAGCCCCATCTGTCAATACAAAGGAAAGCCTTTTAAAAGTATACGTAAACCATCTCCAAAGTAATCATCCCTAGATGATTTTGGTTTAAAATCATAGATGATTTTAGGGCTGGAGAGGACTGGGGATGTTTTACCCTAGCGTTTCTCAGTATTTTGGAAACCATAGGTCAGACCTTTTGGGGTTTTTCCCCCAAACTGACTTCATTTGTAACCAAATACAAACTAGGCGCAACCTTGAATACTGATTCATCACTTTTTTCTTTTGTACGCATTTTACTTCCCCGTTTTGCGGGTGAGTGAGGATCTGTGACTCTGGATTTACTGACAGTTTTCAGGTGTTTCATAAACACCCATGTCTATCAAAACTGTTCTAACCCAGTTCTTTCCTTTTTACACCCTGAGTTCTTAGCCCTTTGTTATTCATGTCAGCCATGCGTGCATCCTTGATGCTTTTGGTGAAGACTGAAGCAAAGGCAGGCATTTAAAAACTTCTGTGTATTGTTTCCATGTAGCCTTCCCCATCTGTTTAATGTGAATGTTTTTGTTGGTCTTGTCTTATTACAAATGCATGTCTAGAATATTTCCCTGCTTATACTTTCTATTTGTAGCATGTTTTGTGGGTGGGTTCTTCTGATTTTTGTCATATTTGGGTGCTCTTTTATGCTTTATAATTTGACTGTATCATTTTCCGGTGTTTCTGACCATGTAAGATTTGGCCAACCTTTTCTTGTTGAGCACTTTCTTTACAATGTGTGGTTTGCCCTTGCACTTGTAATTGTTGTTTCTTTGATGGTGTGGTTGTTCCTGAGACTTTTTTTCCCCATAATGTTGCACCTGCCAATTCTCCAAGTTGTTTAAAATTTGCTTTCCTGGGAAACAAAATGTCTTCATATTGCCATTCTTTCATTATGTTTCATTTTCATTCCCATCTGTTTCGTGATCCCTGTCACCCAGTTTTCTATCTCAACATGGTATAATACATTCTCAGCATGACATAAGAACATCCTATCAGGTTAACCCTGAACAAGCCCATCTGGCCTTTTTAGTATTCCACATTTTTACACATAGCTCAGAAATGCACAAATGGAATCTGTTACAGATGTTGCTGTAACTCTCTCTCTGCATTAATAAACAGCATTGCAAACAATATGTAAAACATGTCTCATTTGAAATAACTCTTGCAAAAATGAATCACAGACCTTGGAATGAAAGTTGAAATGAAACATGTCTTTCAATTGAAAAACTGAGCTGTTAAGGAATCCAGAAGTTCTCCAGTTTTGAAGCAAAAAAAAATTGGCTGAGCTTTACCCTTTGGAAAAAAAAAAGAACAGAACATATCTGCCCATCCCTGTACGTGCTGCTTAACTTCAGCTGTGGCATTTCACCAAGGAAGTCTGTGAGTTGTGACCAAGTGCTTTTCATTTTCAGAAAGCGTAGCTTTGCTGTGAAAGCAGTCTCCTCTCCTGAGATGCTGGTTTATCAGGTTCTCCCCTCTCCCCGCAGAGTCCTCTGCTGCTTTTGCTGCTTGCCCCAAACAGCTTCAGAAGTTGTGAAGGACTGGTCAGAACATACGGAATGCTTGTTTTAGCACCATTGTTTGCTCCATGCTTTTTCTACTATTTTCTTTAAGTGGTTTAAGAGAGTTTTATTCTTATTTGTTAGATGACCCACAACTGTTCTGGAAAGTTAAGTAATCACCATGTTTTATGGGCAGGAAGAACAGAAACTGAGAGAAAAGGGCACTGCTAGCTGAAATCACACAACGGATCGGTGACAGAGCTGTATGCAAAACATTGGCTCTGAGTCATTAATTTGTTGTGTGACTTTTAGTTGAAGATTTATAGTATGGAGGCAGTCTAATGTATTTATTTCCTCCAGGAGTTAGGGAGTTACTTGTCATTCTTACATTGTGTACAAAGTTCATAGTATTTAGTGATTTATTGTGTGTGTTTTTTTTTTCTTTATTAAGTAAGTTAGCTTACGTAGTTCTACAAGCATGTCAGTCGTTGATTACGGGTTATGGGGAAACTGGTCTCTTCTTGGTAGTAGCAGTAATACAATGTAGGCAGAATCCTCTCTTAAAGGCCACAAAAAATATCCTGCAAGCCCACGTTAGCTTTCCTATCCTGCTTCTGACTAACATGTAGCCAAACAGTCTTGACAAGTACAAATGATCATTAAAAGAGGGGGAAGGAGTACTTTCTTCTTCTTTTGTTCCCATGGATTTTTCTACATCTAACATACTATTTGGCAATGAAAACCCAACAGTTATCATAAAGAGTTGTCACATGGACAAAATCCTTTTGTGCGGGTCATTCTGTTGTGTCTAGTGGTGGTGGTGGTGGTGGGATTTTTTGGTTTGTTTGTTTGTTTCATTTGTCAATCACAAGGGCTTAACATGAACTGGATGTTTGCATTCAGTTGTTGAGTTGCTGTGTTTCCCCTCCTATCATTCAGAATTCCTTGCCCATTATTCTTTTCCTATTGGGGAATTTTTTGCACGCCCAAACATTTGTACACACGTGGCTTCTTTGAATTTCTCTGATTCAGTGTGGTCAAAAGCATTGTCCTGGAATTTCATGGAAAAGTAATTTGTATTTGCTGAAAACATAATGAATTGTTTGCTATCACATTCTTAGTTTGTGACTAATACACGGTGAGTTCAGTGGGTCTGGCACAAATAAGAGGAAATAAAATGGTCTTTCCAATGGCTTTGCTTGGCTGTGTTTGGAAACTAAAAATCACCACCACGAACTTCTCTTTCATGAAGTGGTTCTTCATTCAGCAGCCAGCAGTTAGTCCAAATGTTGCATCTGTGCAGGGAAGAGGAAAGTTGATTCCTTCTTGGTTGCTGTATTTTCACACTGGCATTAGTGCACCTGTCTGCATTTCAGTCGCATCTGCCAAGCTGGCCAGTACAATTTCAGCATTGATCTTAGAGCAAAACCTTCACTTTCATCTCTCCTTCTTCCCCAAACCCAAGTAATCACATGTGGAGGAGAGAATCAAATACTACTCTTTTATTTTGTGAGTAGTCTTCAAGTTTCTAGTAAGACTCTCTGCTGCAATTATTCTCTAGTAGCTGCTTCCTTCATTATAAAATACCTTTTACTTATTTCTAGAAAATTTCAAGTGCAGATGTTCTTCATTTTCTTCATCATCACAGAGTTTCTTCCTGGTTTAGTGTGAGAACCCCTTTGTGTTGTATAAGTGAAATTTAAGACCGCTCTGAAGAAGTGGCAGTATATGGTTTGTAAGAAAAGTTTTGCAGTGGAAGGAGGTGGGAGGGAACATGGCTGTGTGTTCCATTGCCTAAACCAAAAAAGAGGAACAAAGACACTGTTGGACGTGGTAGTAGTGTGTGTGTGTGTTGTACCCCTCAGGGACTTTTTACAAGTGGATAAGCAGAAGTGGTGTTAATCTTAAAATTTGGTCAGGTGCTCCTGTCTGCTTTACTGCAGAGCTGAAATGTGCAACTCTGGCATTGGAAAGGTATCCATGTACTTGTCTTCTCCTGAGATGGAGAGGAAGGAGCTCATGCAGGAGTATGGTAGGACAGGGACTGGAAAAGAACCCTTGCATTTCACTGCTGCTTCATTAACAAATCTGAGAGCTTGTGTGTTCCCCGAGCAATGCGGATGGCAAAGACCTGTCACCTCCAGAAGTTCTGGAATAGTGTCTGTAGCACAGATCAGACTGTGGGCCTTGCCTCGGAATGGCCTACCGGCAGCCTCACGGGGAAGAGAAATACCGACAGCTCCCAAGCACTAGGTCTATTTTTGTTTTTCTTCCTAGCTCCTATTAAACTTCTGGACAGCGTACTAACTACACATAAGTTTTACTGCTCTGA
>VXAA01003585.1:107986-143617 GCA_013399115.1 Anseranas semipalmata
ATTAAACTGTCTTTATCTCAACCCATGAGATTTTACCTTTTTTTTTTTTCCCGGTTCTCTCCCCCATCACACTGGAGGCGGGTGGCAGAGAGTGAAGGCTGTGTGGTGCTTAGCTGCCTGCCGGGTTAAACCACAACAGATGGGAATTGTACGATTTTTCCCTGGCCAGTGGGCAGAAGGGAAAATGGTTACTGACGTTTTAGCAAAAAATCCCAATACCTGAGAGGCAGAAGGTGCTGTGTAACTTTCAGCATTTTATTTGCACCTTTAATGTAGGACACGCAGCATGGCAACGTGTGTCTTGCAGCACATCTCTGCCGGTAACTTTTGGATAGAAGGACCTGCTGGTAACTTTGCTGAGCTAGGGGTACCATAGACAAGTCTCTTAAAACCTTACAGTGACTTGATACAGAGTGTTTAAATTTGCCTTTCACTGACTGAGACTGTATTGGTTTTTAGGTGCAAAATTCCCTATTAAATGGACAGCACCAGAGGCGATTAACTACGGGTCTTTCACTATTAAGTCCGATGTGTGGTCATTTGGGATTCTCCTGTATGAAATCGTTACATATGGAAAGATTCCTTATCCAGGTATGGACGTATGATTATACCATTACTCTGTATGTATACTTCAATGTTAAAAGGCAAAGAAAATACCCAGAGAAAGAGCTGGCATCTGACAGTAGCAACACCAGTGATTTGGAAAATGTCTTGCAGGTAATATTCGTGTTTTGAAAACCTATTATCACCATAAGTGTAAGCCATGTGCCTCTTTGGGGTAAATTTTAGCAAACAGACTAATAGCACCATGAATGAGGAGTCATTTTTATATATTCAAAAGAATTTACAGCTGAATTGCTGTAGTTGTCAGAGATCCCAACTTTACAGTCTGCAGCACTGTCACGGAAAGGCTGCAGTACAGGTTTTAATGGTGCTGTGTAAGCTGCTGGCTTTTTTTTAATATCATAATAGGTGAAAGTACTAAGTGTGTTTTCACAAGCAAATAGGTGCTAATATTTTGTCAGCATTCACTAATCTAAGCAAATAAGAAACAGAGCCTAAAGCAGTGTTGCTGTACCACTTGGAAGAGTTGCTCTTTGTTCCCTGTGGTTCAGATATGAGACCACAGTGGAGTACGTCGATAACGGCTCCATTAGGAGGCTGTGAAGTGGTTATGTGCTTCATGGCTCATTTTGTGTTCTGTTAAACAAAATACATGCTGATGCTTCCAACACATAGAAATAGCTTGTGTAAAGGATATTTGTGCATATAAAACTGTCACATCTCGGGCATAGCTGATTAACTCAGGGCAGCAGAGTCCATTCACTTAAGCTTACTGAGGTTATGGAAAATTAACCTAAATTCTCTTATCTTGTGCGCAAATGGAGAAAGCGCAGCCATATTCACCTGTACTGCTCATCTCTGTGTAACAGACGGAGTGACTTCTGAGAAGAAGCCGTAGGATCCTGCAGTTTACAGGCAGTAAAGGGAGAGCAGACTATGCATTCAAGCAATGCTTTTCAAGCACTTCCAGTGCAGCAGCTCTTGCTGTTTAAACAGTGAAAATATTTTCACCACCACTTCATGAGCAGCTGGAATTCTGCATCCTGAAACACCAGAGATGTCAAAGCGACAGAACTGGGTGACCCGAGTCCCGAATCCTGCAGTGACAGTAGGCTTAACACTTCTGGGCACAGGTAGACTGGACTTCCCATGAGACTTGAGCAGCAAGGGAAAGAGCGAGGGCAGCCAACTTTACATTATGTGAGGGAAGAACATGTCAACTTTCCATACAAGAGGTGGAGCCAAAACAGACATTCTCATCACTCCTCAAGGCTCCAGGCCAGGGAAGCACTTAAGCTCAAGAGTAGCCCCCTTAAACTTCAAGAGGTGATAGGGCTGCTTGTACAGCTAAATGTTTAAACATATGCTCAGGGTAATTTTTTAGGTAAGGGCTATAAAATATGTGACTAAGTAGCAGGTCATCCCAAACCTATTCTAAAAAAATTGCCCATGTCCCCAAGGAAAGATCAGATAGAAGTTGTATGCAGCAGGTTCTTCATGGTTCTTGGTTCTTCCCGCAGTTGTGCTTCCCATTAGCACGTGCCCATGCATCCAGACACTAGCCCGTGCTGAGATGGCCTCACAAGGTTATTTCTGGATGCCTTGGAAATTGTCCTTCCCTGAGCAGACCTACAAGCTCACCTGGAAACCAGCACTACAACAATACAAAACCCAAACCAATACTTAATGCTGCAGCTAAGTCTGCTGTCTCTTTACCCTCCGTAAAACATACCATATTTTTATTTTAAGAACAAAATCAATTGGTGCAGTACACACTGTACTACTGTGGGAAAATATCCTTTTAGTGAAAGTCTGGGCAATAGTTTTTTAAATATGAAAGCATTTTTATGACTATCATAAATAAGCCATACATTGTGAAGTCATTAGTCAGCCAGCAATTAGATGGGGGAAGCCTCTTGACTGCATACTGAAAGATTTTAATAGTTTGCAGGCATTGCTTGCATTAAACTGCAAGAGGGATATATGTCTATTTTAAATAAAAGTACAAACCAAAGTAGCCTAAAAGACAGAAAGCTGATACTGAAGAACCAGCAGGACAGCAAAATAAGTGGATGACCAATTTACTTCACACGAAGAAATGTGACAGGTTTGGGCAAATTACCCCAGCGTGGCAAGAGTAACCTAGTAAGAGGTTGTAAGTAGCAGCCAGTGGAGTAGAAACAGTAAATTGATTTTTCAGTTCTAATGGGAACACTTCAAAATATCATTTCCAAGTATTATCCAGCTCTAGCAACCAGGAAGTTTTCAGCATGAAGCTGCATATGAAACGGTTTGAGTTGTAGCTGACAAGTAGTTAATGCTAGCAAAGAACGTCTAGGCAGGCAGCTTGGTAGGAAGCATTTCCAGCCAAGAAACTTGGAACTTCTGTGATCTATGTTCCTAAATTCCAACAGCTGTTTCTCTTCCTGAGAAATTCAAAGCAATTAGTGGGACTATAGTTTCAGGAACATCTCTGAAATATGAAACTTGTATCCGATTCTGTAGGCAAGTAAGTCAAATCAGTTGTTAAAAGCTAATTTCCAGGTGATTATACAATATGTAATTTATTGGAAACAGCCATGTTTGCGTTCCAATTATGTAAGCTGTTCTTCACAAGATGCGCCACTTTCTATACACTGGGATTCTTCCTTCATACTGCTGTGTTCACATCATTTCCTGGGCTCTGACAGAAGGAAAACGTCTTTATCTGTGAAGCTGAACAGGTACCACAGTGTAAATTAACAGACACGTACCACATCTTCAGAGTTGGTCCTTTGCTAGCATATCAGGTGTAACAAATATGCATGCAGGATGTCTTTTACTGACTAGGATGTAGTTTTGATGAAACAGGTAATTCTCTAGCTGAAAAAAAATTGGAAAAGTTAAACAAGTAGCTATTCTGAGAGTACTACATTGAGTGTGGGGTAGACAGGTAAGCCTTTTTGTTTTTTTAAAAAAATACATATTCGATTATGTTCATGATGCTGTACTTAGTATGCAATACTGATAAAAGGCTTTTCATTTTTGCCTTATGAACTTAAATGGCTATTTAACAAATATTTTTTCTGCAAGTTAGCTGAAACGCAGTACTCAGCATTCAGAATGCAGCAATAATCCTAAAGACACGAGATCTAACCACAAGCCTATGAAGTACTTACACCCGCAGAATCAGTCCCATTCAGCACAGTAGCCCAACAGCAGCAGTCCTCATGCATTACAGCTAAGACTTTGCATAATATGAACAACTATTTTACTGCATCCATTATACACCAAACTTCTTCAAGCTCAGCAGTCAGATCATTGTTCTTTATAAAAATACTTTATTGGCTTTCTTTCTATATTTATTTTGGCTTTACTTTATATAGCAGTAATTCCTTATTCTGTGAAAACATCCTATTCCACTGCTACCTTCAAAATACCGTTTTGCTACAACATGTGCAGTGTTAGCTCAGGAAAACTTCACTCCTCCTTCCAAAGCAAAACTTGGAAAATACAAAAGATGTGCCCAAAGTAAACACTGTGATCCAGACCCAGATTTCGTGGCTGACGGTATCTCTAGAAGAGGTTAAAGCCAAAAGCCTTGAACTGAAGGAACTCTGACCTTTGGAAGGATTTGGAGCAAAGTCCTGTAGTTAATATGAAATTATTTGGGGGAAATTAAGCCTAGCCTCCACAGATCTCAGAATTAACTCCTCCCTTTGAAATGAAGGGAAAGGGGATCCACTGTGTTTTGTTGTGGTGGTATCTGCTCTTCTAAATGAGGAAAAATTGGCTTGGTCGTACAGTTTGTGTACGGCAATTAGCAGAAATTCAAATAATTAATTCAAGTCATCTTGAATAATCAAAGTAGTTATACCAAATAAAGTTGTCATTTGGTTGTGATTCAAATGTGTCCTTACCTGCCAAGCGGCTTAAATCATAGCCGTAGTGCTCAGACTGCAGCTGTGGGGTCTGGAACACCCTTCTCGGTAGAGATAAAGTCCTCACTGATGGTGGTGAATGTCCAGGCTGAAACACAGGTACTTCCTGCATGCCCTGTCACTGGAGGAAACAGCGTTCACTGAAGTACAAAAAGCTTACAGTCTGTCTTGGAGAAGGTAATCCTGGCACAGGTACTCCGCTGAGTTGCATAAGATGTGCAGAGGAAGGGGCAAGCTGAAAGGCAGGCTTCTGGGTAGGAACTGGGTTTCTTCTCGGCCCTGGCATGGCTGACCTCATATGCAGGACTGCCCTGAGAGAAGGTGTTGAAATCATTCTGTGAACCAATCTCTCAAGGATTTTAAAGGAGGAAAAGAAGAAGGAAAAAAGAAAAAAAAAAGAGGGGGAGGATGCAGTCCGAGGCTGCTCTGTGAGAGAGGCATATGAGGCTCAGGATGCACTGCTGGTTGTTACAGTTTTTTTTCCTCAGAAAGATAAGAATAATGGGGAAACAAAGTAAAGCTCATCACAGCTGAAGAGATGTTTTTGCACAACAGGAATAGTATGAGGAAGAGGGGAGAGGAAATTGCCTGTTACTTGTAACAGTATCAGTGATGTCCAGTATCTTGCAATCAGCAGCAGTTATGCAAAAGTTGATGTAGGAGAAAAATCTGACTGTGTGTTCATACTCTGAAGGGTGTACTGACCTGGGGGCCTGGCAGTGGGGTGAAACAGTTACGCTGCTCTCAGCTGGCATGGAACAAGCAGGTTAGAAGCTCTGCAGCTAGAGACAAAAAAGAAAGAATGACCCAGTTGGCCAGGGTGGGATTTTGGCTGTGGATCTCGCCACCTCTGAAAGCAGGAAAACCAGTGGCAGGGTGGAGCAGAGGAACAGAATGGAGCTGATTCTGGAGACGGGGATTATGAACTCTTCCACAGTCTCGTTAGGCTTTGCACTAAAGACATCGCTATGCTCAACCAGGGAAACAGAGATCTTCTCCCAGGACTTTCAGAGCAAGTCCCTCTGTCCATGTGCACCTAGCTCTTGTTTATTGAGCCCTTACTAGTAGCTACCTTTACTCAGTAGTAGTAGCCTTGTATTATGGGGTTAGATGTGTGAAGTAAATGAAGTCAAGTAAAATAGTTTCTTTAGGAGTTAAGAAATCAATTCATCAAAACTTTTTTTTTTTTTAATTAAAGGTATGAGCAATTCAGATGTGATGGTTGCTCTTCAGCGTGGGTACCGAATGCCACGTATGGAAACCTGTCCAGCTGAGCTTTATGATATCATGAAAACATGCTGGAAAGACAAAGCAGAAGAGAGACCAACGTTTGATTACCTACAGAGTGTGCTTGATGACTTCTACACAGCAACAGAAGGGCAATACCAACAACAGCCATAGAACAAAGAACACTTTTCCTATTGACATGGATCATTGGCACAGACTATTACTTGGACAGACTGCTGTAACCAATTACTTCGTGAGCTTGGATGTCTTAACCAAGTGTGGAAGCTGAAATGCTGACGGAAAGAGTAATTCTGCAGCAAAATAATCATGCTTTTCTTTGGTTCCTCTAGAGGCTGAAGTTCTCTTTAAATGCTCTGTGTTTTGCAGCTGCAGAAACATCCCAAACCAAGTCGGCTTTTTGGGGTGGGAAGGGAGGCAGAAGGAAAGCAGTCATGCACCTGTACAGTTTGACAAATCCTTCTTAGGATCAGTCACGGAATACATTACCAGGAGACCGTTATCAAAGGGATGCATGAACAGCTGTTTCCAAAAGAAAAAGTCATGAAGGAGAACTTAGATTTAAGACATGGTATTGTTCTTAAATCATGTTTTTTTTGAAATGCAGCATATTGTGAAAATTATTTTTGTATCCTTGTTATTTCACATTAGCAGTTGAAGTACTGTCACCTCTTGTAAGACTTTCTAAACATTGTAATGATTTCCTTTAAGGAAGGGTTATGTATGTAATTCTTTACATTGAAGATGATTCTGTTTTACTGCTCTATTACATTAAATTTAAAATCATGTTCAAAGCACTGCAACAGCCATCTCAGGTGCAGAAGTGTGTATATGACAGCAGAAGCAGCAGCATACTCAGCTCTGTGTTCGACCTTCAGTTTCCCACAAGGCCAAAGTCATCATCTGAAGTCAATGGGAAAGCACAGGATTTTGAAGGAAGTTAATACATTTATTGCAGTCACTGAGAACATTAGCTGTGAAAATATTTTAATCTTAATTTCTAAAGGTCTGTGATTATTCAAGAGTACTCCTTATATTTTGCTGCTTTAATCGACTAACCTAAAAGCTGCTTTAAAGCTAAAACTAGCTCTAGCAGTCAAAACCCATTTGTGGAAATATGCAATAGGATATTAAGTTACATTGCAGTGACACTATAACTTTGCTCGGTATATGGATCTGTAATTCATAAAAATGAAATGCAGTTTGCTAAGTTCTATATCTTAAATTGTTCTATCAAAGTGACTTATCAGAACAGCTGAGCTAGTGCAATTACAATGCAACTACAGTATAGGTGGGCTTTTGTTTTTGGTGACACTGGTTCTTGCCACTGAAACCCAGTACATCTTTGCCACCTCTCACCCCCATTATTTAGGCAAATGGTACTTTGCAGAAGCTTACAACCCTTTTGATAAAGCTTCAGTGTGCCTGCAGCTAAAGTTCAGCAGCATAAACAATCATTTTTGTTTTCCATTGGCTTCCTTCAGTCTAACTGTGCTCTTTAAGCAGACTATCAGTTACATATGTAAATATTGTTTCTATTGTATGGTGATTTTTAATTTTAATAAACGCTTAGTCTGAAACAAGTTTTACAGTAGTGATTTGGGAAAAACAAAATGCCTGATAGTCTGTCCATAGCAGTAGCTGCACTTGGAACACAGGAACATCTGTTTGTTACCACTAACAGGGTTATTTTACAATGGTAAATATTAATGGATTCTGCATACCTTATATCTATTCAGCCTGGAGAAGCTGAAGCAAACTGAACCAGCCACTTCTGCATCCCTGTTTGGGGTTTGTTTCAGAGGGCAGAAAGAGAAGGTTTAGTCCTCAGCCATCCTTTAAAACAGCTTCTCAACATTCTTTAATGTAACAGTCCATTGCAACACTTTGGAAAAGATTACAGTTAAGACTTGGTAAGTACTTCACTACAGGTTTTGTTTTAGTTTAAGGAAAAAAAAGCTTAAGATAGATACTATAACCTGTTTTTAATATGGTTTTTATAATGTTTTTCTCAGACCATTTCCTGAAACCAACAAAAGTGATCTGAGAAGTAGGAAGGTGCATGGAAATGGCATTTAGGGAATAAAAGATTATAGATAGCGTTGTGCAAACTTGCTAACATACAACCTCAGACAAGTGTCAGAGCTTCAAGGCACAGCATGAAATCACTGGCAGTAATATTATAGTAAGTCTCTTTGACCAGTCTTGTTTGACCATAGCTGATCTAGAGCAATTTGTACTCAACAGCCTTCTCATTCACGGGATCAGCACTCAGTGTATCGTAGCACTACACCAAAATATTTTTTAATAGTTGGAATAGTTTGTGTGGGAATAGAATAATATTTTAGAAATTCTACCCTGGAGGGAGTGTAGGCCTTTAGGACTACTGGAGCCAGAAAACCTGTATTTAACAGAAACAGTTCAAAACATGAGGCCAGCACTGGCTCAAGTCCTGCCTCTTCAGACAGGTTAAAGCCATGCCAGAGTGATTACTTATCACTCTGCATTTGAACAGACCGACTCAAGGAACAGGTAAGAGCATTCACCTCAGAAAAGGGCTGTTGCAGTGTCACACAGGAAGGCTGCACCACCTAGCGGCTCCACCATGAGGGGCAGGTTCCCATCCATCATGAGAAACAGCAGGAACTGATTAATCTGATTTATTTACAGGCTCTGCTTTGTCCTAGCACAATTCCCCAACCCTTACAGGCACAGTACTTTCACAGTAGTTAGAGAACCTCACCCTCACGGACTGAAATGGCCAAAAGAAAGCTATTTCGAGTTTTATCGTGCCCCAGCCTTGCCATTACACTGAGTTAGTAGATGGAGGTAAGCAACAAGCAGAGCTATGATTCTTCCAGCTCAGGATCATCACATGTCCATTGCTACGACAGTTCACCCTCATGTTCATGATCTTTCCTTATCTTTGGTTTCACTGATTTTCTCATCTTTATAAAATGAACAGTTGGAGCTTATTCTAATGATTTAAAGTTTTATTATAATAGATTTTTCAGAGTTTAATGCATATCCATAGTGGAAATTCAAACAATATTAAAACAAGTTCCTTTACAAAGCCAAGTTAGCCAAAGAATAGCGAGAAGCCAGATAAGACCTCATTTTGTTTCTTTTCTGAGGTCTTATTTAAATACTTTGGTCAGTTTAGTCCCAGGAGGGCAGTTCTCAGGTCAAAGTCACAATATTTTCTGAGGAACCGAGCCATTTTAACTACTTGAGATAAAGCTTACAAGCCATCTGATTTCCAGGAATCAGCAACAAAAGCAAAATATTTAATTTAAAAAGGTAACGAGCAGCAGAGGAGGAACATCCCACTTTGCATGAATCACAATTATAAGTACAGAAGACCTTGATAGCAGTTACTCAAGAATTAAAAATTTGTGTATATTATATATTTTATATATTGTTATATATCTCAAATCCCATCCCCATATCAACAGTAAAAACAGAAGTTTAGGTCTATACTTACATAGCTCTAAATTTGATCCAATGTGATTTAAAAAGTCTTGTATTAAACATTTGTCAGTTAACATGACAGTAAAGATGGCATCTAAGAGTAGAAAAAGCAGCAGCTAACAACAGTTTAAGAGCGGTGAAGAAGCCCAGTAATTGCACACCACATTAATCAAATATTTTTGCTTTATGAGCCAACAGTACATGTTTTTTTGAAGAGGATGAAGTGTCTTCATACTTGCCCCAGCCTTTACCAAGAGGTGTACTAGCAGTGCCTGCTACTGTGGATTTCAGGTTAGCCAACAAACCTCTCCGGGGCTTTTGTTGTTTTGGCTCCTCAGAGAGGTGCTTTTTGCGGTCGTCGAGTTCTTTTTGCAGGGAAGACACTGTTTCTTCAAGCTCGAGAACACGTTTAGCCCAGTTCTGAAGACTGTTCATTTCTTGATCCTATGACCATAAGGCTGTGTTAGGCACATGAACGCTCCAAAGTCTTTCATATAGCTTAATTTTCTATTTCAGACAGTTTTACTATTTTCAGTAAACACGCCTGTGATTACTATGCCAAGTGTCTATTCAGTAGCCATTTCTTCTGAATTACTTTTATGGAATTAAGAGAACAGCAAACTATTGGGCCATCAGATCTAGTTAGACTAAGTCTGAGTGAAGAAGCTGAAACAAAAGTGTATAGCCACACCATGCAAAGAATTTCAGTTGTTCTAAGAACCAAATAAAGGTTTTCCAGTCTTAAGCTGCAAACTTATTACTAAACTAAAACTGGTCAAATCAAAACTCGTATCACAGTTATAAGTCTGCTAACCAGGACTGAATAAATTCTTTGATAGGGCAGAACACAGTCTTAAAGATGCACTCTAGTCCTCGTGGTTAACAAAAAGACACCTTCCTAAGTCTTAGAATCAATTAAGAAAAATGAAGTTCAATATGAACAATTTTCAACCTCAGCCTTGGGACTCAAAAGCATGCAGAAGGCAATTTAATGTTCAAAGAAAAAAAAAATCACTCAGCAATCTTATAGCTGCCTCGTTTCATTTGCAGATTACAAATAAGGCATTGATGCAAAATGTCATGAGGTCAAATTTTTCATTTTTTTACTTAGGAGTCTAGCTGATGCCCGAGGTCAGATGCTGTCAGCTTTATGAAGCTTTTGAAGTATTAAGTGGTTTACCTGCCCATAGCTCTTATCCAGCTTGGCCACCTCCGCAGGAGTGCCAGTACAGCTTTCAAGCCAAATATTTTTAGGTTTTGTCGCACTAATATTAGTGTACTAGCTTGCTTGCTTGCCCTCAGCAGAACACTTCAGCAAGAGTTCCGAGTAGCATTTTCTGTGCTTGACAGTAACTTGGGGCATCTTTAGATTAGCAAGATGTGTCAGCACAAAGTTTCCCTGTTGACAGGGTCTATTACTTAAATTGAAAAAGGAGTCTTGTGTTACAAGATACAAAGCCAAGGAGTGAAACTTGAGGGTTGTAAGCTCATAGTTCAGGAAGTTCAGAATGGAACAAAGGAAAGCAAAACAATAAGTAAAAACATTATGCTAACATCAAAAACAATTAGTAAGACTGAACATGTTTTTACACGTGCAAAGATGCAGAAACATCAGATATAACTACAGAAACAAGCCATAGTAAAGTTGCTTTTAAATGGTTGTCAAACCTTGAGCATGATTGTATGCTTCAGTCTACTGTTCTCTTCCGCCATTTTTCTGTAGCCTTCATTAACTTCTAGCAGAGTTTCATTTAATTTCTGTATTTTAAACTTCAGAGATTTTATAAGCTGAAAATAAAACCCATACACACTGAAGTTCACGACACCATGTTTTATATGAATTTGGTTTATGACTAGAACTCCTACAGACACTGTAAGCATTTCTGATTAATATTGAACAGTGCAAAATGAGATCAAAGCAACGCACATAAAGACTGCTTCTTCCAACTTGCTATGTCCCAGCCCATCATTTCTGGTAAAAAAAATATAGGTGGAGTATTCAAGGGCTGTTGTGCTGAAACTAACGATTACACAGACCTGGCAACCAAAGAACAGCAGCGCAGACTTCTCTAACCGTCTGCTCCTTTTCCATAAGGGTAGTCAGAAGAACGCTCTCGTCTCATTAATGCTATTTATAGTATGAACTGGAGTACAGTTACAACAGAAGACCTCACCTTTCTGATGGGAAGATGGATCTAATGTTGACAGATTAAGTCTTGAGAGGGAAAAGTCAGAACCAGTAATATTATATCATTGATTGAATTCTACATGGTTGTAGGGAAAACATCCAGATTGCTAAAGAAAACCTTTGCCCCATGTTTAACAGCTGAGTGGGAGGGAAGAAAATGAGTCACTCACTCACACATGCACAGATACTGTGAGGCAAAGCAGTGGAAGGACACTGATGGAAGTAGCTGCATTAAACTACGCTCATTTCAGTTACTGCCAGGCAGCAATCCCACGACTGGCATTTTCTAGCCTCGCAAAAGAATCCATATTGAATCCTCATATAAAGCATAAAGCCAAACTTGCTTTCTAGCATCAAAACTTGAAATTGATGTAGGAAATGGAAAATGTTGCAGAGCTCTTGAGAACGGGATTGGAAAACAAATGCCAGGGCCATAAAACGAGACATTAAACTTGGTAAGGAAAAAGTTATTTTTGAATTATACTTTTTCAATAGAAAGGGATTTAAGTTCCCTTTCCATTTACATGGTTTATTAGAACCAGCTGGAACTGTTTCTCCAAACCCTACTCCTATTTGCTGTTAGTGAAAGGAGCAAGGCTCATCTCTTCCCTCCTCCCCATTGTCTTTAAACATGGGAAACTAGCTGTGGCCTTACAGTAAATTTGTTTGAGGTGTGGACTAAAAATGCCTACCTAAAAATGATTAATATTTTGTTTTCCATAACACAGCCTGAAGCCCGTAATTCCACCTCTACATGCTATTTAGAACTGGGGGATCTTGTTTGTTTAAAGAAGAGTCCTCACCCCTTAAACTTAAGGAAATGGTGGGATTCAGTACTCACAGCAAGGACTGGTATAAGGCACTATTTTGGCTCTAGATCTAAACTGCTACCAGATTCTTTAACCACTCCCCTGTGTGTGAGCAGGCAACACTTCCAGAAGGAAAGCACCGAGGCCACAGCAGCAATGTTTACAACACATTCCAATACAGCCCATATACTGCCCTACTTACACCTCGCATCATGTTTGCCACATGACTTGTCATAGTCGTAGATATCTCTACAAACTAGAGAAAGCCAGAACACAAGCCAATCTTTGGCAAGAATCATCCACAATTGGGTAAGGTCTCTTTTGTAAACTTGACATCCACTTGCAGGAATTTTTGTGCTTTTTTTTCCTGCAGTGCAGATCTTTAAGCATTGAAACTATGCCAGAGCTTAGGACTGTTATTCCCAGATTTATTAAATACTAAGCAAGAGCTACCTCATCTTTCTCTGTGCACTGTTTCTGCAGTCCTTCATTGGCTCTCTTCATCATCTTGTTTGTTAGATCTATAGACAAAATAAAGTTTGATTTTTATACACAAAGCCAAAATAGATTGAACAACGAATATCCAGATAAGATTCCTACCTAGTTCCAGGCCATTTTCAGTAGTCAGTATAGCTGAATTTGGACCTCCCAGAGCCAACAGTCTCTCTGACTGTTCATCAAGTTGCCTTTCCAATCGCAGTATTTTACTCTCTCTATCCTGAAAATAAGAAGGGGACATGGTAGAATTTGTCTAAATTTCTGCTTAACCTGATGTACTATTGCATGTCCTTCAATTATATTACACATGTATATGCAGTTTTCAAATAATTTCAGGTGAAATTTGTGATGATTATGGTTGAGAAGTCACAGTTAAGGAATGCCACTTGATCATGACACCTTCTAGGAGGAAGTTACTTGACACAGTAGTCAACTCTTCCAGTTTGAAGACTTCTAAATTGTATTAAAAGTAACCATACAGCAGAAAGGAAACTTCAGCGTACCTGTGTTAAACACCATTGCCAGTTAGCTTGCTAAAGACGAACATATTTCACAGAATTAAGTTTGAATCTCTTCATCTCTTTTTGATAGCTGTCTGAAATATCACCCTAGTAATCCGAGTAATAAATCAAACAAGTGTCACCATCAAGAAGAGTTACTCATCCAGTTCTGGTTCTCTGAAGCTGCCCACTCAGATTCCAGGTTGTGCTCTCCCTTGTCAATTAAGAATTTTTCATCTTAGGAATTCCATTGATTATTTACCCAATTTTCTACCAAGACTACCTTGTGCTTTGAATCTTTCCTTACACCGGCCACACGGCTGCAATTTCTCTGCTGTTGAGAAGCAATCTATCAGAGGCCAAAGGTCTTTATTCCTCCAGTGAAGAGACTTGCTGGCTAGAAAGCTGCTGCTCTGCTTACGCTATTCAAAGAAAGAGGTCCAGTGCTGAAAGTAAGCATCCAACAGAAGTCACACAGGACTGACCTAGAAAATTATTGACAATTGTTTCTAAGGAGACCTCCACAGGGGGTGATCTGGTAATGTTCTGATGGAAAATTAGGCACGCGACCATCTGAGGAAAACAGCAATTAAGTGCAAAAATAAACAACGCTTGCCATACAGGACAAATATAAAGGAGCTGGAAAAAATAGAGGCCATTGCACAATACAATATTGCTTGTCAGCACCTGACTAGAGAGCTGTAAGAGCAGAAATGTTTACATATCACAATCTACAACAGAAAACCACTTCCCTCACACCTTGAAAGGAAGCTGCTTAGCAGTGGAGTGAGATGTCTGATCAGTTCCTGGACAGGTGAGTGCAGAAAACACCTCCCGTGTACGCCTTAGTTGTTCTATTCTTCCATTCCAGAGCTTCTGAAAAGACTGAGAGCCACAAGTCTCATCTGTTGCCTGGATGCACTTAGCCATCTATGCAGAGGCTAGAAGTAAAAACTTACAGAATAGCACGAGGCTAAGGTGACTCAGGATTTCAAAGCACCTCTTCAAAAAAAAAACAAAAAACAAAAACATTCTGAATTGTATCTGAAGCTATTCTTGTTTGGAGTCGTTGCTGAAGGAGGCATATTCTCATTGATTTGAGATATATTTTTGTTAACTTCATTGTCTGGTGTTTTCCTTGTGGACTTATCTTCACATATACATTTATACAGTAAAACAACAACAACAAAAAGCATTGTGGCTGTTCCCTCATCACTGATGTGACATGGTACATTTCTGAGCTGTAGCCTATAGAGTAAGAAATAAGCTTTGATCAGAGTGAGAGCTCCCAGAATCAGTCACCCCACAGAAGTAGATCCTATGGAAACCCAGTAACTGGGTCTTTGGAATAGCTGCTAAGAGCAGGATGAGAATGATCTACACAAACACCTAAAGCAGATGTGGAAGACTGCAAAGATTCCATAGCAGAAATAATTTAAGTCCTACCCAACAGGAAGACCTAAGTGGTTATGAAGTGCTCTGCCCTTTTGTGATGGCAGCAGCTGAGGTTAAGGTGCTTGACCACAAGAACTGCTACTCAGAAGAGAGCTTGGTCTGTCGTATATACAGAGCATTTGCACTTAGTTGCTTCTGGACACAAGGGGAAAAACAAAATGAAAGCATCTCATCAGCACTGATATAGCAAAACACATTTTGAGAACTAGAGAGCACAAAGAACTTCATTATAACCTTTCAGTTCTGAATTCCAGCAGTTTAGGAATAGACCAGAAAAAAAATTCTACACTTGTTTTTAAGTCTAGAAACAGGTTTTATAGGACAAAGTGAAAGGTTAAGTATGCAGTATCATTCATTCTCCTCATTTCACAAAAGGTGCTTTTGTTTTTAGAAAGTAAAAATGCAAGTTTGGCTTGAGACTGATGAAAACAAAGCATCACGTAATGTACTGGCTTAAATCCTTTCCATCACATGACTGACAGTCCACTACTAATTTTTGTCCAAGTGCTCATTAACCGCATCCACCCATACTTTAAAAAGTCACCCTGTGTGACTTCCAGATGTGCTACCGTGTACTTCTCATTTAGGAATACTTATTACTAAGGTAGCATGCTCACACAGTTCTGAGAAGCTGCACACCCTTTACACTGTGCAGAGGAATAGCAACTTGCTGACACCAACTACTGAACAGTTCTAGCTGCAAGTAAATTCACATTACAGAATCACAGAATCATTTAGGTTGGAAAAGGCCTCCAAGATCATCCAGTCCAACCTATGACCTAACACTACCAAGTCCTCCACTAAACCATGTCACTAAGCTCTACATCTAAACGTCTTTTGAAGCCCTCCAGGGATGGCGACTCCACCACTTCCCTGGGCAGCCTGTTCCAATGCCTCACAACCCTTTCAGTAAAGAAGTTTTTCCTAATATCCAACCTAAACCTCCCCTGGCCCAACTTCAGCCCATTCCCCCTCGTCCTATCACCTGGCACGTGGGAGAAGAGACCGATCCCCACCTCGCTACAGCCTCCTTTAAGCTCTCTCCTGCATAAAGTTTTATTTCTCATCACTGTTTCATATTCCATAATCCTCCCTATAGACCTTCAGAACAGAGATCCTTTATAATTAAAATAGCTATCTTGTACTAAATTGCCCAACCCCTTCAGACCAACTTTTCACTCTACACCCTACAATTCCAAGGATATTCACACAGCCAGACTGCTGCACACCCTAGCCCTCTAGGTGTTGCAATCATTGCATTACAGAGAGAAAGATTTAATTGAACTGTGCCCTCGCAGACTGGGAAGTTTAGTTGGAATGTTAGACACGAGCCATCTCTATCCCTATGGTTAGACACCAGAATAGCTAGGCTGAACTGCTACAGTTATTTTGAATGTTCAGTGTTAGATTTAGGATTCCTGAATGATTCTGAAAAGCACTGTTTACAGTTAAGAGGCTAGCTTATTAGCACACAGTTTTTAGCGGCAGTCAAGTCATACCTCAACTTTCTCTTGTTCAGCTATAAATTCTTCTATGGGAACATAATGGTCTTCGATTTGTTCCATCGCACACATGTATGCATGTTTCTTGATGGCCTCTTTATACATTTCAAATTTGCTCTCCAGTTTTTCTTCGTAACTGTCTTTCATATCTTCCAAGCGGTTGCTGAGGAGGACATGTTAGTTTTATTTAACATTATTAGCATTCCAGCTATTACAATTTGGCTACGTGTGTTCAACTTGCAATATCAAAAGTTATTTGTCTAATCATAAATAGTCAACATAAGAGAACAAGAATTACTTTTCTCCCTTGTCTCCTTTTTATTCTCAAAGATCTTACAGACTTGCATCAAGCCATAACTAGTTGTGCATACCAAAAAGAATGCTATAGAAGAGCATGTATTTAATCTTTGAACTCAGCCTTGCTGTGGTTATTCTGATCCCTACTTCTCTTCCACGTGACAACAGAAATTTGCCTGTTAAACACAGCTACAGATCTCAGCACAAACTACATCACTCTTGTTTTGAAGCTGAAAGTCATAACAGTAGTGGCAAATCAAAAGTAAAAACATCTATGAGGTACTTAGATGGTCTGCCACACTGTAATACCTAAGCACTTCACAAACCAAGTGCATGAATGACCAGTGACACTGAACTTTGTATTTTACAGCTGCAAAAATGGTAACCCAGTATCAAGCTTACTTCAGTGGACGTAAGCACTCGGATGGGTAGAAATTGACACCTAGGAGGAATTAAGATACTCTATCAGCATGACACACCTTTGTCAACTAACTTGCCAAAACAAGTCACAAGCCCTTTATCGCACACACACAGATGCTGGCAGCCCCTGCCCAGGAACTACAACCAGTTAGAATTCCAAATGCTCAAATGATTTTCCCTTTGGGACAAGGTTAAAAAAAGCCCAACCTGAAATCTAACTTTGAGTGTAAGCACAGTCCTTGCTTCAGTTTCAGTTGAGGCATTTAAAACCTCCTGATGTATCTTAAATTCTGCTGGTATACCAGTGACCAGTGCACGTGGCTACATCACTCCTGGAAGACTGCAGTTACCGTGACTGTTAGAAAGTCAGATGTCTGCATAATATTTTAAACTACAGGGTTTAGATCATGTCTTGGAAGATCTGTGAAACAGAAATTGTATTTAAAAAAATCCACCAACGTGTAATGGTAGATATGACTACACCTAATTAGACCTGATACTTGAAGCATATTTCCATGTGTGGTGGACAGGAGAGGCAGGTGTTTTTCAAGTTTTTTTTTTTTCCTCATTGAAGATAAATGCCAAATTCGCTTTGCCTTATTATTTCAAGTTACAGAAGGTACACATTAGTCTTGTCACAATTTAAGATCTGGCCCAGCAGAAAGAGAACAACAGCCCAACAGATAAAAAGCATCACTAATAGTTTCATGTGCTTGGCCAAAGGCACACAAACAATTTTCAACTCAGTACAGGTGTTAAACCATAGTGTTCAGCTGGCAACTTAACTTTGGGTTTGGGTTTGTTAGCAACTCAAACAGCATGAGACTAATTTCAAGACGAGAAGAGTTAAGAGGAAGTGAATTCAGCTTGAGCAATCTGGACACACTTGAAAAATCCCCAAGCTAGTAACATAAATTACTGTGGCTGCCTGCATTAATAAGATAGTAAAATAAGAAAGGTACAAAAGTCATCGAGGAGCAAAAAGACAGAAGGAGAGCTCAGAGAGATACAATTCAAACCACCCGAAGCACATATTAACATGTGATGACCACGTACATGCTTTAGAGCAATCACAAGCCTCAGTCAGGTACCTATAACAGTCTTCTGCATCTAAATAGTAATTGCTGGAGGTTGTCCTGCCTTGTTATTACAAATTAAAATTCAACAAAAAGCAGTATTACTTTTTCCTTGTACATAGGAAGATTCTGATCTGTAAAACAGTTTATATTAATGTTCCTTCTTCCCTTTTCATCTGAAGCTTTCAAACTGGTCAGCCCTAACTTCTCTAAATAGCATAAGCATGTACATCTTGCACATATATATGTGTACACCTTTATATATGTGGAATTGTTTCAGTCTTGAATAGGACTGTAATATGACTTGCCTCCAGGCTTCCTCTGTTTCCAGCAGCTGTCGGAACATTGCTTCTGCCATCTCTCTACGTATCTTCACCTCCAGAAGGAGTTTACTTTGCCTTTCTGCAACTAGCTTCTCTTTTAGGTTCTCTGTAGTTTTCAAGAGATCCTAAATTTAACATATTTCAGTTCAGACAAGAAACTAGAAGTACATACCAATATGCATGTCAAATGAAAAAAATGTATTAATACAGATAGACATTCACAACAGGCATTTCTATAAGCCTCTATTCAGGGGGGCTGCACCAAAGATTAAATATTTTCAAATCTGAATTTCTTCTACTGCAAAGCCAACCTCCCTCCATCTTGATGGTTTATGCTATCAAAAAAATATCTTTGGTTTGGTACATTTTAGCATTCAAATATTAATCAGTAGTTTATTACCATTAGATTATATAGGTTTGTTTTTAAAATGCCACATCTTAACTTGTTCCTGCCATTTCCAAAAGAGCACCAGAAACTAAATAATGTTGTTTTAAACACACAGTGCCTCCTTACTTGTCTCATTGTGCAATCAGTTAAATTCAAATTTTAGCACTTGACTTAACTGCAAAGCCACAGAAGGCTTTCCACAACTACAGTTGTTCCCACAGAGCTAGACCAGTCTAGGTCTAGGTTTGCTTGACACTGAGCAGAAGTCGGCAGTTCTCATTTGATACAGCTTCCAGCACACCTCTCACAGCAAGTTTCTGTTATTAGAGCTAATACCAATGGCTTTCTTAGGTACAACTGAGTAGATGTTTATCTACCTCATGACTCAGAATGGTGATGTCCACTTCCTCTTCTGCAGAGGCTTCAGTACAGTCAGGAAAGTCATCTACAGATGTGTTAGCATCAAAGTGTGCAATAGGTTTGCCATCACCTCCAACTAACTTTGGTTGGAAGTAACCTAAACTTTTGGGTAGGATTGTTTGGATTACCTGAAAAATCCAGAGTTGAACACACTGATTTATCAATGCTGTCAATATTGCAGATATCAGAATACTAGCAAGTAGCATGAATGTGTTGTATTTACACTATTTAATGATTACAAGTACATTAACAAAATTATGCTTTTAGCAGACAAAAAAAAAATCAATATAAACATAAAACTTCAGTACTGTAGCAAAGTGGAAATGGGAAAGATTATCTACTAGCAACCTAGCGTGGTTGTCTGGAAAGGTGTTTTCCCTCCCCCTTAAATAACAACAGGGTTTGGCATGGTTTCCTGTAAAGCTGATGGCAAATCCCTAAAGCACTTGCTGCTTCCTGAAATACTGTGACCAGGATCCAGCAATTCATCCTAGTTAAGGAAATACTGCAAGTATGTCATAGGACGGCATATTAGAGAAGCTTGTCTCCTCAGTGCAAGCTCTCATCTAGTCATGAAAGCCAAAAGCATAGTTGCCGCCAAAGATAATTAGAAAAAATCTGAGATGGGATTAGACATGCCATTACAGACTTGAAAAGTATAAGAACTAGTCCACAGACTAGAAACAGACTTTTTTTTTTTTTGCCATGAAACACAGAATCACCCACCATGCCACTCCCTGCAAGAAGCAGCTTCCATTGAAACTGAATGAACTTAAGACCAGACATCAGCTCTAAGTCCTGGATTTAATGGGAGGCTGACAAGCAGAGCTAGCAGAAAGCATGGAAGTATGCAAATTCAGCAGAAGGTGTCTTTTTGTTTTTTTTTCCTTCAAAAGACCTTCAAAGGAGAAGAGCACACTACCTTCAAGACTGAACTTACAAAAAAAGTCTTCCCTCTTTGTTTGTTATTACTTGCACTTAGCCAAATAGAAGCAATGCAAGCGCAAGAGACCTTGATTAGACTGCAATATAAGTTACTTCTTTTACTACAACTACTAGCTGTCCAGAAAGTTTTGAGCAATTGTCAGCTTGTGCAACAGATGCTTAAGCACACACAAATTAAACAATTCATCAAAAGCTTAAATTTTAATCTTGCATTTCCTCAAACGTATGGCATAACCAGTCATATCTGAAACTGCCCAGACTACTTTTGGCAGTGTCTGTGGTACAGTCCTGAGCAAGCCACAGACAGCTGCAGCTATTTTGTCTTGCTACCACAAATAGGTTTGAGGATGAGCAAGACTACTGGAAGCCTTTTAGAGAGAAGCTGTATGCATAAGAACTAATATGACACACCAACAGTCCTAATCACACTGAAGTCCATACAACGTGATCATTTTGCACGATGCTAGCAATGAAGACTGTAGAATAGCAAGGAAATTAGATGCACTCTTACCTGTTTGGCTATAGCTGAAAATTTCATTACATGCAGTGTTTCATCATATGTGGAAGCATGTTGATTGATATTTACAATCATACAAGCTTTGCCTTTTCCACAAAAGAATGGCTGAAACAGACGAGTTAATTTGCTCTCTCTGAATGGAATATAGCTTGGCTTCATCCTCATAGAAAAAAGAATAATGAAATTGTGAAACTAAAAAAAAAAATAGTGAAGAGGCCTGTCTGATACTGTAGCTTGGCTTATTTCTGTTTCTCTTTCAGGAAACAGATCAAGTAGGATGCTCATATTTGAGCCTAAACTATTTCATCTCGAAGAGCAAGTTCTTTTTCCTGCATCTCATCGGTTCTCCAACAAATTACTTCTCCTAATTTTAAATACTTTAAAGTGTCCGCATCACCGTTCCCTAGTGTTAGAAAACAGCTTTTTGGCTTGCTCCAGTATCTCAGTACAGGACATCTGTCAATTGTCATGAGTCCACCTGTATGATTTGGAGGTAGAAGGAAAGAGGACAAAACAAAAAATACAAAAAGTGTATTGCTTATATGCAAACACTAAGAAAAAGCCCGGTAGATTTGCTACTAATTGCTTTTTTTGTTTGTTTTCCACAATTTTAAAGAAAATATTAATTTCAGGTATTCCGGTGACATCTAGAATAAAGAAGACTTACAAGATTTTGCAGATTCACATTTTCCTCCTACCACGTGAATCCCTCGCAGAAGCATAAAAGGATGCTTAGGGTTTCAACCTAACACTAAGTATGCTGTTTACTATGCATTACTTACTTCGGATTTTGATTCTGCTTCAGTGCTGCAATGCATTTGCCAAGGATATGAAGAGAATTATTAATATTTCCTGCTTCTTTTAGTCTGTCTCCAAAGGCTTGTGTTTTATTACACCTTTCTGATCCAGCCAAGTCACAGAAAGACAACCTGCATGGAAGAATTACCCAGAACACACACACAAGCATGTTTCTAAACAGTATGAAAATAGAATTTTGTCTTTTTATTTCTTTATACATCTAAATTGTAAATGTGTAACCCATTTCAGCCTATCTAGATCACAAAATAAGTTGTACTTACTATTATGTACCTTGCCCGGAAGGCACTATGTGAGGTACTATGCAAGCAGAACAGCACTAAACTATCTTCCCATTGTATATAAAGATACTTGAACAAGACTGCTGCTCCTGAGACAGTCTATTCAGTGTCTTCAAAGAAGTCTGCTTGTGGGCTTCATTTAAAACTTTGTAGGCATTCTTACATTAAAAAAAAATCACTTCAGGAACCCAAAGTTTGTGGCAACCACAATATAAGTGCTTCCAGTCAAGATGAGAGAAATGCAGAAACAGTTTTGCACTGTGGGGCTACACTACAGAAACACTTTCACCACCACCTTTGCCAGTTAGAGCAATGCAAGGACAGAAGATAACAGTATGCTTCAATACACTGCAGTCTGCCTCTTTTGGATGCAGAGCAATTGGTTTTCTTCTGCAAATAAGTCCTTCCCAGATCACCTCAGAACTCTTTGCCAAGCTATAGCAATTACGTGCTTCTAAACTCAGGCCACTGAATTGTCCCTCATGACACAGCAGGTTACAATCAGAGAAAATTATCCTGGATAATCAAGGAACTTCATCACTTTTACTTACTATATAGAAAGCTCTTGAAATACAGGAAGCTCTGGAAGTTAGATAATTTATGTAACCCAACTATTACTCACTTATACATTTATTTACATAAAATGACACCTTCATAAGATCATACCCTTTCACACATTTGAAGTACATATTAATGCTATACATATTAATAAGGCACATATTTCATCTGTGTGAAAGGCTATGATCTTATGATCTCTATCCTTTTCAGTACAAGATGAACAGCTTTTTTTCTTCCTTAAGCAACATACAAACTGTCATTCATTTAACATCTGCTACAAGCTTTGACAGCAGAATACACTAGACAGGAAATGGCAAGGAATACAGAAGCTGTCATTTCCTCAGGTTATCTTTTTTTTTTTTTTTTTTTTTTTTTTTTTTTACAGATATACAGTTATCACTGTAACACCTGACATTAAAAGGTGTTATTTCACAGCGTGGTATATTTATCACCATCTCTGCTCAGCAGAGACAGATCAGTAGGAGCTATGAAGGAACTAAAACATTCTGGTGCAGAACTGTCCTCATTCCTCCACGACAAACTAAATGGAGGATTCATCGGGGGAAAAAAAATGAAAAACCATCTAAACGGCTTCAAGCCAAAAGATTGGGCCACTTCCTCTAAATCAGATGAGAAGTGCAAGGACTCAGTAATTGCTCTCATAAAGGTGCATCTACAGTAGCATTTTAGATCAGGAGAATAGTTTTGAAGCAGATCACTTGTTCCCCTCTTACTGTAGTCTACACCACAGAGCAGGCCCAGAGCATGTCACCCACATTCTTTTTGGATGAAAACAGACTTGAATTTGTGTTCCAGGTGTACATCAAATGTGCAGCCACAAACTGACATTCAACCTGCAAACTGGTACAGCTTGCACCTTGGGCGTTCAATATTAGCTGCCGCACTTTGTCGCCACTCCCACCCTTCCCACTCCTGCATTACATAATATAATGCATTTCCCCAAATATATATATTACTTAGAGTTTTAACAGGTTCTTTTAGCCAAACCTTAACAGAGTAAAAGACAGGGAAACATTTCTACTCCTTCCCCTATCAGGTTTCCAGTCAATTTTATGCTGCCAGTGCAGTTCTGATTTCCTTCTCAGCTCTCAGATGATTTTTTTTTGTATTAAAAGAAAGTTCACCAGTTTAGCACGCTTACACCTTGTCTGCTTTTCTAAAATTTACATTCTGGTAATCAGCTGAAGCATTCACTTACTCTGAAACTCCAAGAACATGTGGTTGATGTTCATCAGTTAGTTTTAGTAGCCGAATTGAAAATATGCTGTGACTGGAATGGAAAGAAGTCCTGTTTAGTAACTAGAATTATGAGAATTAAGTAGCCTCTGAAGCAAAGTAAAATTTGTATGCTACAGAAAATTCAGTGCAAAAGAACAAACAAGAATTCACTAATTTATATTAGTTCCTTTTGCAATGCATTCATCCAGCAGCAAAAAAGCAGCAATAAAAAAGTTTTATTTTGCAACGTTTCATTTCTTACAATACAGGCGAGGGAAAAATATCACATGAAACCTAAAAGCTGTCTTGGGGAAAACACAAGCCAGTTCCCTGAATTCTACTGATCAGAAAATGAGTACTCAGGTAGCCACTTAGTGTACAAAATTTAGACAGCATCTTATCTCAGTGAATATGAAGCATTAACTTCTTAGAAATGGTCAGGGAATAAGTTAAAGCTCAGTCCTGTAATCCTCTCTAGTTCTCAACATACACAATTATTTGTTCAGTTTCCAAATTATTCTCAGTTTTTCAGAAAGGTTGAATTTTCAATACTTGAAAAGCCGTAGTTATTCTGTTTTAGACATCAAGCTACAAAGGCAAGAGAATGGACATATGCTATCTGAAACCAGAGAGAAAATTCCAGAACCGTAAGTGCCCTGTCCCTAGTTTATCCATTAAATCAGGAAGCACATACTGTAGGAGACAAACTTCTCCAGCATAGATTTAAAGCAGTGCTTTACCCCTGAGCACCAACCCACAATTCAAGAGTGAAGCTTCTGAAAAAACAAAACTACACACAGCACAGTTCTGGAACAAGCTAAGTGGAAGTCTGTGTATCCTCTGGAGCAAAAAAAATTACATGCTAGGCACAAAACTCTGCCAGAAAAGCACACAGATCTTTTCTGCACTATAATCTTGAGTGAAATTCACATGGAAGCATATCTTGAAATTTGATGGAAGCTGTCGTTAACTAATACAAAATGGTAAAACTATTGCTTTTTAGAGAAAAAGCAGGCTTAGTAACTACATTGGTTAAATATGCAACATGCCCTTCCACACTTAAAAGACAAATTAATAACAGGACTTCATAAACAAGTCAGAAAGTAGTTTCAACAGAAAGTATACCACCTTTTTTATTTATTTCCTCCCACTTGATCAAACCAGATTCTCCTTGACCCTTCTCCCAGAGCTGGCTAAGAGCTAGGGTCTTAAGACACCAAGTAAGCTCGGCTACAAAACAGCCATCTAAGAGCATCTAGATAATCTAGCAGCACCAAAAGGTACTGCAAGACTCATTCCTTCCTATATTCCCTATTGACAGGCTCCAGGTTTCCAGGAATTATAGTGCCAGTATGAAGAACTATCCAGCTTTTCCTTCAAAGTCCTTGCACAGCCATCCCCACTCAGTCATTAACACTTGCCAAAAATCTATAGCCCTGTTCACACTCAAAAATAGACGTAATTTGATCTTTTTGGTTGTCCAAAGCCATGAATGGCAACCCAAGTCCAGCTACCATTGAAGTCATAGGGCCTCTCCACACTCATCTGAGCTTTCTGCCAGAAAGAATTTCGTAATAAAACCAGAATAATCAAGGAAAGTCTTAAGCTATTATTGAAGAGTAGCTCATTTCACAGATATTCTGAAGTTTTCTCCTCCCTCCCTCCCCTCCCCTCCATAAAAGAAAAGAGACAAAGTACTCTTATAATTAGAGGAACAAACCTCCTACTTGATTGCTCATTCATTCTAGTACAAGCAAAGCTTCGGTTCTTGTTTCCTATTTTTAGTATTTTGCAGGCTTCTTCAGTGCTCTGAATGTTAATCCACTTTAAGTCTGTGAAAAGAGACCTTTTACACTTCTGATCACCAAAGACATTCTATGAAACTGCCAAGGTCATAAACCAGTATCATTACCTTTAATGTAAGAATTTCCTCCTTGATCCTCACAAATTCTCAAGACTCTACGCCTCTGATTTTTTGATGTAGATAATACGCTTAATAGATCATACACATATTCATTATAAATTTCACAAAAGGAAATCCACACAGATGCTTGTGTTCTTTGGTGTATATTGGTCCTATGTGTGTCAAGTGGAACAAAGTTCTTCTCTGCTAACCAAAAAAAGAAAGCTAGTCCAGTGATCAAACATATTAATCTTAACAGTTTTAGTAGGCTCATGCTAAGGCAATATACAGAACCTTCCAAAATAAGGAGGTTTGTATATATCTGTTGTACAATGAGATACACAGTGCTGCATAACTTTGACTTTACCCAGAAATCTTCATACTTCACAGCAGCCACATGTACCCAGAACATGTACAAGTTCTAAGCTATTCCCCCTCTACTGCAAACTTTCAGCATTTTATCCATTAGCTTTCCAGAACAAGATCTCCCTCTTCCCCCCAAAGGAGCAAAGCTATCAACATATTTTACATTGTACTCTGAGTTCAGCTATTTAAATTTGGTAAAGAAATATCTTTAATTTATAATGCAGTTTAGAGATGTTTAAATCCACCAATAATTACCCACTTATACTCCTAAATTCAAGAGTTTCCACCCATTTTTTTCCAAAGAAATTTTCCACTTTACCTAGTGAATCAGAAGGCAGATTTTTTGCAGTACAGTTGGAAGAAGTCAACTCCACATGACACATATTTGTATTTGAGATGCTTTCTGTCTCCTTGAGGAAATAAGAGACTGTTACATCCAAATGAACAGACTACTAGACGAGCAGAAGTGAAACATGACAGTAATTCTAGTATTTAAAATTGAAATATTGAAGTAGCATAAACTGTTAAGCCACCCTTACTCCAGCTGTAAAAGAAATGTTTCTAACAATGCTGATCTCCCATCAACAAATGCTCTTTCCCTCCTCACAAGAATTATTTCCCTCTGCTACTCCAAGCAACCTGTCCCGGAGGCCACTTGCCACAGTTACAGTTCAGGGAGAAACAAGGTCCTCCGACAGATTACGACTGCCCAGAATGCCATTATGAACTACTGGACAAGTCTGAACAGTATTTTGGGTAAACCAAACAAATTGGAGAAGTCTCTTCCAGGTACAGATGGGAGGGTCAAGGGCAGAGGACAGACTAAAGCAGCAGGGATCACTTTTAATAGATACATACAAGTCACAGGCTTCACGTTCCAGGTCTGTGAGCATTTGAGTCAAACTTAATTTTAAGACCTCCCACAAAGGGAAGTGATGGCTCAAAGATCTGATAAACCAACAGCCTACGACTGAATTAAAAGGCCATAAAAAATTCTGTATAGAGAACAACACATTTTGAGTATACACCTTTGCTAAATTTCTTTACATCAACAAAATTATTTCAAAACCTGGCAAGACTTATCAAAGCATAGGCTTCAAATTACCTCTAGGACAACAGGTGTAACAAAAGCAGCATCTCCTACTCTTTAGAGATTCTTACATCTCCAGGTACTACCTCCCTCCCTATCTCCCCATATTTTATACACCTGTATAAGTTTTCATTAGGGCATTCACACCAATGTCCCCAAACCCAGTCTTACTAGAGGGTCATCCTACAGTAGAGGAGAGGAACTGATTCAAAAAAGCAGTAAGTCTCACACAATGTTCTACCTATTAGAATGCAGGGATAACTTTATTATGGATTGTCTACTGAAGCCCACATTACTCGCTTGGTATAACTAAAATCAAATTGTTTACAAACAGCAAAGCACGAATCCAGATCTTGACTATTTAAATGTAAATAGCATGCAATTTCATTGCATTAATTTAGAAGTGTTCATTTTACAAAGACTGCACTGTCAGTATGCTTATGTTGCTTGAGTAGTTACAAGTATAACCACAAGCATGGACTCTATCCATTCTGCTTGTAAAGTATAAAGCAAAATTCTAAAGCAGGGTATGGGACTCGCATGAATGGTGCGTGTACACACATCAAAAATTGAAGGTGAAGAAAACAATACTTGTGTATATGGTAATGAATAAGTTTTTGTAATGAGATTTTAATAAAACTGAGTGAATTAGCTATTCTTCAAATCATAAGATTACAGAAAAGACACAAAGACTGTCTGAAAACAAGTGGGAACAGGAACTGACATTGTTTGCCAGTGACAGAAGCTGACATTTAATAGCAAGTAAGAGGACAGGTGGGAACAGGAGTGCCAGTGAAGCAGCTTTTAATCCAGCAAAAAAGCAATATTTAATCCAGTGAAAACAACAAGTAAGGGGAAGGAAAGAGGGTGCAAAGTACGCCAAACAAGTTTTTGCAGCAGTACTGTATAGCAAACAAACAGTAGATCATTAAATACAAGGGTATTACAGAAACTCAGAGCAGTTTAAAAAGAGAATGAAAGGAACAGCAGATTCTTTCTGCATGACATGTAAACTGAGCCTGGGAAAAGGGCCTACAGAAATCCATGAAAACCAAAACCAAGCCCACCAAACTATATCTGCTCTCAGATTACAAGCTTGAGCGAGCATCCAAACAGTGAGCCATTCACAAGCTATCGGGAAGCATGCCTTCAGTACGGGGGACAGCTGAGCTATCAGTATGGAAGTACTGTAACACATAAGCAAGTTCTTGTCATGCGTTATTTTCTAGATGCATTTTTACCTTTCCTTCTTGATGGTGGAGTCTTGCTTGCTTTTCACTGTAGTGCATCAGCATCTAGATCACCTACTGTAACATTCAGCAACTAAACTATTAGCAAAGTCAGACAGTGATTTAACAGAAAGGAATGTTTGTGAAGCATGGAGTTATCTTCAAAACACAGTATTTGACCTCCTCTTCTAGACCCTGAGTCCCTGCTTGTTCCTTCTTGTAGGTTCCTAGCCTGTAGGTTGCATAAAGATTTTTAAAGTATTTACCCACTATTCTCCTGATCATCTCAATTTTTCTTTAAGACCCTCACCCCCTGCGCATGTGCATACACACACAAAGAACATGAGTGAGCTTTTAAGACTCTCACAAAATAAATATGCAATCTTCAGACCTTTTAGATTTTTCATCTGAGATCTTACTTCAAAAGTTAATCAGACTGACTAACGTTCAGTTTGCAGAATTTAAACTAAACAATAGAATTTAGAGTGGAACTTTACATATGAACTTGAGTCACAGAAGGATATTCTTTCAGATCTAACTGGAGTACTTGAACAATGTTGGTATTAAAGACCACAGAAAAAGGAAAACCCAGGTAATTGTTACTTCTGTACTTCCCAGAACTCATTCAGACTTGCTCTGGGTCATAATCAACCAAACCTACTGAATTCTGGCATTAAATATATGGAACTGTACTTCTGATTTACCAGAAGTAAATGATCAGAACACAAGGAAAGAAAGCCAGACATCCCATGAAAATTTGTGATTGGACTTAGAAGTATAGGACAGTCACACACACAAGAGTGCCCGTTTTTGGGTGAGACCTGTTTCTGACACTGCAGATAACAGAACTCACTAGATATAGCTCCCGTAGCAGAGACTTCTCTGTTCTACCTACGGTCTTGGTGTTGGACTAGATGACCTTTAAGGGTCCCTTCCAACCCAAACCATTCTATGATTGACTCGGAGACCAGAATTATAAAGTATATAAATATCTAAAATCCCCCAGAGCAGGCTGCAATACTTTTAGGAAAATCATTGTGCCATCTCATTTTACTTGCTGTTATCAGAAAACTTTCTATGTGAAGCTACATAAATGACAGGTTTACAAATTTTTATTTTGCCTTAAGACCATCTTCCACCAAAATGGACTCTTCCTCTTCACTGCCCCTGCTAGAGTTGCCATCGTCTCTTCTGAACTAGCACTGGAATTTGAGCAACTGCCCAGAGATGCGGTCTGAGGACCTGACCCCAAAGAAAATTCACTTAGCAACAGCCAGAAGCAGGTTTTAAGATGTGTCAGCTCTCTCAGAGACTTTTCAAGGGCTAGTGCCACCAGTGTCAGAACTGCCCCTCTCTAGAAATCCAGGCTCTGGCTTTGCCACAGTTTTTGGTTTGAACCATGTGCTGCCAGCTGCAAAAAGTTTTTCCATTTTACCCTGAGTTCCAAAAACAGCCAGCTGCCTTATTATTCTAAAGTTCACAAAGAATCTATCCTGTGGATTAAGATAAATCTAAAGAATCAATAGTGAAACAGATTAGTGAAGACTAGCCTGTTATGAAGTATTTATGAAGCTTCATTCAGTAATAAGGAAGTATTTGGTCACTGACCTCTTTCAGTGATGCAAGAATAGCAGTTTTAGTGGCTTCTTCTTGTTTAACTTGTGCATCTTCTAATTTCTTAACATCATTGCTCAAATACGGTTTAAAGTTCATCTTCAGATACTGTCTTCCCCTTATGTGGTTAAAAATCATGTCAAGTGAGCGAGGTAAAATACCAAAATCTTTTGAAGTTCCTTAAAATAAGGAAAGATAAAATTTAGACATTTGTACAAACTTCTCATTGAATTTTGACTTGCTTGATACAGATGCTTTTTAGCAAATATTTTATACCTTGGATAGTGAATGTCTTGCCTGCATTTGTAACCCCATAAGTAAATACCAGTCCATTCACTCCATTAACATACGCTCTTACGATCTCTTTTGTTGAGCCTTCGAAAAATTCACTTTGAGTAGTTTCTGGTCCAAAGACCTTGGAGAGGGAGGAAAAGAGAACAGAAAAAATGAGTGATAAATGCACAAAGAAGTTTAACTTATCAGAGCATTGAACACTGAAGAGCAGTGACTAGTTTTTCAGAGCAAGCTGAGTAGGAGATATCAGCTTAGTTTTCTGTCCTGCCTGAACAGAATTCAACATTTTCTGTTGGGTTCTTACAGGATACCTGTTTAATTCTAAGAGGTACTCAGAGGTTTTTTTTGTTTGTATAATAAATATTTTCCTACCTCTAAACTAAACTGCTCAGAATACTACTCAGCACATACTGTTTAAGGGATACTTTCAACAGCTCTGCTCATGATACATAAACTCCTCTGTACCAACCACCCACAATCGAAGAGACTATCAGCAGTTACAATGGTCTAAACGACTCAAAGCCTGGCATTGTTTATCTTCTGATACAGTAAGAACAGAAGTTTTTGCAGTAGGTAACAGAATTAAGAGCCTTATTTCCATTATAGAAACTTTAAGCAGTTAGGCTGCTGTTCTTTCAAAAGTCCCTAAACACATGCTTACGTAAGTCCCTTTAAACATGTAATTTCCTGTAACACTTTCCAGATGAGGACATCTGCAGGAACAGCAGAACCGCAGTAAGTTTGTGCCTACAAGAAGCTTCTGTGGCATCTAATCAAAGAAAACAACAGAGCTGCCAAAGAAGCTTCCTTGTCTCATCTAATAGGAACCTTTGTTGTGATACAGCTTTCTTGACAGCCTATAAGTAAATAATAAGCAGTCTGTTGTTTTTTTTTTTTTAAAGACAAGAAGTACCACATGTAATTCAAAGATGAAAAATCAAATTGCACAATATATTAGAAAGACTTCAATTTTTATCATTACAGTGGAAAAATATAACTAAAAATAACTATAACTAAAAACAAGAAAAAAGTTTGCTTACCTGAGAAAAGGTGAACCTGTGCACAGAATGACCAATCCCTCTCTCACTGTTCTTCATTGCAGAAGACTCTTTGGGTGCATGAAGAATTACTGTCTGGGGATCTTCAATAGTTACACAACCCTTAAAAAAACAAGACAAGGTAAACTAAAACATCACAAAATTATTTAGGTAGAAACCTATATAAAAACCTAGTGTTTTCATCCATTTACCACAGCTATGAACACTTGCAAAGTTTATAGATAATCTCTTTTGAAGTGTATAACAACTATGGAGATATTCACTTCACATGAAAGCCAGAGAATAAAGTTAAGGCAATTGTCTGGAGGCTTGCAGTACCCTATAAAGCTAAGGAAACAAAGCTATATAGAAATTGAAAAATGATTGCAGTGGAAAAATGGTAATGTGAAACAACCTATGAATAGCACAGATGAGGTAAAGTAAATTTGAAGCATATCCTTTGATCGATAGATGGTGTTATCTGTAGTGAAGGAACCTGAATGTTTTCAAGTCTAATTTGATTGCTTTTTCTCAAAAATAGTAAAGGCAAGATACAATTACCTGGCATTCACTTAACTGGATAAATGTAGAATACAATATGACAGGAAAATTGATTTTACACCAGACAGGCTACCAAAAACACAAACTGAACTGTCAATATAACTTGACAGTGTTATGAAGTATCAGCAGCAATGATTATCAATTGTAGCTAAATCTGGCATCTATGTTCAGAGGCTGGCCAGAGTTGGCCATACTAATAATCCACATGTAGCATGTACATAGGAAGTGCTGCTTTTCCTAGCAGTCTCAATCAACAAGTCGGTTTGTCAACTGGTTTAGCAGCTGTAAGAAGATGGGTACTGAATTTAGACCAATCATTTACTCACTGTACCAGGCTCTAAACCCCTATAGTCTCTAACATCCCCTCCACATTCCCAGGATGAGGAATGCAGATTAGGTGTAGTAAATCCTAATGAGCTACAGAAGAATCCTACATCACCAGCACGTGCCTCTGGCCTCACAGAAGCTTGTGAGTAGAGTAAAGTAGAGCTAAAGTTTTCAGAGCTGCAGAGCTGAAATCCAGCTGGTAACATGCCACCCTCATTGTCTACCCCAGCTAACCCCACAGCTATGTTGGCATGAGTTGGACCATTTCTGGCACTGTACATATCAATCATTATCTCCAAAACAACTTCCTACTCTCCTATCAGTGAAAGAATCACTGCCAGTTGCATCAAGAACAGAATTTCATCCTGTGCTCTTATGCCTTGCTTGCATATATCGTTACCTCTATACGCAACGACAGACCAGTTAACCTGGTGACTGCTCTGTTTAAAGCATCCATCTACAGCTATAAGAAATAGGGCTCCAGTTCTACTTTTTTTGTTACTTATTTGGAACAAAGTTGCTTTCCTGAAAATTACATATGGCAGGGAAAAAAACAAGGACATACAAATTAAGTTGATCTCTTATTCATTACAGAGGTAAGAAGGCTTTTTTGTTTTGTTTTGTTTTTAAAATTTGTTACCAAGCATCTCTCCCTTATGGGTTCAGGTGATAGCTGAGAGTATCAATAGCAGAAAACATGGAAGACAAAGATCTTGCAAACATTCATAGTTTTTGGAGGCTGAGAAAGCCTTCATACCATACAAAATAGGCTATACAGCTAATATGTTAGAAGATCAACAAGAAGACAAAAGCTTTAAGAAAAATCTTCAGCATTTTTTTTTTTTCCTCCCTCACTGCTTTTAACAACATACAAGTAGTTTCACTGATGGTCAGGTATTCAGAAATTTCCCATTCCAAAGAAGAATAAGAGACACGACTTGTAAAACAATTTGTAAATCAATTTATCCTTATAGCCAGCTCAGATTGCTGAGTGACGCCAAATTGGAAATACTGTGGCAGTACATACCAGCCAACAAGAACTGCCTAAAGAAAGCTATATAGAAATTGGGGGAAAAAAATCCTAATGAAAAAAATTGAAAGGTTTCAACTCTGGCAGATTAAATGCTAGAGCGTGCGTGCGCACACACAAAGCAGCACGTCTCAAGAAGCAAATCGGACCAAATATTAAATCGCTCTTCAAACAGGTCAGGAACGAGAGGTCTATCAGAAAGCCCATGGGGCCTTGCAAAGATCAGGGCTGACAGACACACTGCAGAAACCTCATCCTCCAAGGACAGCTAAACGAATTATTTGCATCAGTGTCCACAATGGGGTAGTGGGGAAGAAGGAATATTCCTGCGTGTCTGCGTGTGCACGTCTATGTGTGTGTAAAACACTGAAGCATCTAAAAATGACAGGATAAACTGTATAAGTTACAGAAAAATTTGACAGGACGAAGAGCAGCAAATCACCCAAGACCAGGCATTTCAGGCATTCCCAAGAAACTCAAGGGTCAAATACCTGTATTACTCCTAGGACTGCATGGTATCTTACACGGAACTCCTTCACTTCTTGAGCCATGTACAGAGGCAAGGTTGACAACAACTTTTAAATAACATACCAATGGAGTTTCACAGAGCTACAGGTGTGCATGTCTGTTCCATTAGTAAATTAGTAAAAAAATTAGCAAATTAGTAAAAATTGTAATAAAGTCATATTTATGCAGGTGTCCACTAATTTTATTTCGCAGAAGTACATGGCTTTTATAAAAGCAAGTCCCAGCCTACAATACTAGATGTTCTTTGGGGGAGAAAAAAAAAACCTTATTTCTTAATGCTACAACTAACCTGAGATTCATGGTTTTCCAGTTCTGCTATAGAAAAGGGCCTCACCCTCAAGAAAACTTTCAAAGGTTGGTACGCCTATCCATAAAAAGAAGATACATGGTTATAATAGCCACTTTTAAAACAGAACACCCCCAAATCATATCAGCATACATCTCTGATACACTATTTCCTATTTTCTCTTACTGCCTCCCTCTCTCCTTCTTTGTGAAGTTCAGACCCTGGGCTGTCATTTGCTTCTTGACCTCCTAATGCATTAAAGTAGCCTCCTCCTTTTCCCCCCACCCCCCAAATTTGTGTTCTTTTCTATGACAAAGCCGATATTTTGATTTTTAAAAAAGCATGCTACTGGAGGTGTAAACTGCACTGCTTCCACCTTCTGGTCTCCCTCTGTATTGAATTCAAGCTGTAGTTTTTAATTGCTGCTCCACAGTCCTGCACTTCCATTTTGTATGGAGTGTGTTCAGTTAACCCATTCTTACCTCCAAGAGACCATCACTTTACCACCACCCAGGCATCTTCCTCACAGTAAAAACCATGAAAAAGCTCTCAGTTGCTAAGGTGGGCTTTTCCATGCTGTTGCGTTATACAAAGGTCCTCCAGTCCAAATGAAGTGAGAGTAACAGGGACATTCTGAGGGATCCCAACGCTCCCTCCTTTCTCCCTTTTCTCCCTTCAGAGGCCCTACTTTGGCAACTTGATTCAGCAGACAGATTCACCAGTTCCCCAGAGCCTTCCCATGACCAGCACACGAGTAAATGTACAAAATTAAGCCACCTGAGGGAAATCAGTCAGGAAACCTACTATTCTAAAACAAACAGTAATGGTTATACTATTTTCAAAAATGGGCTGTAGCAGAGCATTGTAACTTTTTATTTCCAAGCACCTAACAAACTTTCAACAAGGATCTATATCTTTTTCTAGGTTACTAATAAGAACAGTAGGGTCACTTTACATTCAAAATGCAATTACTGAAGTCCTTTACTTCTTTCTCAAAAGTTTAGCACATGGCACTGAGTACTGACCATCTACATTTGCTACAGGATATGATCTATTTGTAAGCAATGAAAAGTAAGCAGAAGTATCACAGAATGGCTGAGGTTGGAAGGAACCTCTGGAGATCATCTGGTCCAACCCTCCCACCAAGCAGGGTCACCCAGAGCACATTGTACAGGATCCCATCCAAGCGGGTTTTGAATATCTCCAGAGAAGGAGAATCCACTGCCTCTCTAGGCAGAAACATAGCCTCTCTTGGCATCAAACACATCTTGGGGGCAGAGGAATACAGCAGTTCTTACTGAAGAAAGACTTGCCAGAGTTAAAGCTTAAAAAAAAAAAAAAATCATAAACAGAAGGCATATTTCAAAACCAATCCACACCTCCTGCTCCTCTGTATTGGACAATACTGTTGACTCCATAGGTGAGGGTTTACCCACCAAGTCCAGAAAAGAAACTGATTCCGACATCTCGGATACTTCCGCAGAGATACAGTTTTTCCCCTCATCATCCATTGTGCTGTGCAAAGGAACTTGTAAGAAAAAGGAACTTGTAAGAAAAAAGAGAGAGAGAGAGAGAAAGAGAGACATCATTTTCTCACAAAACATGCCAAAATATACCTAAAAAAAAACCAGGAAGCAGTGTAATATGTATATAATCAACCACTTGTGAAGAAAATAACATCCCTGAAACAAGGTTGGGAGTGTTAAAGAACCTTAAAACAAAAAAAACAAGTGACACTTGGGCTGTACTTGGAAACCTACAGGTTAGAGCGTGCTAACTGCCTCAGCTGGCCGCTATTCCCATCCACCTGCAGGGGACGGGCACAGCCCGCGGCGCCCACCCCCTGGCAGGCTCCACACCCCCTGCCGCTAGGGACGCGGCCCTCGGGCCCAGCACCGAGGCCACCGTGCCCTGCCCTGCCCTGCCCGGCCTCC